>OY744477.1:138010269-138432458 GCA_963556175.1 Tipula confusa | reverse complement strand
CATTTGCAAATTACTCGATTTAGTATTAATGTCTCGGTGGAGAGTAAATTAAAATGATGGCCATTACCCACTCCATTTGAATAAGCTTCTTACAATATTTTTGGTCCTAATAATGTATAATTTTACTCATTATTGTAATATCTGTTATCCATGCGATTTTTCACCAGGATGATTAGTGTTGTGAAAACTGTCCCCCTGACTTTGAAACAGCTCATATTTGTAAAATGCAATTCAGAAATTAGTGTTTATGCGTTCGTTCGTTTGTTTAGATTTTTTTTAAACCAATCATATTAAAGGGACGCATGTAGAAGTAACTACAACATAGATATTTAGGTTAAAGATTTTAAAGCACGTGTACAAATCACGAACGGCTAAATCCGAATTGCTGGATGACTCAAATCGGAATTATTTAGTAAATCAAAATAAGTCTCAAAAGGGCCAACTTTGAAAAAGACGAATGTGTTAGTCCTTTGAGTGCATTGTCTTTTGGTAATAGCAATATACAATCCATTTTTATAGCAGTACAATTATCCAGTTGTGAACATGAGAATCTCTGAGTAACAAGAGATTAGAGAATTAGAACACCGATTTTGATCCAAAAAAAATGGGAAAACAAAAAATGTGGGAGATCAAAAAATTGGGAGATGACATTTTTTGTATACATATACGGAGTATAATATACAATTTTGTAATAAATAACACAACTGTGCCACATCTTCCATCCCTTCAACAATTAGTGGTGTCAATCGACACCACTAAATCCCATATCTCCACAACGTATTATAGCCTTACCACCTCTGGTTTTCACCCCACCTTCATCCGAATTTTCAATTTTAATAGATACAACAAATACACAAACCTCGTATCCATTAAATCTGTCGCCACAACCACTACCTTCACAAACCCGTTCATTACCACATCCTATCGGTAACTCGACAACTGCAACTTCAGGATGAGGCAGTTTCATTGTTAAACGGTTAAATGACAGCAAGCCTTGTCACGACGAGATATCAAGGCTGACTTCGGTAAAGATTGCTCCTCACGTTTTAAAATTTAAATCTTTTTAATATTAGTAAATTATATTATGTGTAGACAGATTTTTCATAAAAAAAAAACCAATAAAAACTAAGCTTTAATATATAAAGATCCACAAAATAAAAAATGTATGTTTATAATAGGAAAATTCCTTTAGTTTTTTCACGTAACCGTACAAGGTATTTTACGGCTCGTAAATTACAAATCTTTCAACTGTGATTAGAATTAGGAAGACAAAAAAATAAAACCAACAACTAAACAAAATGAAAAACTGGGTAGAAATAAGATAAAGAAAATGAAATATACATACATACATTTACAATATCGTACATAGTTTTTAGAATGTCACCAAAGTATTTTCATTTTGTATATACGAGTACCACATATTTTTTGTGGAAAACATTATGAGTAATATATAAAACAATACAGTAGATATCAGTAGCTACACAGAACGAAACAGTTATCAATCCGATGTGAATACACTCGATATGAATTATATATGGTTCGCTCGCTGTACATAAAACAATATTTCTTATTCCAATTTTGGGAAATTTATGATATTTTAGTTTTTAAAATTTTTTATCTATTATTCACAAAAACTAGAAAAATTGTGAAATATTAAAATAACAAATTATTTGGTTTTTGAACTAAAATGGATTTACTTTTATGTTTTTTTTTGTTTAAACATTTTACAATTTATTTTGATAATAATTTACAATAAAATTATAAATAAAATGAAAATGCAGCTTTTGTACTATTTGGTATTCAATTTAAAAACGTTTCGCACAGCTACAGATACAATATGTCTGCATATACAGTATGACTTGTTGAAAACTAAGCACGCGTTTCATTGCACCTTCATCTACTTTAGTAAAATATTTATCACTCAGTAGGCCAACAGCACAATGAAAAGCATATCATAGAATGGATCATAGAATCGGAAACACATTTTTTTAAGCAATCCCACATAACATTTAAAGGCTATTGCCTATATCACACTATTCAGCCAGAGGAGGAAGTGCAATTATCACATAAAAAATATCCAACATTTTGAAGAAGCAAAGTATGAAAAATAAAAAATTCAGGCCACAGTGGTTTATATAAAAATTAACAACTTTCTTATTGTTGTTGCAGAATTGTACTGTCTACCAAGACATTATATTAAAAAGAAACGATGCTCAGAGTTTTTCAAGCGTCTGGGAAAAAGGTACATAATAGGTGGTGATTTTAATGCAAAGAATACTTACTGGGGTTCAAGATTAACTACAACTATTTCCATTAAAGAAAATGGATGTGAATCCATTTCAACAGGAAAACCAACATAATGGCCTGATCGAATTTTTTATAACCAAAAATATTTTTAATAATTTTATGAAAATCGAAGAAGCCAAGATATGAGCTCAGATCATTAGTCCTAACTCTAAGCGTGTATGTCATCCAAAAAGGGAATAATTCAGTATTAACCAACAAATATACGGACTGGGAAAGTTTCAAAGTACACATTAGACAAAGAATACTTTTGATAGTTCCGTTTAAATCTATGGATCAACTGGACATAGAAAAGTAGAAAAGTTCATTACGGATATTTAACAAACAGCATGGCAAAGTACTCCAGAAATCAAATCAAGGCTAAAAGAAAATAGCTATCCAACAGAGATTAGAAATCTCCTTAGAGATCAAGTCCAGAAAAAATGGCACCAAACTAGAGCTCCACAAGACAAAAAAACACTACACAATCTTACTCAGTAATTGACAAGAGAAATTCAGAAGTTAAAAAATGAGTCAGTTAATTTCTACTTAAGTATGACAGTAATACGGATTGTTCGCTCTGGAAATCAATAAAAACTCTGAAAAGGTCAATAATGCCAATCCATCCGATCAGGAAAACAGATGAAACATGGGCAAGGAAAAACAAAGAAAAAGCAGAAGGTTTGCTAATTATCTTGAAAATATATTTCAACCTCATGAATGCCAATTATGAGAAACATTGGATGAAAACATAATACAAATTCTCGGAAAGGTCACACCTACATCATCTACTGAAGTAACAAGCAAAACAATTTAAACTTAAAGAAAGCACCAGGTTTTGACCTGATTACCGGAGAAATAATAAAGCAATTACCGAGAAAAGTTAACTAATATCATAAATGCTGCATTTAGATTAAAATATGTGCCAAAACTTTGGAAAGTGGCTGAGGTTATCATGATTCCCAAACTAGGAAAACCACCACATCTAATAACATCATATTGGCCTATATCGTTGCTGCCGATAATGTCTAAACTCTTTGAAAACTTACTAGATTAAACGACTCAAACTAATAATTGAAAAAAATAACCTAACTCCAAATCACCAATTTGGTTTTCGCAGTGAGCACTTAACTATTGATCAAGTGCATGGAATAACCAGTTTCATTGAAAAGACTTTAGAAGAGAAAAAAGTCTGTTCTGCAGTATACCTTGATGTAGCGCAGGCCTTTGACAAGGTCTGGCACGAAGGTTTAATCTAGAAAAGCGGAAGGATTTCACCATAGAGCAGGTACATATAACTGGACAAAAAAATGGTGCATAAAATTAAATGAAACTAAATCTGTACATGTCGACTTTACGAACAAGAGATTAGTACATAAACCAGTATATTTAAATAATCAAGAAATACCACATGCCAAGTATCTTGGTATGCCATTAAACGCTAAGTTTCGATAGAAAGCTCATGTAAAAAAAGAAAAGAGACGAGTTGGGATTAAAATACAATAAAATGTTTTGGTTACTGGGAAGAAACTCTCATCTATCAATTCCTAATAAGCTTTTGCTTTATAAGCAAATACTGAAGCCTGTTTGGACTTATGGTGTACAGCTATGGGTGTACAGCTATGACCAAGCAGATCAATAAGGATATTATCTAACGATTCCAAACCAAAGTGCTAAAAAACATAGTCAACGCACCATGGTTTGTCAGAAATAGCGACATCCACAAAGATCAAATATAGAGGCCAAAGAGTAACTTTTGAGTTAGTGTAAAATCAGTTAAAATAAATCTTTTTCTAGCGCACAACAAAAGCGCGATCAACCCTGATGGATGAACCCTTAAATGTCAGTAAAATGTAGTAATTTAAGTTAGAATAAAATTGCTGTTAGTCTTAGACTAGACTGTAATTAAAAAAGAAATAATAAAGATTATTAAAAAACAAAAAAAAGTAGACCAATTATTAAAAAATGCGATTTGTTTTTGTTTAATAATGCAGTTTTAAGCTGACGGGTTTTTAAAGGAACTTTGAATCCAAAAATGTATTTTCTTTAATTTAAAATTTAAAACTTATTTAAAACTGTTATATGTATTTACATAATATTGTGAGAATAACCAACATCGGATTAATATCAATAATACTTGTGTTGATGACTGATCTGATTGAGCTCAGAGGATCTATTATTGAACAGTTGCGACAATTTACGTAAAGCGATTTCCTTAATCGTAATGGAGAAATCATTGATAATATTCTTGAGATAATTACGAAAACAGAAAGGAGGTTTTGATTGATTGATTGATTAATTTAGAATGTATGACCTAGCATTAAGCAGGATCTCCCAAAGGATAAGGCAGGATATTAGTTAAATTATTGAGATCCACCCGGTTATAGACACTATGGCGGCTAATAAATAGTAAATTTTTGTTGGGGTAGAAAAAGAAAAGGTATGCAAGTAATGACAGAATTGGTCCAGTCTCCCGGTAGCCAATATTAGAAATACTGTTAACATAAGAATCACAATTTTACTGAACTTCTCTGCATTCGGGTATCTCTTGTCAGTAACTCTAGTGTGCCACCATTCATATGTTATCTTCAAAGGTTCCCTGTAAACGGAATCTATTAATTAATTAATTGCTCTTAATTGCGTAGGCTGTAATGAATTGAATAACTTTTAATCTGAAATTACAAATTAATTAGTTCTTGATATAATAACATAATTATACAAAAATATAATTCCGACAAGCCATATGCTATACTAAATTGTGTTAGTTCTTGCCCGAAAATTACTAATGACTCTGAAAAATATAATTAATTAATTCATAATATAGTAAGTTTCTGCAAGCCTCAGACTGTAATAAATTGAACTATTAGTTTTTTGCCTGAAACTTACAATTAATTAATTTATAAATTCGATTTCATAAAATTTGATTAAAAATTACAAATCAATTGAATTTACCACTTTACGACATATACGTCACGTAATCGCCGAAAATCTAATTTATATACACTTTATTTGACACAAAACTTTAAAATTTATTCAAATTAGATTTTAAAAAAAATGTTTAAACATTACAAATCAATTGAATTACCCGTTTTACGACAAATACCAATAATTTTAATTAAATATTTATGCTAATGAAATCAATTGAAAAATAGTTATTTAAGGGTTATAGTAATAATATGCACATAACTTAAGTTACAACTAAATTTGATGTGCGAAAGGGTGAGAATGGCTCTAAGGACTATTTTATATTAAACCCGGCCTACTTTTACAACAATTACAATCGAATATAGCGATTTTTTGTTTAATATCATCGAACAATTTTCAGTGCATTTGTGTCATAAAAAATGAACATGCAAATATTTTATTTTTATTTAATCGAAATTGCCAAATGAAATGAGTGAGATCCATTGATACATAATAAAAAATTTCCCATTATGGGGATTTAAAATAAAATAATAACTATGTATATCCAATTAAATGATGACCTGATATTTTAAGTTGTGTTTTATTTTTTACGAGTTGTATTGAATCCAGATTTTTGTTGAAGTAGTAATAGCACGTGGCATTTACATTCTTTAAGCTACAATGAAGGCTATTATGGACCGCTACAATGGTTGTTGAAACCGACAAAGAGTTGTTGAAAGATCAATATGCAGATGATCGAGAGAAGATCGGTAAAGAAATCCTACTACCTCTATCGGGACAAACTGAATGAGAAATTAAACACGATTTTGCAGTAACCAACAAGGAACGACTATTATCTATTTAACAAGCAATCGACACGTAAGCCACAGTCAATAGCTGGTCTTTCTTCAATTCTACAGCACAAACCAAAAAAAAACACAACAAGTCATAAAAACACAAACTAGACTGATGCTACACGTAACAGTAACTCGGCTACCCCGACTACCGATATAGCATGAAAATCCAAGACATAAGACGTTAAATGTCAATTAGGGATCCTAAAAAAATGCTTAAAGTAGAAAACTTTCTCGGTTTTATATAGAGTGACAATTCCAATCGTGGAGATCGATGACACTCCGAAAATTGAAGCTGACGACTAGCGCACCTTGAAAAATCACCTAGTGAACCAGTACTAGTTGTTAATAGCGACATTATTATCCTCAAGAATGATTCAAGTCCAAATTGGATACCAACAATTGAAACAACTACGAATGTTAAGTGACTCGGGTTCCAAAATTACGTTTATCACCGAGGAAGCATTGAAAAAAATCAAACATAATGTGAAGAACATTATCAGTAGAACTACTGTCGGGATACTGAAGGGCGTATATAGTTCTAATTCCATTTAAACAACTATTACCATCCCTCAGGTTGTTGAAACAATAAAGAGCATTAACCAGATTCATTTAACTTGAATGACGTCAATAGCAACGCTTGATCGATAGTAATATTATCTCTCCTATTACAACAATGAGTATTATATTGTCCATCATGCAGTGATCAAAACAACTAGTACGTCAACAAAACTAACAGTTGTATTAGACGCATCAGATAAAAAGAGCAACAATATCTGCTTAAATTAATTACAACTTCTGAGTCTTAAACTACAACAGGATCTGGTGGAAATTTACCTACGATTGAGAAAATATAAGGTATAACAATAAGTTATAAAAAATAGCTACGAAAAATTAAACGGCTGGAACAAAGGGATTAAAGGGGCAACTAAATAATGTACATGAAAGCTTATTAGTTGACTTATTATGTGAAGAGTTATTGGGTAAAGTTGCAGTCACTAAGTAAAATTCCACCAACATAAAAATACATAACGATAAACTGGAAAAGAATCGGGCATCAACAAAATTTAAAAAAAAAATTTTAATCCCATTCTACTGTGGCAACTGCCGAAAGCAAGTGGAATAGTGGCGCATGAAATTTGAGGATTGCGCTGACAGCAAAGAACCCCAAGCAAGAAATAAAGCATTATTTGTCCAGTAACTAAAACCGATACATACTGGTAATCAATTTTAGTAAATGAGTGAAATCGTAATCCATAATAAAACAAAGAACCCGAAGGATCCTGTTCATATTTTGAACTCTGCAATTTTACTCCAATAAACACGGAAATTTAAAATAATTTGTAAACTGGAATCTATGTCAATTTCTAACCACCAAAATCATGCCAAATCTCACCAGTACTACTGCACCACAACTCAGACGGAATGATTAAAAGATTCAATAGAACACTATAAAAGCATCTGCGCAAGAAGCAAGTTTAAATACGACAGAGAACTACGATTAACTTTAAATACTCAGAAGCAAACGAATAAAGGTTATATTGTACTTTCATGGGAACAGTGCAGATTTTATGACATAACATTTATTTTGACCAGATAATTATCTGCATAACAGGAGACAGGTGAAAAAAACGGATTCTAAATTATAAACGAAAATTTAACTGTAGTGAAACAGTTTCTTGAATATGCCAGACTACTTCTTTAGTTAAAGGTTCATTTGCTAAAGACCTTTAAAAGCAAAACCACTAACAATATTTGCATTTGAATGTAAAATACTAAGAACAGATCGGAGAAAAATACGATGTATACAAATCAAAGCAATGAACGAAAATAAAATGAGAGAAATGGTTCAAAAAAGGACCAGTTAGATATTGGAAAAAACCTTACTAAAAATTGAAAAAAAAAAACAGTAATCGGGCTAACCATAAGGAAGATGTCAGATAAACTACTGGAAAGAGCTGTTGGTATAGCTATAATGTGAACTTGTTTTATGAGTTTTATCAAGATACAAAGAACCAGAAGGATTGTTGGGGGAAAATTGCGAAGGAGGAAATATGCAGTTAGGATTAGAATTATGAAAAAGATCAATAGTATGGTTAGATCTGCTATTCATATGGCAAGGTCATTGATTTATCTAAAATAGATATATTTTGTAATACTGGTGAAGTATCTCATCTTTTTTTCATAATCCTAATCCTAACGCTTATTTTCTCCTGCGCAATTTTATTGGTTAGATTAGACAAAGGAATATTATTTGGCAGAACATTGGTTTAATTTTAGAGAATAATATTTAGTGAAGAATATCGTTGCAGTTATTATGAAATGCTAATAGGTTGCTCATAGAACTATTAAAACAATATTTTACCAACACTTCGCATAAACGAAAACTCACAAGCGATGTATAATATCAATACACTTATAGTGCTATTTAGATCCACTCAAGGTCATTCAGTGAAATTCATAACATTAAATCTAATATCTCTTTTATAAAATAAATATAAACATCAAATGCAGTTTAATTCGCTTATTGGTAAACAACTTGCAATGCAAAGACCCAAAAAGTGGTTTGTATTAAACGTAATACAGGGTCTTAATAAGGATTTTTATTGTTTTGTTCTTTATTTTAGTACATTTTAGTGCTCCAAAGAAAATTGTAAAATAATTGAACGTATTTGTCATAAAACGGTTAATTGATTTGAATTGTTTAATCAATTATTTTAAAATCTAATATTTTATATTATATGATTTTATAATTAAAATCCATTTTTTTTGTTGTCAAAGTACCAACATCGTGTTTTCTCTTTCTGATTCATAAGTGCAAATCATATAATAAAAATAATATTAAAATAGAATTTAAAATTAAAAATTAATTATATCAAACTCATAAATTAATTAAACGGGAATTAGAAGTTAAAATAGTGATTATACACTTAGTTGATCTCTTGATCTAAAATGAAGCTGTGCTGATATCATTAGTAGCGCAATTTTCAAAAGTGTCGCCGTTGTAACAAAGATCATTATGGCTTCTGCCACATGTTATCTCTGTAAGGAAAATATTTCTAAAAATTGAAATCCGTGCGCGTCAATTTTCAAGGATTTATTAGATGGTATCAATGGCGGTTCGGCAAACTGGATATGTGTAGGTTGTAGGGATGGATCAAGCTGTTCTATCCTTGATAATGATACTCCTGATATCAATTCCAATATTAGCTTAGTTGGCGGCATGAAGCAACTGAGAGTAATTGATAGGAAACGATCAAAAGTTATGTGTTCTCGCTTCAATTGGAAAATAATGCTCTTAATATACGTGTGAAGAAGCTGGAAGAGCAATTAATAGTTTATAACTCGAAATTGTATTCGATTGGTTGATTGTGTGGTTGTTTTATTTCTTTTTTGTGTGTTTGCTGCTTATTTTTTATCGATGTTTTGGTACTATCTTATATCATTTTGTTGTATGCCAATGGACAATTACTACTAGTTGCATTTTTCGTGATCAGATGCTATTTCGTGTTTTTATTTATTGAAAATGGTAACGAGTAGTAGTTTTAGGGTATTACACCAAAACGTGCAAAGTCTCAGAGCTAACTTTGATTTTTTTTGCATTTATATTGCAAGCCTTAAAATACCACCTGATTTGATGTTCGTATCATTCAAATCTGGTAACTGGCTCCCTTCAGTATATTTATTGCTTATGAGCTGATTTAATTACCCTTGATGTTAAGTTGGGTAAATTTTTTTGGTCCCTCATTTGCATTTATCGCTTTTGCAATAGATTCAAGTATTATGCGATGACTTGGAGGGACTTTTGCTAAAATTGAATAAAAGAAATATGATAATATTGGATGATCTCAAAATTAACTTGTTAAATAGCTCGGAATGTTATTATTATCAAGCAATGTTAGCTTCATACAGTTTTTTGATTTTTTCGAATGCTCCAAATGTTTTTGGAACTGCCAGTTCATATATGGATCATACCCTAATCAATCTGGATATTATCACAACTTCTAATTAATAAGTTACAATTGGTCATCCACCAGAATGTTCAAAAATAGGTGAACAGGGGTCAGACTGACCCCAATATCTATCTTCGTATTTGTTATGCAAAATGCTAAAAAGTGACTTTTTTTATTTGGTTACAAAAAAACACAACCGAATGTAATTTTGTGTTACTGCATTTGACTGAGCGTGTTTTACGCCAAGCTTCGGTGCCACGAACAATAAATGAAGTTCGATGTAAAAATGATGGTATGGTGGTGGATTAATTTAGATGATGAGGTTTGATTTGATTTTTATTATTTTGATGCTTTCGCTTTTGATGATAAGAAGGAATTTATTTTATTTTACAATGGTTATGCTTATGTTATGGTATAATATTTAGTTTTTATGGTTGGTGGCAGATGGCCAAAATTCTACACAATGATATTTTCTAGCAACATTTATCAGGTTATTATTAAGTTTTGACAGAGTGACATTTGTAAGGTTCAATTTAAATATTATATAGTTGTCATAAATTGGGATGTTCAAGAAGACATCTTGAACATCCCGGCCGCCTTGAATCGGATGATTCAACTAACTGGAAGCAAACACAGCTTGTGTATGGGCCGTTTCATTATGGCGTGTGTGGTTTTTATGGACACAACTCTAATGTTGTTATCTGCTCCTGGATGTAATTCAACTATTCTGTCCAATAGCCACTTTGAGGGCGGTAAATTATTTTCTTTAATAAGAACAACATCGTCGACTTTAACATTGTTTTTAATTTTGTGCCATTTGATTCGGTGCTGCAGACTTGTCAGGTACTCTAAGTGCCATCTCTTCCAAATGTGCTGATTGATTTGTTGTAGCATTTGCCATCTCGATAACTTGGACAATTTGACATCTACCAAATCTTCACTCGGTAATTGCGTCATTTGTCGGCCAATTAGAAAATGACCTGGTGTTAGGTAATCTGCCTCATCGCCTGTAAGTATGCAGATTGGTCTGGAGTTCAGCATCGCCTCTATTTCAACAAGTAAAGTTGACATTTCTTCGATGGTAAGTATATGCCCGACGGTTACTCTCCTCAAATGATACTTCATACTGTTGACCGCAGCTTCCCACAGTCCACCAAAGTGTGGAGCGCTTGGTGGAATAAATTTGAATGTAATTTGTTCTGTTAATAGAAATTGAGATACGGTATTAGAATTTTGTCTTAACAATGTATAGAGCTCGTATAATTGGTTGCGAGCTCCAACGAAATTTGTGCCGTTATCGCTGTGAATTTCTTTACATACTCCCCTCCGGGCTACAAATATCCGAAGAGCGGCTCCGTGGTCAGGTCAGAGACCAACTCGATGTGAGCAACTTTAGTGGCCAAACAAACGAAAATACCAGTTGAATGTCTTACCTTTTTTCATTTTGTTTATATTCCAATTTATAACAACTAAATAATAATATTTAAATTGAACCTAACAAATGTCACTCTGTCAAAATTTAATAATAACCTGATAAATGTTGCTAGAAAATATCATTGTGTAGAATTTTGGCCATCTGCCACCAACCATAAAAACTAAATATTATACCATAACATAAGCATAACCATTGTAAAATAAAATAAATTCCTTCTTACAAAACCATCATCAAAAGCGAAAGCATCAAAATAATAAAAATCAAATCAAACCTCATCATCTATATTAATCCACCACCATACCATCATTTTTACATCGAACTTCATTTATTGTTCGTGGCACCGAAGCTTGGCGTAAAACATTGGTCCTTCGAGCCGGATATCTGAACATACTTGTTGAGGAAAACCGCATGGAAACCAAACCTAATAAAGAAAAATCAACCTAATCGCAAGTATAACGATTTTGATTCATGTATAATTATATACATTGATTGTTAGTTTGTAATAATCGTAAAACAATTATTGTTTTTGTTAAAAATAAATCTCGCTATTTTACCGGTTGTGAACATAAATAATAGTGAATAGTGAAAAGACAGTGCAATTAAATTTCTTAAGATGACTGAATTAATTACTTTAAAGAAAAGACGCGCATACATAAAGGGCAGTGTGACGAAGCTCCTAAAGTACATAGATGCCATAGGTATCGGCATAAACGTAGAATACATAAAAGTGCGATTAACCAACATGGAAAGATACAGAAACGAGTTCATTGAAATTGAAAACAGGATAGTCACACTAGATAATGACGAAGAATTAGATGATGGTTTCGAAGAAAACTACTATAAAGCAGTTGCAGGCTTAAATCTAGCATTACGATCGAAAGTGGAGCCAACTGCATCACTCAATGAAACGATGATAGATGCAACAATGGCTGGAGGTCACGTGGACGTACGATTACCAAAGATTACAATCCCATTCTTTACAGGAGAATATACCGAGTGGCAATCATTTCATGATCTATTTTGCTCCACCATACATGATAACCATCGATTAACACCATCTCAAAAGCTACAAAATTTAAAGGGCACTTTGAAAGGAGAAGCAGCAGGGGTTCTCAAACACTTTAGCATCACAGATGCCAACTACATAGAAGCTTTAAGAAAATTGAGAGATCGATATGACCGCAGGAAACATACCATATACGCATTTATTAAAAATTTTATGTTTCAGCCAGCAGTGATTACACCAAACAGCACAAATGTCAGACGGCTATTAGATACGTCGGATGAAATCATTCGCGGGCTTAAGGCTTTAGGAGAGAATGCAGAATCGCGGGACCACTGGCTTATACATATTTTAGTTGCAAAATTAGACGAAAATACCAATCATGCATGGGCGCAAACTTCGGCGGAGTATGATTTACCGACACTCAAACAGTTTTTTGAATTCTTGTCTAAGCGAATTGATGCACTCGAATCGTTAAAAACAACAAGCAGAAGACCTCAAGCAAGTAATTCGAAGGTTCCAATCAAAATTCACGTCGTATCAAGTCAGCTTCAAACATGTTCATTGTGTCCTGAGGAACAACACAGGTTATTTGAATGCGTCAAATTTAATGGAATGGCAGTGGATGAGAGAAGAGCAGTTTTAAAAGGAGAACACCGATGCTTCAACTGTTTAAACAACAACCATAGTGTATTCACCTGTAAATCGAAATTTCGATGTAAACATTGTAATAAAAAGCATCACAGTTTAGTGCACGAGAGTTTACCAAGTTTAGAATCCAATTCAGCAGTGTCAACCGTTCAATCAAATGAAGCAAAATCGTCCAGTTATGCCGCCAGCATACACATACGAAATTCATTATTACCCACCGCTTTGATATACGTAGCTGACGGAGCAAATAGAAAACAACTATGTAGAGCTTTGCTAGACTCTGGGTCACAAGGGTCGTTTATCACTGAAAATTGTGTAAATAGATTACGACTAAAACGAAGTAATGCTAATCTTGCTATTTCGGGAATTGGTGCATCCATAAATGGCTATACTAAAGGACTAGTTTCATTATCAATTACACCATGGAACAAAGTAACGCCATGTTTTCAAGTTGACGCATACGTTTTTCCCAAGTTGACCGCCAGTCAATCACCAAGCTCTCGATCTTCGTTATTTTGAGCAATATCCATTAGCTGATCCGTACTTTTACAAAGTTGAGGAAGTTGACATAATTATCGGTACAGACATATTTTTTGAGCTACTTTCAAATGGAAAGGTGGTAACCAACGATAAGTTAATTTTGCAGAACACGTTACTAGGTTGGGTAGTTGCGGGGAAATCAAATGAATCGAGCTCAAAGGAATCAATTACAGTTAATATTTCTTCTCCCGATGATGCGTTAGACAATCTGTTGAGAAAGTTTTGGGAAATCGAATCAGCTCAAATCAAACTTCCTAATCTATCTGAAGAAGAGAAACTATGCGCGAAATATTTTGATGAAACCAGCACCGTAGGCCACACTGGACGTTTTCAAGTTCGTCTTCCGTTTAAACTGCCTTCGAGCATGTTGGGAGATTCCTTTCGAACGGCAGTACAGCGGATGCATTCCATGGAAAAATGGTTTAAAAGAGATCCAGCATTTGCATAGCGAAAACAACGCTAATTATTTACCTCATCACGGTGTCATAAAAAAATCCAGCAGTACGACAAAATTGAGGGTAGTTTTCGATGGCTCGGCTAGAATCACTACAGGAAAATCTTTAAATGATTGTCTCGCAGTTGGACCAATCATCCAATCCAGTTTATATGAAATATTATCCCGTTTCAGATTGCATAAGGTCGCATTTACCGCTGACATAGAAAAAATGTGTCGGCAGGTTCGTGTTGCAGCAAATGATACAAAGTACCAACGGATCATATGGAGAGATTCACCAAATAAGCCGTTTACCACCTATGAACTACAGACCGTCACTTACGGGACAGCTAGTGCAACGTATTTAGCTACGCGTGCACTAAACGAAGCAGCCGATAAATACCAAATTCAATACCCAATAGCAGTAAATCATATCAAAAGCAACATGTACGTAGATGACCTGATGACAGGAGCAGACTTTATTGAAGAAGCCATCAGCTTAAAAGACCAAATAAACACCATGTTGTTAAGTTCAGGATTCCAGCTAAGAAAATGGCTGTCTAACGAAACTGGCATGTTGCTCAATACTATTAAACCCACCGATCAAAGTAAAGTGCTTGAAATAGAAGAATCTAATTCTATAAAAGTATTGGGATTACACTGGAATCCAATAACGGATTATTTTCAGTTCAAAGTGCAGTTGAATGAAAAACCAACCATCACCATTAGAGGAATATTATCAGAGTCAAGTCGCCTATTTGACCCGTTGGGATGGCTTGCTCCAGTAACCGTTAGAATCAAAATATTCTTTCAAACTTTATGGACTGAAGGTCTAGCTTGGGATGAACCATTGCCGCATAATTTAGCCGATGAATGGTTGCAAATCCGAGAGAATTTACCTAAACTTGAAAATATTAAAATTAAAAGATACCTTAATCCAACCAAAACCAGTCAAATTATTCTACACGGGTTCTCCGACCCTTCTAAGTTTGCTTATTCAGTGGTCGTGTATGGCCAAGTAACTACATCAGATGGGCATTCGATCATCAAGTTGCTCTCAGCTAAAACTAAAGTGGCACCTGTGAAACAAGTTTCCATTCCGCGATTAGAGTTATGCGGTGCATTATTACTAAGTAGACTTCTAACAACCGTGAAAAATTCTTTAAACATCGAAATCACTGAAATTACAGCTTGGACTGATTCAACGATCGTTTTAAATTGGTTATCAGCACACCCAACCAAGTTGACCACCTTCGTTGGGAACAGAACCGGAGAAATACTTACAAATATGAATAGGTTTCAATGGAAGCATGTCAACTCTCCAGATAATCCAGCTGATTGAGCCTCCAGGAGAATTGAACCAGAGAAACTTGAAGATTTTGATTTTTAGTGGCATGGTCCCAAATGGCTAGTTAGTCCGGAGAACTGGCCAAAAGATGTAAAGAACCAATTAAACACTTCAGAAGAAATGCGAAGCCAAGCAGTACATACCCAAACATATCAATCAACTATAATAGATATGTTGATTGAAAAAATGTCCAGTTTTAGCAAAATGGTCCGAGTGTTGGCCTACATAATCCGTTTTATCAATATAAAGCTAAAACTAATTAAAAGAGAGTCCGTTTCGCCATACTTACTTAGTTCCGAACTGCAAAAACCTAAGTGTCTTATATTCGTGCACATACAATACAAACATTTTCAAAGGGAGATTGACCTAATTTCATCAAATAAAGAAGTTCCAACATCGAGCAGATTGAAATACTTAACGCCGTTTATAGATAAATCAGGTGTACTACGAGTTGGAGGAAGAATTTCGAATGCAGCTATTACTTATGATGTAAAACATCCATTAATACTACCAGCAGATGATAAATTAACTGAAATGATAGTACGAGAGCACCACCTACGATACCTACATGCTGGACAAACGTTTATGATGGCCACACTTCGTCATCGGTATTGGATTTTGGGGGCAAGAAATTTAATTCGAAAAATATCACATAGCTGTTTAAAATGCGTGAAGTACAATCCAAAGGAGCTGAACCAAATCATGGGCAATCTTCCAAATCCAAGGGTGGAATTAGTCACCCCATTTTTTAAAGTTGGGGTGGACTATGCAGGTCCTTTTCAAACTCACCTAATTAGAGGAAGAGGGCAAAAAACATATAAAAGCTACAGAGCGAATATATAGCAAACCAAAAAACGAAAAACTGTTCTTTTATTACACAAATGCAATTTTTATTACATAGAAATTAAACGAGATATTGTTTACATACAAAATGAAAAGGTGTTGGGGTCCTGACCCCTGTTCACCGTTTTAGGACTAAAATTGTTCAAGCCATAATAAAAAAAGTAAATTCAACAGATTTTGATGCGCTTTTTTCAACGACACTTAGAACATACCACCACTGGTATTCCTAGAATATCTGCCAAACCAACGACTACATAGCTTTAAAATCCACTTTAAACTTGAATGGGGTCAGTTTGACCTCTGTGCATCGACAGAAGGTTAAGTATCAAAATGTACTTCGACATTTCTTAATTGACATTTCTTTTTATGTTGATGATGACCAAATTTCGCAAAAAATCTAGATTTCATAAAACTTCTCAAGAGTAAAAAAAAAACTTTTTCCACCAATAAAACTACAAAATCTGGCGTATAGCAAATCTAGGGTAAAAAAAGCAATCTTTTTGGACCAATGAAAATTATATAAAACAACATTTGCAATGAAATCAAAACCAATCCTATCTAACTTTACATATAGTAAAGTTATCTCACCTATAGCTTGATATATCGCTTAGTTAAATGTTCTACGGATCATACTGTAAATTTTCCTATGTATGCATGCATATTTACATTGAATAAATTCCAATTAATTTTTATAATATTAGAATAATAAATAACTAAAATGTTATTGTTGTTAAATTTTTTAGTATTTTCCTCACTTTAACCAAAATTATTCTGCAACACTAACAGCAACACAGTATTTTTCGATAAAGTTTTAGTAAAGCTTTTTGTACGGAAGCAAAAATTATGCGAATGAATTTCCCTTTTCTAGCAGCAGATCAAAAAAAAAAAAAACGAAAAACAACGAAAATTTTGCTTTTCCTAAATTTCAGTGGTCAATAATATTAGTTAAGATGAGAATAATAAAATTTCCCAAAACAACAACAACAACAAAAATGTTCGTTTGAATTATCCAGGGAATTGTTACTATAAACTAGGAAAATGTTTTAAGCTTTTGTTTTGTTTGGTTTTTTGGGCAAAAACTTTTGGCTGTTGAATACTAAATCATTTTATAATTTTGTTTTGTTGTGAAGACAGTTTTTGTTGTTGTTTTGTTTTTCTATGCTGTGTAATACACTATATACCGTTATGTGTCTATGTCATTGCTGGTTTCGATGTATTTTGTTGTTGGAAATATTATCTGCATAAAACGAATATTAGTGGCGATGTACATAAACGAGTAACATGGGATAACTTTAGAATTCGGTTATGTATATTTGGAAAATAAACCACATACATATTTTTTTATTTTTTTTTGGGGGGAAACTGATCAATAAACTACAGCATTTCGTTGTGTGTAGGATTTCAGCTAAATATTTGATAATTCTATTAGTTAAAATAACTACATAAAATTGGGGCGTGTTTATGCGTGGGATGGTAAATCGATGTTACATCGTAATTTATTGATGTTGTATAAATATTTTGGTGGGTTTGACAACAACTCGATTTGACATTAACAAGGAATAACCTATTTTGAATTTTTTTTATTTTAAGTAAATTTTAATTTGGATGACGTATTGGTTATAAAACGGTTAATTTAATTGATTTATAAATGTTTAATACATTTTTTTAAAATCTCAATTTTGAATAAATTCCAAGCCTTTTTGGAAACAAATTTATTTTATTTTAATTAACTAAATGAAACGCTCAGTATCGATGCCCAAGTAACTGATTATATTCATGCCTTAGTAATAGATTGTAAAAATGTATATTGATTCTGATAGACAGTGACAGTACTATTGTTACATATGGTATTGTAACGACAGCTGTGTCGGACATAGAAAAGTTGTAGTAAAAAATATTATTGGATAAAATTAATCAAACTTGTAACAAATAAGTTTACGGTCATTTTGATAAGACTGCAACATTCTCCCCTTGTTGAAAGAATTTATTTTTCAACTGCTGCTCCAAGTCATCCATAGGCAGAGGACACAATTTGGTTATTGGACGTAAATATACCCTGAGCGGTCCTCAAGGTGGCTACCCTTACGTAACCATCGGCTCCCAGATGAATTTCAATGATACGGCCTAGTTTCCATTTAAGTGGTGGCAAATTTTCATCCTAGATCACTACCAAATCATTGATGGCGACGTTTTCTGAAGCCTTAGTCCACTTACGGCGATGTTGCAATTGAGTTAGATACTTCTTGGACCAGCGACTCCAAAAATGTTGATGCAATTGTTGTTGTATACGCCATCGTTTAAGTATTGGGACGTTCTCATTTTCTATAATGTCCAGGCATAAGCGGTTGCAGATCTGCTGGATCCGAAGAGAGTAGTGTGATTGGTCTGGAGTTCAGAACATCCCTATCTGCTTGACGAGCGTGTTTAGTTTTCCGTATATGAGCGCTGCGTGTGTCATTACCTTTCGCAGGTGATTTTTAGCTGATTTAATGGCTGCTTCGTAAATGCCTCCAAAGTGAGGTGCGCTAGGTTGGCATTTTGCCATTTAATTTTATCCAAATAACACAATTTTCCTCTCTGTGTGTTGTTGAGACTGAAATAGCTGGTATAAAAGGTGCAATTCAGAGTTGGCTCTTACAGAATTGGTACCATTATCGGAGAAAATGTGTTTGCATAGACCTCTTATCACAATAAAGCATTTTAAGGCACCAATAAATGAAGCTGTTGTGAGATCTGAGGCCAGCTCCAAGTGGACCGCTTTAACTACAAAACAAACAAATATGGCGATCTAGGTCTTTGTAGGTTCTTTTCCTCTTACTCGATGGTGGACATAAAATGGTCCACAGTAGTCCAGGTCAGTATTATAAAATGGCAGTGCAGCAGTTATACGCTCATACGGTAAGTTACCCATTAATCGTGAAAAATCTCGTGAATGGATTCTTGAGCATCTTATACAGTTTTGATACACCTTTTGCGCTATCCGCTTTCCATTTATTGGCCAGAACTGTTGCTTGACTACTGCCAATATTGCTTGGGAACCTGCGTGCATATGAGAAAGATGGAAATATTTAAAAATTATGAACGTAAAAGGATGTGTGGAAGGAAGAAGAAGAGGATGTTTTCAAGAATATGATAAGGATGCATGATAAAGGCGTCCTCCTACTCTAATCCAATTATTGTCATCCAGAAAAACGGAAAGTGAGTTTAGATGGCAATTTTGATTCAGAGGCTTTCTTTGTATTAACAACTTCTTTTCCTGGCTAAATGAAGAACTCTGCATAATCTTTATTATGGCTGTCATCCCTAACTCGTGTTCACTAGTTGTCAACGGTCCAGTCTTCTTTGGTTTCCTGGATCCTAGATTGTTAAGATACCGCATCACAAAGGACATAATATTTTGTACAGATGAGAAACTATTCCGGTACTTTATGCGTTCTATGATGTCTGGTCCATGAAATGTTGCGTGAGCGGTGTCTTTCAATATTTTGCATTTAAGAATGACGGATGGTTTTGGTGGTATCGTAGTTGCCCATGACAGTTAATCCCGTGAAAGAAAGGATGGTCCTAAGGACCATAATGTGAACTTAACGAGGGATGATGGTAGAGCGCCTCTAGATACTACGTCCTACGAGCCGCATTCTCTGATGAAGAGATGTGATGCCAGTCCTCTATATCTGTGAGTTGTTGAATCTTCAGCACGTGGTTCGAGACAAATGTGGAAAGTTTATTAGGCGACATTTCCAACCAAGCTAGTACCATTGTTGAGTCACTCCAATACATAGTTTTATCAATGTTGATCTTCAACGTTGAAGTAACTCGTTTAACTAATTGGGCTGCTAGAAGTGCAGCACACCATTTTAACTTAAGAATAGTTACTTTTTTCTGGATTTTGGTGGATTTTGCTCTTGACTCAGAACAAAAAAACGCTGAAAATACAGATCCATCCTGTGTCAAACTTATCAGATAAATGGCGGCACCGTAGGGACATTGACTAGCATCTGCAAAGCAATAGAATTGAACAATGGATGTATTTGGGTGCATCACGTAACGTTTCAGTTGCAATGTGTGAAGTAAATGAAGCTCTCTTCGGTATTTTTGCCACCGTGTAAAAAGCTACTGTCGCAATGGGGTATAGCAGTGTTGCTTTAAACTCCATATCTCTTGCATAAATAGTTTTGCCATATTGATAACAAGTGAAACAAACTCCAGTGGATGAAAAATACGAGATATATCTGGAAGTACAGCGTGTTGTCTGACGATGGTTATTTGTTTTAAGTACATTAAAGCTAAAAACATCTTGACCAGGATTCCAAATCAGCCCTAGTGTCTTAATGTAATCGTTGTCCTTTTTAGCATTGCTACGACTTCAGCCTTGATTTGCTGGATCCCGAATATGGTATTTGCGCCTGTAAAAAGATCATCAACATACATATCGTTCTTAATTATCTCAGCGGCTCGATTGTGGTTGATCTCTTTGTCCTGCGCTAACCTTTGAAGGCATTATATCATATGTGACAGTGAGCAGACGATTTGCCTTGATGTCTTGATCTGGATTAGTTCGCCATAAAATGCACTGCAAATTAGTGTCAGAGAGATGCTCTAAGATTTGACGATACATTTGATTAATATCGGCACTCAAAGCAAACTGGTATGTGTAAAAGCGCAATAAGATAGAAAATAAATCCTGTTGTACAACTGGTCCTACAATCAGAATTTCATTCAATGATATTCCGGATGATGTCTTCGCGGAAGCATCAAAGACGACGCACAATTTTGTTGCTGAACTATTTTCCTTGATGAAGCAGTGTTGCTGAAGAAAATAATGCTTTTGTGGGAGCATATCAGGTGAAATAAGCTCCATATGTCCCAACTTAAGATATTCTTCCATGAACATAGTGAATTCTATCTTTCGTTGCGGATTTTTATTTAAATTTCTTTCAATTCCAAATGAAACCGGAGTTTTGCCATTTGTAGCGAATCTCCCAAAACTGAAAGATGTTTTGACAAAGGTAATGATACTACAAATTTACCCCTTTGATTTCGATGAACATGTTTCGTGAAATGTTCTTCCACTAGTAATTGTTCGATTGAATGTTTTTCAGTTGCTTCGAATTTTTTGAGTTGGCGGTTTAAATTGAGGTCTTCACGATAATCAGAAACGTGATAAACCTTGTTAATTGTTGAAACCCGCAACGAATTACCATTCAATCCTGCTGAGGAATTTCCCACCACAATCCAGCCGAGTAATGTATTTTGAAGAAGAGGCACACTCGCGTCAATATTGGCCGAAAAGTCATTTTATTCTGGATTTGACAGTTAAATGTGCCTCGAATTTGGAATTCAATGTTGAATTTCCGATTACTCCAAAGTGTTGGCATTTACAGTTTCTTGTAAACATAAGGCTACTAATGAACTGTTTGCTGCTGGAGCTTGTTGTATTGTAACTGTGGCTTGATTGTTTGGGGCTTTAAATTTTGATTCACTTGTTACTGCTTTCTCGTCAAATTGATGTAAGAGTGAATGATGTCTTTCATTACAGTTGGGTAAATTGCAGTGATATGATGAGTCGCAGGCACCAAATTGATGCTTAGATGATAAGCAGTTAATTCACAATTTTAAACGTTTAACATCACGTAAACGATCTGGTTTTTTATTAGACAAGAATCTTCGACACCGATAAATGCGATGGCCACGAATGGTCTGCCTAATGAACATACCTTAAATTGAGTTGAAAGTATCGGTTAGTGTTCTTAACTTTGCGGTAGTCGGATGGCGTTATTGAAATTTTAGGCAGTTCTACGGAATAACGTGGTTTATAATCCACTTGTTGTTCAGTTGTGGCTGTGATTTAAGAATTTGCTTTAGCTAAGTTGCGATATTAGTACTTCAAGCGCTGGTTTTATTACAAAAACAATTCTTCGAATTCGGCGCGATTTTTTGTTATACATTCATCATCATCTAACATTTCAAGTTGAATTTGCGCTTGTTGCAGTTGCAGTCCTTTGTCCAAGAAATTCTTTAGCTCGAGTTAACTGTTCAAATGAAATCGAACGTTGTTTTTTCAATTTTTCAATTTTTACATCCGTTATTTTATACAGATATAGAATAACCGTAATCTATCGTACGAAATAAGATTGATCACGCTGAATATGACCTTCAAACTGCCTTTATATGCACTATTTCACAACTCAGTTGAACGAAATGTCAGTTGGAATCAAATAAATTCTCGGAATTAGAACATCCTATCCTTTAAATTTGCCCTTGATGATCGTCGCTTGAATCACGTTGTTCATCAGTTTCTTCACAGCCAATCACGTTCCGTTATGCAATCTCGAATGGTTCAGATTGCGCATCATGATTATCAAAGCATGATTATCTTTAGATGCCTTGTTTTGATTGGTCACACAGTCAACGGACTTGTAACAATGTATTTCCCCAGTGATTTTCTCATAGCGCTATAAGATCGAAGATTTCAGACATGCGTTCAGTTCATCTGCAGCTGTCGATCTAGGAATGACAGGTAGCGTTTGATCAAAATCGTCGGACAACGATTCAAATGATCGTTTGGGTGCCATTGTGCACTCGTCCCAGATGATTATTTTGTATTCTTGCAATATCTTGGCCATCGCCGAGTTCTTGGAAATTGAGCACACTGGCTTGTTATTTGTCTAGATATTTATCGACAACTTCAATGCAGAATGTATCGTCTGCCCGCTGTGGCTGCGATTCCCGATGATGCAACAGCTAACGCTATTTGAGATCTCGAGCGAATTGTGGCCAAAAGCAATGCAATCAGAAAAGTTTGGCCTGTCCCGGCGGGAACATCGAGGATCAATATTTCGTCGTTTCCTTCGTAAACTGCCTTCATCAATGCGTCATACAAGTTCTTTTGCTGTGCATCCAAAAGTGGAACAATTGATCCTACTTTATGCTCTCGTTAAAGTTCACGATTAAATGCAACGTGCATTGAACGAATTGGTGCTGGCATGCCCCATTTTGACAAATGGTTGCCGCACATAAGCACGCTCATGTGTTTGATCGTATCAATCTTAATCCCGCAATCCAATTTGATAAACGCACTTGTCACGCAACTGAGCAATTGCCGCAGTGGTTAAAGCTGCGGTGTTTGGCGCGGGAGGTACCGGGTTCGAACCCCAACGGGGGAGGGTTGCAAAAAGGAGTTTTCATCACCTGATTACGATCGGTCATGACGATGAACACAACTTTGACCTCCTGTTGGAGTGCAGAATCCATGGGCCGAACTATCGTCCATGTCAGTACAGGCTGACTGGAGCAATGCAATGTGCAGATAAAGTTAAAATTAAACCTGTATTTGTGCGTCCTCGATTTGGCTGGTGACGGCGTAGGGTAGGATGTTAAAAATTAACCACGAAAGAGTTGGGAGAGCTTCGTCTCCAGGGTTTAAACAAAGAAAAAAAATCCCTTACTAATGTCAGCGATATTGCTCACACTTACATAGAAATTTTTCATATTAAATCAAAGCCTCCTATATTAAAATACAGTTTTTTTTTTGTTTTTAATATTGAATGTGCGTCAATTGCATCCATGTATGTGTGAGCGATGTTATAGTTGAAATGTATAACGCATTGAACTAAGCAAACTATACTAAGCTATACTTAAATATTTTCATCGCTTACCTTAGCTGAAATGTGCAACGGGCCTAACCGTTCTATTTAAAAACGACATGCCTTTTCTGGTTGTCTAGGAAAACACGAAGAACACACACGTGATGGCCCGCAATAACTGAATTTCCTTAACATTTTATTGTTTATTGACCCAATACTTCAAAATTGGTTGCTACTATTTGATTAAATTTATTACCAATCAACATGAAAAAACCCTTAATTCGTTTCGATTTCATTTCCCGTCCAACTAACATACTCGTACATATGTAGACTTATGAATATTATACGCAATGCGATTATATATTTCGTTTCTATGTTTCTTGTAAGGGTATTACTGAGCTGATTTATGTACGTGTCAAAACCAAATTTACACAACACATACATAAATAATAGTATATAAGAATGTTAACCAATTATACAATTTGAATGGCGGTTTTTCTAATCATGCGTCATGTCAATAGCCAAAATAAAAAGCAGCGTTAGTAAATTACAAGATTAAATTAAATTGTTTGACAGTTAAACTTTCACTAAAGACGCCGTCTGATTTATAAGACTGTTATCAAACGTTTTTTTTTAACCAAAAAGGAAGAGAAATAGGACTGCTAACAAAAATCTAAAACGAGTAATGAATTGATGTTAAGATCTTGGCCATCTATTATTTGCTTAAATTGTTTGTCTCTTTAAAGAATATGCTGTTTGTGTCGACAATTACTAAATACAAAATGAAGTGTACTAAATGAAGTGTATTCGTTAATATTTATTACAAGTAATAGCAATCAATGAAAAAATTATTAAAAGACTATGATATTTCAAAATACTACCAAAGAACATGCATCAAGAACTAATTTGTCATTAACCATCTTAACTCATCCGTCAGGGTCCAACTCTCATACCCATACATGACTACGGGTCTGATCAACCCCTTCTGCTTGTACGACTTCAGCTTGTCGGCATTTGCAAGGTATTTTGACTTTAGCAGTGGTCGTAAGTCATACAAATCACGGTTGCCAGCAACAAGACGCGTTTTAATATCCCCTTCTATACAATCATCATGAGTGATAAGTGACTCGAGGCATCGGAAACTTGTCACTCGAACACTTGAAGCTGTGTATCGTACAAGCAGAGCCAGTTGTTCTCTGACATCATCGCCATTCAGTTCAATTACACAGATATCATCTTCATATGCCAGTATCTGGTAAGACTTACGGTCCAAGATGTTGTCCTGTGGTGATTTACGAAACATTCATTCTAACTGAGATTAGAGAGTATTGGAGAAGGAGGTTCTCTTTGCCGTACTCCAAAGCTAATTGTCAAACTTCCGAATTTTTCAATACCTCCCATAAAGCGTTTATCAGACCTTCACCGTTAAAGCGTAAGTTTCATTTTCCAATGATCCTTGACTTGTACGAAAACTGCAATTTTTGCACTGCAGTAATTAATTGATGATCACTGCCTACAAATTTGATACGAAACCATACCTTAGTAATTAACATATGGTCAATTTGACTGCAAGACGTCTTACGAGGTATCCATGTTTCCAAGTATTGTTATTTGTAGGAAAGAATGTGCTAGACACAATGAAGTCATGCTCGAACGCAAAGTATATCATTCTTTCCTCATTAACGGTCGCTATATCGTGTCGAAAGTGCGAATCTTTGTTTTCACAAAAGACAGTAATCACTATTCCGACGTCGTTCTCAGGTATAAACCCCATAATATCATCCAAATTGTTGCAAAATGAGTATTTGTCCCTATTGTAAAGCAATATAGCCTTGGAATACATGATCTTCACTTTTTGGCCATCGGGTTTCCTGAAGAGCAATGAGTTCCAAGCGATACTCATCTGATATAGTGCCATCAAATGCGTCTGGTTTTCTTGGCGACTGCACGTTCTACGTACCAATCCTAAACTCCGTGTCCATTATCATAATCGTGGGTCTGTTTTAATTTTGGAGGTATTCATATTTCGTATGAAATACCAAGGGTAGTCAGGTCAAGGATCAATTTTTGTTTAGTCGCCTCCAACGACATGCCGAGGGGGCTGTATTGGAATTCTAATGATAATCTGTTCCTTCAAAAAGTCTTTTCCGAGATGGTGGAAAATGGTCCCTACCATGGGGATCATTATAGAAAACCATTACATTATCAAATTAGCAAATAAAACCAAACCAGTTTTAGTTGTGGTTAGTACTACGAAAAATTCCTCATGTCGATACCCTACTACCACGTGCCTTACATGAAGCCAAATAACTACAAGAGGCTTTCGAATCGTCGTAACAGAGAAGCTACCGTTATGCGCTACCGTTACCATCAACCTGAGTTGAGACTCAGATATTCAAATCAGTTTTCCTTACACTACCACCTCTTGGTGAACCGAACTTGTAGCTGGTCGATTTTCAACGAAATCTAATCAACATTTTGGGATGTGTGGCTATTAATGTGCAGTACAATAACAACCTGATTTTTTGTTTACCGTTATACATTATACCGGAAATAGAAATGGTTTTTGAGGCGATTGGTTTAGGCCTTTTGGAATATCCATTTCAGTGGTGAACACCATCACGAATGCTGGATTTCAAATTTGACTCTAATACTGAGATCTTTCACAAGATCTTTCAGACCGTATTTTTTACTATTGGTGATCGTTATAGGTGGTCAGCTCAACGAACGACAGCGGTGGAGATCGTATTCAAGATTGCAGTGTGCTTAAGCCAACACTGTAACCATCACAATACGGCCGTTTTCTCCGGTACATATTGGCAAAATATAACCATCTATTATTTGACAGTTAACCTCGTCAGTTTTCAAATGGATCCGAATAGCTCCTAATTGCTTATTAGCAACCAAGATTACTTTCGCCATGTGAAGCAAGGTCAAGGAATAATTTTAGTTAGTGCGACAGAAAATTCAGGAGCCAGCAGAACACAGCGAGTAGGCTACACAAATTGGCCTCCATCACAAGTCAGATGGAAGCATGAGAATTAGTAGTGACTACTTGGTTTTCCAGTTCTATCGGCCAATCATTTGTTGTCAACAATACCAAATGTATCGGTATTTCCTAGCTCGACCTCGCCCAAGCTTACCAACTTGTTATTGTACCGCTTACAGTTCGATATTAGTACCACTCCGGAAATTTTGCTAAATTTCTTAGCGAGTCTACTAAGTGGAATTGAAGGAGTATTCTTTTATTTCCTCGACACCATCGTCATTACATCGTTATGTTGAGTTTTTAACGTAACTACTCTCACCGAGCCGTCCAAACCAGGAAGAAGCTGTGCCACTCGAACTAGCGGCCACTGGTTGACTGGAAGTTTTTTATCCAGTACTATAACAATATCATCGATCTTTCCCGAAGATTCTTTATTTTGCCATTTAGTTCGTTGCTGTAATGAAGTGAGGTACTCTACGTGCCACCTTTTCCAGAAGTGCCGGCTAATCTGCTGAACCATTTGCCGTCAATTGAGATAAAATGTTTTCAGGTGAGTTATATCAGCTTCAGGAACTTTAGTGTGTTGATGCCCAATTAGAAAATGGGATGGATACACATCTGTGTCGTTGATAACGCACAAAGGACGAGAGTTCAAAATGCTTTCAACTTCTGCCAATAATCATCATTGGCAGATGTTCATTTCTTCAAAGTCAATATGGTTTGTCCAATGACCCTCTTAAGATGGAATTTTGTCAACTTGATTGCTACCTGCTACAGGCTTTCAAAATGTGGCCAACTAGGTGAAATGAAATGCCAGGTTATTTACTTTCTATACGTGTGGCATGAGAAAGCTTTTCCTGCTGTAGATAATTATTGTTGATCCGAGTGCCCTTAGGTTTTGATGAGTTATCAATGAATCGATAAATGTAGCCCAATACTCTTTGAACCTTACTAAATGAGGAATATTTATTGACGATTTTTTCTAACCAATCATTGTGCGCTGTGCAAATATTGCTAACAGTTGCTTTTCCTTTTGATTTTTAATCGAGGCCACCATAATTCTGTTTTTGGGGTAGCCAATCTTCGACTGATTGATGCAACCAATTTGGACCATTCCATCATAGATCGTATACCTTAAGCTCAGTCGGTAACAAACCTCGAGATGCACAATCAGCAGGGCTGTTCGCTGAAGGAACATGCCTCCAGTCTTTTGGCGTAAAATGGGATAGGATTTCCAACGTCCGGTTGCCAACAAATGCGCTCCAACGTCTAGGATGACTGTTAAGCCAATTCAGCACTATTTGCGAATCAGTCCAGTTGCAAATTTTGTTGATGATTAGCTTGATATCTCTTTTGAAGGTGGAGATGAGATCAGTTAATAGCACGGCAGCTCACAGCTCGAGTCGAGGAAGGGATTGTTGTTTGATAGGCACCACCTTCATCTTCGAAGAAATGAGCTGTATATGAACTTCTCCATTTGGGCTTATCACTCTGAAGTATACGACGGATGCATATGCTAATTGGCTGGCGTTACAGAATCCATGTATATCGATTTTGGATGTCTTTGATGTGCGAATAAAACGGGGAATCGAAATGGTTCGAATCTCGCTCAAACTGCTACGTAGTTTGTCCCAAAGAACTTGCTTATCTGCTGGAAGTAGGTCATCCCAATTTAAATTATCTGCCCAAAGCATCTGCAGAAAAATTTTAACCTTTATTATCACAGGGGATATCCAGCCTAACGGGTCAAATAATCGACTGGCTTCGGAGAGAACCGCCCTTTTAGTACATTTCAGAAAATCCGGAAGCGTAATGGTGAAGGTGAACGTATCAGCTTTGGGGTTCCAATTAATTCCCAGGACTTTGATAGATTCCGAGAGTTGATCATGATCTTGGATGGTTTTGTCCTCAGACTCAGGAATCGATTGATCGAGAAGTTTAGAGCGTAATATTGTGATGTTATTGGATTTCCATTTCCTCAGATGGAAACCGTAACCGATTAAAATTTTGTTGACTTTCTTTTTGAGCTCGTGAGCTTTATTTTCGTTATCACCACCCGTCATAAGATCGTCCACATAGATGTCGTTAGCTATGACATGGGCCGCATGTGGTGCAGGAACTTGGCAATCGTCGGAAACTTGCTTTAATGTCCTGGTACTTAGAAATGATGGAAATGCTAATCCGTAGTTGACTGTAGACAATTGAAAATGGTGAATAGGCTGTGATTGATCCGTTCGCCAAACGATCCTTTGATACCTTGTGTCTTCTTGCAATGCGAGGATCTGTCGGATTTTCTCGACATCTGCACTGAAAAAAATATTTAGTGGCTCTTTTACAAATTTTGCATCGTAAAAGAAAAATGGTAAATTTTAGGGAAAAATTGTTAAGTTTACACCTGCTTTGTAAGGTTTTTCATTGTAAATTTAACAAAGCACTTGTAAAACCCAACAAATTTTTAATTGTAACTTCTATCTCTATACAATTTGGAATTTACAATGTAATTTCGTAATATTCCCGGAAGAAAATGAATAAAATTTAACATGTTTTTGTGTAAAAATAACAAAGTATATACATGTTAATAAATGTAGCAGCTATACTAATCTTATATCATGTTACCATTTCTTTAAATTGAGTCAAAAAAAAAGCCACGGCATACTAAAACTAACACACAAATTGCCGTTACGTCTACAAAAATCTCATGTTCACTTTTTGGATAACACAAAATAAGTTCTGTGTGGTATGGTAAAGACTCCTTGAAATAAAATAATTATGATTGCGCTCATGTCTGATTAGTTGTATACTCTTAGTAGTTTATGAAATTTTTGGAGGCAAGAGATCCAAAATAGGGTGAGGCAGCCGTCTACCATGACCGGTTTAAGTATCGTTTCGAATTATGTGAACAAACATGATCGGATTTATTTGAACGGCAACTTGGTTCATGCGATTATGCAAAGTTTATGTTACAAAATTAACCTCTATTTAATTTTGATTATTGGGTAGTCGCATTGTATAGAACATATAGTATTCCATATTGGCCGGTTTCAACCTTTCTATAGATATTGTTAGCTATTTTCATTTGATTTCGACAATAAACGTACTGCGCGAAATTTTTTAATAAGATGAATAACGTTACCGGTTGTATATAGTGATGGTTAAGATACTGGCTTATACCACGTCACCATCCGAAGTTCAACACACGCCATTAGCCAAAACCTAATAAATAGAAACTAAATAATCACATCTTACGTTGGTGATTATCTACAATGTTCGTCTATTCATAACAAGTGGTTCAAAAATATATCTTTATATAGAGATACGGTATGGGACGTTTACGGCCTTTAAATCATAGATTAGTATTGAAACATGGATACTGTTAGACCGAAAAAACAATTACGATTAACCATTATCAAATTATAAAAGAACGAAAATATCTAGAATAAGCTATATTGTTAAATCATAATGTTGCTATTAATTGTATTTACAAATTAAATTGTAAAAAACATTAAATAAATTTGTAATTTTTCCAATATAGCGTGTGGTTACAAATATAATTGTAAAGTAGGTTGTAATGCTTTGTAATCTTTACGATTTATTGTTTGTTATAATAAAAAATTCTTTGTAACTCTTACGAATATTTTTGTTATGAATTATAAAAAATGTAAATGTTACAAATCATTTTTCGTAAAAATATTCATAACGTGTCGTGGTTGTGTTCATTTTTTTTTCATTGTGCTTAAAACTACGGTGTGAATTGCATCGTCCTGTGGTAAATAAATGTGTCCTATAAATTACGACGAACAAGTGAAAAATTTTTTAATTAATTTAAAAGTTTATTCGACTACATTATTTAATAATATAAAAGGTTAGTAGACAAAAATATTATAAATAATTTGTGATTGTGATTGTTCTTAATATGAATATTTATTTTGTGCAAACTGTAGTTACGATAAACCGAATTTTTATTTTTTTTCATTTTGCCTCGTGTGTTTTTCAAAATTTTTAATTGTAACAAAAAATGATTTAAATAATAATATTATGCAGTGATTACGGTAAACCGATATTTATTTAATTCAAACAGTAACAAATATTATATGTTAAGTAATATGATAAGTGTTGGTACGCACTGTGATAACGGTAATAGCTTTTAATGTTAGCTAGTGTTTTTTGATAATATTTTATTTCAACCAAATTAGTTTAATTGCATAAAATCATTTTAAACTTAATAAAGTATTTTATATCGTGATTTTTATTAATTGTTTTTTATTCAGTGATTCGAATGTATGTTAACCAATTGATAATAATTTTATGCATTGATGCCGGTTATGTTGAGTTTTTAACGTAACTACTCTCACCGAGCCGTCCAAACCAGGAAGAAGCTGTGCCACTCGAACTAGCGGCCACTGGTTGACTGGAAGTTTTTTATCCAGTACTATAACAATATCATCGATCTTTCCCGAAGATTCTTTATTTTGCCATTTAGTTCGTTGCTGTAATGAAGTGAGGTACTCTACGTGCCACCTTTTCCAGAAGTGCCGGCTAATCTGCTGAACCATTTGCCGTCAATTGAGATAAAATGTTTTCAGGTGAGTTATATCAGCTTCAGGAACTTTAGTGTGTTGATGCCCAATTAGAAAATGGGATGGATACACATCTGTGTCGTTGATAACGCACAAAGGACGAGAGTTCAAAATGCTTTCAACTTCTGCCAATAATCATCATTGGCAGATGTTCATTTCTTCAAAGTCAATATGGTTTGTCCAATGACCCTCTTAAGATGGAATTTTGTCAACTTGATTGCTACCTGCTACAGGCTTTCAAAATGTGGCCAACTAGGTGAAATGAAATGCCAGGTTATTTACTTTCTATACGTGTGGCATGAGAAAGCTTTTCCTGCTGTAGATAATTATTGTTGATCCGAGTGCCCTTAGGTTTTGATGAGTTATCAATGAATCGATAAATGTAGCCCAATACTCTTTGAACCTTACTAAATGAGGAATATTTATTGACGATTTTTTCTAACCAATCATTGTGCGCTGTGCAAATATTGCTAACAGTTGCTTTTCCTTTTGATTTTTAATCGAGGCCACCATAATTCTGTTTTTGGGGTAGCCAATCTTCGACTGATTGATGCAACCAATTTGGACCATTCCATCATAGATCGTATACCTTAAGCTCAGTCGGTAACAAACCTCGAGATGCACAATCAGCAGGGCTGTTCGCTGAAGGAACATGCCTCCAGTCTTTTGGCGTAAAATGGGATAGGATTTCCAACGTCCGGTTGCCAACAAATGCGCTCCAACGTCTAGGATGACTGTTAAGCCAATTCAGCACTATTTGCGAATCAGTCCAGTTGCAAATTTTGTTGATGATTAGCTTGATATCTCTTTTGAAGGTGGAGATGAGATCAGTTAATAGCACGGCAGCTCACAGCTCGAGTCGAGGAAGGGATTGTTGTTTGATAGGCACCACCTTCATCTTCGAAGAAATGAGCTGTATATGAACTTCTCCATTTGGGCTTATCACTCTGAAGTATACGACGGATGCATATGCTAATTGGCTGGCGTTACAGAATCCATGTATATCGATTTTGGATGTCTTTGATGTGCGAATAAAACGGGGAATCGAAATGGTTCGAATCTCGCTCAAACTGCTACGTAGTTTGTCCCAAAGAACTTGCTTATCTGCTGGAAGTAGGTCATCCCAATTTAAATTATCTGCCCAAAGCATCTGCAGAAAAATTTTAACCTTTATTATCACAGGGGATATCCAGCCTAACGGGTCAAATAATCGACTGGCTTCGGAGAGAACCGCCCTTTTAGTACATTTCAGAAAATCCGGAAGCGTAATGGTGAAGGTGAACGTATCAGCTTTGGGGTTCCAATTAATTCCCAGGACTTTGATAGATTCCGAGAGTTGATCATGATCTTGGATGGTTTTGTCCTCAGACTCAGGAATCGATTGATCGAGAAGTTTAGAGCGTAATATTGTGATGTTATTGGATTTCCATTTCCTCAGATGGAAACCGTAACCGATTAAAATTTTGTTGACTTTCTTTTTGAGCTCGTGAGCTTTATTTTCGTTATCACCACCCGTCATAAGATCGTCCACATAGATGTCGTTAGCTATGACATGGGCCGCATGTGGTGCAGGAACTTGGCAATCGTCGGAAACTTGCTTTAATGTCCTGGTACTTAGAAATGATGGAAATGCTAATCCGTAGTTGACTGTAGACAATTGAAAATGGTGAATAGGCTGTGATTGATCCGTTCGCCAAACGATCCTTTGATACCTTGTGTCTTCTTGCAATGCGAGGATCTGTCGGATTTTCTCGACATCTGCACTGAAAAAAATATTTAGTGGCTCTTTTACAAATTTTGCATCGTAAAAGAAAAATTGTAAATTTTAGGGAAAAATTGTTAAGTTTACACCTGCTTTGTAAGGTTTTTCATTGTAAATTTAACAAAGCACTTGTAAAACCCAACAAATTTTTAATTGTAACTTCTATCTCTATACAATTTGGAATTTACAATGTAATTTCGTAATATTCCCGGAAGAAAATGAATAAAATTTAACATGTTTTTGTGTAAAAATAACAAAGTATATACATGTTAATAAATGTAGCAGCTATACTAATCTTATATCATGTTACCATTTCTTTAAATTGAGTCAAAAAAAAAGCCACGGCATACTAAAACTAACACACAAATTGCCGTTACGTCTACAAAAATCTCATGTTCACTTTTTGGATAACACAAAATAAGTTCTGTGTGGTATGGTAAAGACTCCTTGAAATAAAATAATTATGATTGCGCTCATGTCTGATTAGTTGTATACTCTTAGTAGTTTATGAAATTTTTGGAGGCAAGAGATCCAAAATAGGGTGAGGCAGCCGTCTACCATGACCGGTTTAAGTATCGTTTCGAATTATGTGAACAAACATGATCGGATTTATTTGAACGGCAACTTGGTTCATGCGATTATGCAAAGTTTATGTTACAAAATTAACCTCTATTTAATTTTGATTATTGGGTAGTCGCATTGTATAGAACATATAGTATTCCATATTGGCCGGTTTCAACCTTTCTATAGATATTGTTAGCTATTTTCATTTGATTTCGACAATAAACGTACTGCGCGAAATTTTTTAATAAGATGAATAACGTTACCGGTTGTATATAGTGATGGTTAAGATACTGGCTTATACCACGTCACCATCCGAAGTTCAACACACGCCATTAGCCAAAACCTAATAAATAGAAACTAAATAATCACATCTTACGTTGGTGATTATCTACAATGTTCGTCTATTCATAACAAGTGGTTCAAAAATATATCTTTATATAGAGATACGGTATGGGACGTTTACGGCCTTTAAATCATAGATTAGTATTGAAACATGGATACTGTTAGACCGAAAAAACAATTACGATTAACCATTATCAAATTATAAAAGAACGAAAATATCTAGAATAAGCTATATTGTTAAATCATAATGTTGCTATTAATTGTATTTACAAATTAAATTGTAAAAAACATTAAATAAATTTGTAATTTTTCCAATATAGCGTGTGGTTACAAATATAATTGTAAAGTAGGTTGTAATGCTTTGTAATCTTTACGATTTATTGTTTGTTATAATAAAAAATTCTTTGTAACTCTTACGAATATTTTTGTTATGAATTATAAAAAATGTAAATGTTACAAATCATTTTTCGTAAAAATATTCATAACGTGTCGTGGTTGTGTTCATTTTTTTTTCATTGTGCTTAAAACTACGGTGTGAATTGCATCGTCCTGTGGTAAATAAATGTGTCCTATAAATTACGACGAACAAGTGAAAAATTTTTTAATTAATTTAAAAGTTTATTCGACTACATTATTTAATAATATAAAAGGTTAGTAGACAAAAATATTATAAATAATTTGTGATTGTGATTGTTCTTAATATGAATATTTATTTTGTGCAAACTGTAGTTACGATAAACCGAATTTTTATTTTTTTTCATTTTGCCTCGTGTGTTTTTCAAAATTTTTAATTGTAACAAAAAATGATTTAAATAATAATATTATGCAGTGATTACGGTAAACCGATATTTATTTAATTCAAACAGTAACAAATATTATATGTTAAGTAATATGATAAGTGTTGGTACGCACTGTGATAACGGTAATAGCTTTTAATGTTAGCTAGTGTTTTTTGATAATATTTTATTTCAACCAAATTAGTTTAATTGCATAAAATCATTTTAAACTTAATAAAGTATTTTATATCGTGATTTTTATTAATTGTTTTTTATTCAGTGATTCGAATGTATGTTAACCAATTGATAATAATTTTATGCATTGATGCCGGTATCATAAAAAAATCCTGAAGAAAATTTTAGTAATATTTCTTCGGCAAAATATGACGAAATTAAATATTGTTTATATTTTTTAGTAATTTTCGAAAGTGTATACCAACTTAAAATGGAATTTTATTATTTATAAAAAATTCTAAAGAAATTACCAAAAAAGATAAACAATATTTAATTCCGTCATGTTTTGCCGAAGAAATATTACTAAAATTTCCTGCCGAATTTTTCTATGAAAGGGGCTTGCGATTAGAGTAAAAACGGCACTTTACTTTCCCATTTAAACAATTCAAGATTTTAAATCATTAGTTCCTTGATTTTGACTTTCACTTTTATACAATATTTGTTTTCAGATCGAAAAGCATTTTATTATGCTTTAATTAATATTACACCAGAAAATATTAGATTCTTGTTTAACAATATCAAATTAGGCAACCGAATATTATTTGAATATTATTTGGAGCAGCTAAAGGAGCAATACCAAGAAGCAATTGATTCTGTAAGTAACTACATATTACATATATAAATACATATAGCTATTACAAAGTAAATAAATACATGTAGATTTTAATTTGTTTTAACTATGTTTGATTCTGTAATTACGTAATAAACTCTTATATTCTTCTTTTTTGAATTTCAGGAATTGTCGAATAGTACAGACACTCTTTCTATTTCTGATAGTTTAAACGAGTACTTTGAGGACCTCGAAGATAATTAGTTGAAAATATTTCAAAATGTATAGTTGTTTTGTCTGTAATATAGGACTAGAAACAGTAAAATTATTGATAACCCATTTAAAATTAATACATAGATACAAAACGAATAGCACATTTCATTGTCGCGTAAAAAATTGTTCACAGATATTTCATAATATAAGTTCATTTAAGAGACACTTATTTCGTCATAACTTAGACATAAATTTAAAAGATCTAAAACATACAACTAATTTTGCGAATAACATTACAAATTTGCCAAGTGCCAATACTAATTACATTTCTTATAAGGACAATACCAATTTAAATTTTTCTTGCAGAGCAAATAATGAACTAGCATCAAATTTCCGCCACAATAATTATGATTTAAATATTAGTACAAGTGCTCCAAGCACTCTTGTGAATAATAACAATTTAGATTTACAAAACCAGCATCTAATTTCCAAGTCATTAAATCCATCCATTCATTTTCTTCTATCTCTTCATAAGAAAAACAATTTTACTAGAAAAGATGTCATAGATATTCAAAAATTAACAAATGATTTCATAATTGAGCCAATTAAAATTGAATTAAATAATTTGGTTAACAATATTACAAATTCTAATCAAACACTATCTCAATCTCAATCAAACAGTATACAATCAATATATAACGTTTTGAATATTTATGAAAATGTAAACAGTGAGTACAAATTTGTTAAATATTTGAAAGAAAATGACTTGTTTCAAGATTTAGTGCAGTTTTCTATTGACAACCAAATAACAGAAGTGTACCAAAATGGCATACCTGTTTTAGATGAAAGTAATTGTAAAGGTATACTTTTTCCTTTACAATATCAATTTAAAAAAATATTTGAAAAGGACGATCTACTAGATCAAACCATTAAATCTATTTCCACTTTAGAAAATTCTCAAACTAATTTGTCTCATTTTATTCAAGGAAATATTTGGAAACAGAAACGCAGTTTATATCCTAATAAAATTTTAATTCCTTTTTTCTTATATGCCGATGATTTTGAAATAAATAATCCGTTAGGCTCACATTCAGGCACACATACTGTTACTGGAATGTATTACACGTTTCCCGTTTTAGATTCTTCTTCAAAACTTAAAAATATTCAAGTTGCAGCTTTAATAAGGTCAAAATACATTAAAGATTATGGTAACGATATTTCATTTTTCACTCTTGTAGAAGAAATTAAATCAATGGAAGTTAATGGAATTGCGTTTCAATCATCAACGGGTTTAATCCAAGTATATTTTGTTTTATGTTTATTTTTAGGCGATAATTTAGGTCTTAATACTTACCTTGGATTTTCAAAATCGTTTTCAAGTCAATATTATTGTAGGTTTTGTAAAGTCACTAAATCAGTTGCATCAACTCAAATTAAAGAAGATCCTCGTTTAATCCGTACTGTAGAAAATTATGCTCAAGATTTAGTAAGAAATAATGTTTCGGAAACTGGAATTCATAATGAGTCCATATTTAATAGTCTTCCTTCATTCCATGTTGTGCATAATTTTGCTGCCGATATTATGCATGATATATTTGAAGGAGTGTGCCATTACAATTTGTCTCACGTTTTATTTTATTTTATAAACACAAAAAAGTATTTTACATTACTATTTTTAAATAAATTAAAAAGCACATTTCCGTATGGAGATATAGAGATAGGGAATTTATCAAAGGATATAAAAGATATTCACATTAAAAATAAACGATTTACCTTTTCAGCTAGAGAAATGTGGGCTTTTACGCATTTTTTACCACTTATCATAGGAGATTTAATTCCCATTAATGATGAAATATGGATTTTTTTTTGTGAATTTCTAGAAATGGTAGACATTTTAGTTTCAACCAATTTCAATAATGATCACATACTTGATTTAGAAATGAGAATTACTAAACATAATAGAGACTATGTTAGGTTGTTTCAAGATACTCTGAAGCCAAAGTACCATTTTTTAATCCACTATCCACGATTAATTAAATATGTTGGCCCTTTAAAAAGTATATATTGTTTTAGGTTTGAAGGTAAATATTCTGAACTAAAAGCATATGCCAAAAATATTACTAGTAGAAAAAATATTACTTTAAGTATCGCAATTAAATGTCAATTAAAATTTGCTAGCCTAATCATTTCTCCTGTTGAAACAATATTGCAAGTTGATGACAAGTATATTGTAAGGAATAATTTTCCATCAGATATTTTCAAAAAATTGGAATTGAATATGATTAATATAAAATTTTATTCATCAGTTATTTTTAAAGGTACTATTTATAAAATAAGCCACTACCTTACCAAAACCATTTATCGAAATATTGAACTTTACAAAGTTAATGGCATATTTTTTCCAGAAAACGAAAAGGAACCTTTCGTAATAGTGACAAAATTTACTTCTCTTTATTTAAAGCATTATGTATCACATCAAATTGTATCTGAATGTCCAAATTATTTTATTTATCCAATAACTTTTTTTACAAGTCCTTTATTACTTAGCTACAAAACTAAGCAAGGTAATGTTATTCGCAACAAAAATTATTTTTAAACAAAGTGTGCTTAAATTCTATTTTAATCTTAAATAACTATATTATTCTTATATTAATCTTAAATATTAATCTTAAATAACTATGTATATTATACACATCATATTTTTACTTAACACAAATTATTATTTATAAAAATAAAGATAGACAATTAATTTATTTGTGATAAATCATACACAATGGAAGGCAACAGTGAAAATAACATTATCTTTAATGTGCCAGGATTTATTGAGGAAACCAATTTGGATAATCAATCACATTTGGGCCAGATTGTTTCATTAAGTTACGAAAATATGTCTAATACATTTCCTCTAACGACAACGGAAGAGCCAAATGAGCAAGATGTCGATTCAGTTATCATATTAAATACAGATGAAAATTATATTGGACATATGGACGATAATAACGAGTTTAAAAAATTACTAAAATCTTGGCATGCTGATGAGCTGTATAATCGTCTAACAGGTGAACAAAATTTTATTCGTTTGTATGACCTTAGATAAACATAATAGTTTCTCATATTTTGACGTAATCCTAATTTTTGAATTCATTTAATTTAATTTTTTTATTTTACAACTGTACTATCAAATAATGTAAAATCACAAATATAACGATGAGATTGAAAAAATCAGAAGTTTGATTTTTATATTTTAATTGAGCAAATGATAAATCTATTATGTTTATCTATGGTAATACTTTACCCTTTAAAATAACAAAAATATTTTTTAGATTTTGGTATTGGTATGGCACACTTACAACACATGACAATTGAACATACAAACGAGATATTTCATCCATCAGAATTGGGGAAAAAGATTCTTTTTCAACATTATTTAACAACTTGGCAAAATAAAATGCAGCCACCTGAAAATTCCATACTACTGTACAACACACATTGTAGAACGTTTTCTCCACAAACATATTCAGATAGCACAACACCCGAAAATGCCTCGCAAAATATAACATCAACTCATAAAGTATCCCTTCAAATAGATTTTTTTTTTTTAAGATAATACAATTTTTCTTTTCAGTCAATTGCATCTATTCTGAGTCAAGATGATTTTGGCCGAACTATTTTAGAATTTTACAAAAAACATAATATACTGGAAGCCAGGCAAAGAGACATGATATGTTCTATTATAGTGAATTTTCATATTAAGGAGAAAACTGTTAAACTGGCCTCAAAAAAAATAAAACGTTTAGCAGAGGAAATTGTTGAACACTTTCCTACTGAATCTGTGGTAAGTGTATTTAGAAAAGATCCTACATGTTATTTACATATAATAATAATAATAAGCTGAACTTAAATTTTAGAAAACATATTTTACAAATCGAGGACACCGATCACCTACGGGAAAACTTTACAACAGATTCGATTATATTTATAGAAAATTAAACAAATATTTCAAGAAGGACAAAGGAGATCAATCGGAAATACCGACAACCAATAATGGACCAATATGTAAACAAAAACAACACAATTTATTATTTGTAATAAGTATTACTAATTTCTATTTCATATTTATAGCTACTATTTCTAAGGATGATTATTTAGAAATAAAAACACAACTAAAAAACCTAAGGAGTCCGAGAGAATTAGTCTTCGAAAAATGGAAAACTTCGTCGTCCTTAAGAATATCTGAACTGCTAGCCAGCCAGGACCAATTCATGTTTAATATTTTTAATGATTGGCCAATATTAACCCACCCAATTATGCCAGAGTTGGTACTATAAAATCTAACTATTTTTATGAATTAAAATATTCTTACGATTTATTATAATTTTTTCACAGATTGATATTGATTTTTCCTCTCTTTATCCGGAAAGTAAATCATTATATTCAAAATGGGATTTTTTTATTACATATATTTCGGACATATTAAAAAGGTCTTTAAAGCAGCCAGAGTATTTAGTGGAACTATCAAAACTATTACATAACAAACACGAAATAAATGCAGGTAATTATTGATGCTTTTTGAAATTTATACGATATTTATCTTTGTACCTATTTAAAAAAACTTATATAATATTATACAGATATGGTTATAATTTAACAAACGTTTTTTTTAATTTACTAATTACAGATACATACAATATAAAAATTTTAAATTTATTATCTTGTATAATACCACCCTCCGTTAAAAACACGTCAAAATCAAATGATGTGACCTACGCAAAATCTACAATAAAGGATAGCCAAACATCATTTGTGCATCAAATATCGTCTGTACATGAGCTACCATTAAAAATTAAAACTATAAAGGATATCTGCATTCAAAAACATCTTAAATTGCAACCCTTACTAATAGGGATTGGAGAAAGCAATGATATGCAACAATTCATTATTATTATTGATGACCACAAATACATTTGTGGAAGTTTTTTAGAGTCATTAGATAAAATATTTAAGATGTTCCAAGTTTTCCATCTAGAATACCCTAAACCAAGTTACAATATTTGGTTATTTTTACAGAAATATTTTTATTCGATCCATACCAAATTTGATGAAGAAGTGCCCAACGTGATAACGTTAATTAATGACTTGAATAATATTCAGTTAAAATTAAATTAATAACTATTAAATAAATGAACTTAAACAATAAAATTAAATTTTCTTATTTAATTTTTTTAGTGTAAAAATTCAGAGGTTTCTTGAAATCTCTTGTTACATAATTTTTTTAAATTTTATTTTATACTTTTATATATAATGCTTTTATACTTTTATATGTCTGCAATGAAATACATACTTATTTATTTTTGAATAAAAACAAATAAAATTATTTTTTGGTGTTATTATTTAGTTACCAGCATTTTTAGATAGTATTTCTCTGGGGCATTTTACCGTGTCGTGATATTATTTTTTTATTATTTCGCCCCTTATTATATATATATATATATATATATATATATATATATATATATATATATATATATATATATATATATATATATATATATATATATATATATATATATATATATATATATTATATATTTATATATATATATATATATATATATATATATATATATATATATATATATTATATATATATATATATATATATATATATATATATATATATATATATATAAATATAATATATATATATATAATATATATATATATATATATATATATATATATATATATATATATATATATATATATATATATATATATATATATATATATATATATATATATATATATATATATATATATATATATATATATATATATATATATATATATATATATATATATATATATATATAGAAAGGAAATTCGTAAATAACACAAAAATATCTCCTACTACTACAATTTTTGATTTGTAATGATTACAAATTCATTGATTACTTTTACAGCGACTAGTTTTGTAAACTAAATAAATGAGTGAAAAAATATTACAAAAACTTTCGATAGTAGAACAAAAAAATATTGTTAATATAGTAATTAACTTTGTAGGTTCTACGAAAATATTAGTAAATACAACAATATCATCCGATAATTCCACTAAACATGTTGGTAAATATTACAAATAGTTTTGTAAAATTTAGTAATTAACTTTGAAAATATAGCTAGTTGCTTCGTAAATTCAACAAAAAAGATTTAGAAATGTAACAATAGTTTGTGTAAAGTCTCTTGACTGCCTTTGTTAATGGTACAATTATTTTTGTAAGTTTACGTAAAAGCTTTTGCAAATTTTACAAATAAGATTTGTACAAATAAATTTTGATTTTACATCCTCCTTTGTAATTACTACAATACTTTTTGTATTTTTACAATGGTTTACGTATAGTTTTACAAAATCCAAGTATATTTACAAAACGGTTTGTAAAACTCTTTGTAATTATAAAAATTGTTAAATTTACGAAATGAAAATTGTTGTATTTCCAAAGCGCTGCGTTGGCTGAAAACGAACAATTTTTTTTGTAAAGTTTACAGACGTTTTTTGTTATTATTACCCTGTTATTTTTTTGAGTGTGCGGAAACGGCTATCTTGTGCTCTTTAAATCTTAAAATAATTTAGTACAAAGTAGATTGTATTGTAGCTGCCAAACAGTCGTTTAGAGGATGTTGGTGCTTGATTTGGACGAGCCATCAAATATAAATTGTTTTGGATTTGTTGTTTGAAAATTTTAGTACGCCGTGGTGAGGCAGATAAAGTTAAATTTCTGTTGTCTTAGGTGGAGCAACTTCTGCCATATGATTATGAACTCATCTCGTAGAAAGCGGCGTTCCGTTGCTTTTAGCCTCTGGATTGCTGATGTCAGTGAATCTCCTAACTGCTCTGGTGATTCCTTGAATAGAAGCTTGACAACTAATCGGTCTTGTTCGTTCCTTTTCGTGTTCTGTATGAAATGCTGTTTACAAAGGTCATTTTCTGGCGTCAGTTTATTTTATAATCGAACAAAGATTCAATCTCCTAAAATCTCCGTAGACTATGATCTATATTTTTCAAGTACATTTCTTAATTTGACACAGCTAAAATTGATGAAAAGACGCCGCCTTTCTCATGCTCGGATTAACCTGAAATAACCCAACCAAACACGGTATTTCGAAAAACTGGGCTGTTGGCACCGGTTCTGATTTGTTCAGTCTGGAGCAAATTAGAAAATGATCCGTGCCAATTAGCAGGTCAATACTGCCTGTCTTGTTGAATCCTGGATCGGCTAGTTTGATGCCTGCATATGGTTTCATGTCGATGTCTGAACCTTGGCGAGGAGGGTTGGTTGTAATTTTAGACATCACAAGAGCTTCGGTTGAAAAAGCAGTACTTGGAGAAAGCTCATTGAAACAAAGTGCAATTAAATAAAAATAAAATTATTCAAAATTTACTGGCTGATTGGAAAAAGATCAAAACCATCAATCACAAATCAATTGAATTAACCGTTTTATGACAAATTCGTTCAAGAATAAAGCCATTGGCAGTAATTAAAAAAATAAATTGGTAATAGATGGTGCTATTTATTAAGGTTTTTAATATGGGAATGAAACTGACTTGCTTCACTTAGCGTACCAGTAATACACAAGTCTTGGCCAAAAAGGCAGGCATTTTTCCTTCAAGGTTTTATTGCTGCTCAAAAAGAGCTTAAGTGGTTAATAAGCCTCGTTAAATTACATTTATCTCCAGATATGCTTGCTACTAATCTTCTACTATCTCCCAATATTGTCAGTTGCGTTCTTTTACCTCATTAACAAATATAATGTGAGAAAACATCGAGCCAAGGTAATTCTTATAAAACACCGAATGGTGACTATCGTGCTTCTTTGAACATATCATCGCTGATATACTATAGCTGATATACTATAGCTGATTAAATACTATAGCTGATGTGTCGTTATTGGCCATTGGATTGTTAAAACATCGAAAACCCTGAAAAATTATTCCAAGCAAAATGAAAACTTCATTACTCCAAAGTAGAAACTCATTGCTTAGTGCAAACTCATTGCTTAGTTTCCTTATTGGTATTATTAGTTGAGACTGCTCAATTAGTGCACTTTAATGATGTTCAGTTATGGACACTTCTTCAACCCAGTCCTTCATGAGCATTAGTGAATTCCTCTTAAAAAAAAGGTGGATTCCAAAATGTGTTACAATCTTATTTCTATGAAACGTTGAACTTTACGGACTTAGACTTGCGTCTGGGAAGCTTTCATTTGAACAGTTTATTTTTCAGATAACGGCTTTAATTAATCAATTTAAAAATTTCATCAATTTTTTCCTAAATAGGAATTGTTCACTTCACTTTTCTTATTACCTCTATAATAGTGAAGCTTCTGGTTATTGTGAAGATCAAGACAAAAAAGAAATATAATGGAAGGATATACAAAACTCTTCAGCTTGTTAATGTTATCCGATACTTAATCATTACTGTTTAATGCAAAATGACCATTTTGGATTAAGCACTGAATCCTTTTTCGTCGATTCATATATTAAACAGTGATGATCGCAAACATTTACTTGGTTAATCCTACTTATTCCGTTGGAGATTTCCAACTATGAAAAGAGTACCAGACTTTTTAATTAATTGATGGTTTATATTTAGAAGAATAAACATCTGATTTCCCCTGCTGGTTGTCAGTAACGAATTCAATGTATTTTTATTAAATTATTAAGCAATGGATCTTTCAAGAAATTGCCTACTAACATTTTATAGAAAATCAAGAATAATGGTACATAAAAACAAGGCACTTAAGCAAATCTCCATATTACGAATTCATAAGCTAGTTCTATTGTTCTGCGCTAGAGTACTATTTGTTTAGCATAATCGCACCACTAAAATTTCATTTGTTTCTGTTTCAGTGTTGAGCTAAATTTTTTGTGCCACCACTTTACCGAATCGAAAGAAATTATTATTTTTTTAATTGAAAACCCTTTTATCAGCTGTGCACCAAAAAATTATTGATACTTTGGTTCAATTTGTTCCCTACATCACTTATCAATAAAAAAATAAATATTTTATGAAAACATATGTGCGTGTGGGTGTGTGTGTGTGCGTTCTCTTCATAAAAAAAATATAAATATATAATTTAAAAAATTATTATTTTTTGCGTATATGTGAGGCTGATAACAAACAAAAAGGAAATATCGAATTTGATAATCGAACTGAGGAAAAACAATGGTTCGAAAATGGGAAAAAAATATTCCGTAATTTTCCCCCAACGCAATTCATATGTTTATTTATGATTATTACCCAAAAATGTATTTGCCATTAAAATTATTTGACAAACTAAATTAGGTTTCATTGTGTAGAGTGCAATACCTATACAAGTATACCGGGATACTATTTCACTGAACTAATGTGTTTCCAAGAGCAAGGGAAATATCCAAAATGAAGCGTGGGTTATATTTAAGATAGTTCTGTGACTACTGCTCACATCCCATATTTAATATAAAAACAAGAACAATAGCCCATTAGCGTTGTTTTCCTTGCTGAGTGACGAATGGAACCTTTACGAACCGGATCTCTTGTTGCCGAACCGGCATTGTCGTTAGGATACTGCAGTTTTGTGAATGTTGTTTTAAAGTAACACATTCTTTTTCTCAGCTAAAACGTAGAACTTAGTACTGGAAGGCAGATCATTTACATGTCCTTAATCTTTCTCGACACGGTACATGAATTTAAACTTATAGGTGCTAAGAAAAGTACTCCAACGGATCATTCTTGTAGAAAGAATTGGTGGAAAAGGCATCATGTATAGTAATATGCGGCTTATCATAATGAATTTTGAATCGTAAACGAAGTCATGTAATTTCATGATTCTCTCTATAATTACGTTAAGGTCATATCGTCTTTCCAATTCAGTCATTGTTCTTGAGTGGTGTAGCTTAGATTATCTTAAGGTAGAGTCCATCTGCACAGAGATAAGCAACGTAAACCATTGGGACACCTATTCTTCTTTCAAATGATCTTTCATTCAATGATCTCTCATCTAAAAAACAGTTTCCCCATGGCCCAGATGTCGGGTCGATAGGATATCGTCAAAAATTAGAATTAATATATGATATTTAAGCGAATATACATAGAAAAATATTTTATTTATTTTAAAACAATATTAGAAGCGACATCTAGCACGTCAATGGGCTAACATACCATATTTGATTGATTGATTGATTAGAATGTATGGCCAATGACGAACCAAGAACTCCCGGAATGCCAGACACCGCCGTACACTCGTTTTTCATATAAAAAAACCGAAGGAGTGGAAGGAATGTTAGTTATGACAGACTCGACCTGGTTACTGGCACTCAAGCGATCGATAATTCGATTTTTTTTGTGTTGTATGGAAGTGGTCCGGTTTCCCAGTAGCCAATGTTTAACTATTATTAGCACACGACAATCACAATTGTTTTAAACTGCTCTGCATTCTGACGTTTCTTATAAGCAACTTCGGTATACCACCATTCAACTGTAATGTATTAATATCCCTACAGTGAATAAAACTTTCATCGGCACGTTCGCTGACGACACTGTAATTATGTCAGTAGACGAATCACAAACCGTTTGGCTTCCAAAGTGGCCTCCTTATTCTAAGTCCGTAACACCGGCTGGTGAGGCGGCTGAAATGTTTGCAGCTTTAAACTAACTCATATAACTTGTAGATCAGTCTACGAGGATACCTGATCGGGTCAACGATACGGGTCATTTACTGGATCTGCTTTTAACTTCTCATGCGGAGAAATACAGTATCTCCGTCAGTTCTTCTTTGGGAAACGCTGACCATCGGCTTATTACAGCGGAATTTCCAATATGGTGGTCGTGCCAAATGAATGTTCCGCTTAAACGTCGATTATGACACTTTAAAAATGCGGACAAGGAAGGAATGAACAAGTTCTTTCAAGAGTTCGAATGGTACTCTTGTTTTGCCTTCGGTAATATTGACAATGCAGCCATTCTGGTTTCGACTGTCATTCTCACGGGAATGGAACAGTTCATTTCTTTCAGTCTCTCTAAGCCAAATAAAAAAATTCAGGCAACCCTTGGCATAATCATGACTGTAGAACAACAACCGCCAATAAAGAAGCCTCTCACCGCACATATGTTAAGAACCCGTCAAATGAAAATTTAGCTATATTTAAGGCGGTTAGAAATCTGGCAACACAAACAGTGTCCCAAGCTAAAAAAAAATATCAAAAACAAGTTCGAGAAGAGTTGCGGCAGGTCTTAAAGTAGGGCAATAGCAATCGGACCTTTTGGTCCTTTGCCCGCAAAGTAGAGGAAAACTTCTTGAACAGTAGGAAATCATCAATACCACCTCTGAAAGATGGTGATTATATTTTTTCTACAGCTCAAGAAAAATCTAATCTTTTCGCCCGAAAATTTGCAGCAAACTCTAATTTACCTGATTCTAACTTAATACCCCCGATTATCTCTATAGCCAGTTCATCGATGCGCCGCATTAGATGTAGATCTAGAGTTGTCGCTAAAGTCTTTGAAAGCATTAACACCAACAAGTCAGCCGGTCCGGATTGTATTCCCCCAATTGTCCTTAAATATTGCTGTAAATCCCTATCTAAGCCACTATCATGTCTATTTCACCGATCTATGTCTTCTGGCATTTTCCCTTCCATCTGAAAATCTGCTAACATACATCCTGTGCCAAAAAAGGGCAATAAATCGGACCCTTCAAATTATCACCCAATCGCTATCGTCTCGGTGCTTTCTAAAGTAATTGAGACCACAATCAACTTCCAGCTGATGAAATATTTGGCAGCTTATCATCTAATTTCTGATCGTCAGTATGGTTTTCGCGGAGGGCGTTCAGCAGGTGATTTAATTAATGTTGTTACTGAACAATGGAATAGAAGCAATTATCAATCTGGTGAATCTCAAGTCATTGCACTCGATATCTCAAAACCACTTGATCGCGTGTGGCACAAGGGTTTGCTGTGTAAATTGAGGGCAATAGGCCTTCACGATTTGTTAATTTTATGGATTGAGAATTTTCTTCTTTGTCGCAAAATCCAAGTGGTGGTGGATGGTGTGACTTCCGATCAACATCTTATAAACGTTGGTGTTCCTCAGGGATCCATCCTTTCTCCAACCCTTTTTCTAACTTTCATCAATGATATTCTATCAGCAACTCTCAATCCAATATACTCCTATGCTGATGACAGCTCACTTTCCACCTTTTACAGCTTACCTTCTTCTTTATCGCAAAAAGATGTTCTCGCAGAAAGAATGGCTATGAATGATCGCCTTACGCGAGATCTCAATTCCATTCTTAAATGGGGTGAAGCCAACAGAGTTGAATTTAATCCCAACAAATTTCAATCCTGTGTTTTTTCTGGCCGATAGTTATTCACCGTCTTTTCTGACTGGTGACATTTGAGATTCTCGGTTTAACTATATCAAAGAGAAGATCTTGGGCTGAACAAATAAACAAAACAGCGATTGGTGCAGCCAAATGTTTTGGATTTCTACGACGATGTAAGTTTTACATTAGTTTATCCAAAATACTTACAATATATAAGACCTACATAACACCCAGGTTGGAGTATAATTCTCATATTTGGGCTGGAGCACCGAAAACTCATTTAACTGCACTCGATCGGGTCTAAAACCGAGCATCTCGAATGATTGAAGACGTAAAATTATTATCTGATCTTGATTCTCTATTCCATAGGCGTAATGTAAGAGCCTTATGCGAGTTTTACAAGTACTTTCATGGTCATTGTTCATTGGAATTTTATTAATTTATGCCTGGTTTGTCAAAGCCCGTGCGCAATTTAAGACACCAGGTACACCGATACAGTCTGGTTATTAAATTCGCGTAGACCTATCAATTTAAAAATTCATTTTTTGTTAGGAGTACGCGAATGTGGAATAAACTGAACGACAAGACGTTTCCCTTAGAATAGAGACCGATCCAATAGAGACATTATACAACGTAGTCAAAACCGGTTATCCGGAAATGTGTCATAAAACATGAGGAGAGACTTCTTACTCACAACAACGTGGAGGCCTTACAATTACTGGACAATGCAAACGAAATTAGGCGGCTCAAACGAATCAAACCACATGAACTAACCGTATAAATATTATATCTAAAGGGAACTGGACACTGGTAGTAGCCATACCAATAAACATTAAAAAAAAAATTTGATCGTCGAAAATCTAATTTATATGCACTTTATTTTATACAAAACTTTAAAATTAACACAAATTTAATTAATTAAAAAAAAAATTAATTGAACCGCTGACATACAATGGTAGTACTATGTGTATATATTATGGACTAATCTACTTGTTCAACCTTTTAAATATCCCAATTTTAATATTAATGTTATTGTTTCAAAAAGTTAAACCCCCATTCATAAATGGGTTTTGGGTTTCATTCAAATTATTTTCCCTCCAATTACGGTTTCCTTAAATATTTTACCTTCAACATAATTATAAATGCCATTGTGTTATAATCACACTCATCACAGTTTAATTCCATTTACAAATAATATTTAACCGACATTAATTCTTTCCTAAACATTATCCCTGTCTCAAACTAAATTATTAAATAGTTTTATCAACTGTTTCTTCTCGGAACATAAATAAAAGATTACTAAGAAGGAGAGAAATAATCTAGAGCACAGCATCTCACCCACCAATAAAAAAAGATTTATCTGTCAATTTTATGTTTCATTGTTTTTTTTTTTGGTTCCCACACCATTATTTTTCCGGGATTAAAATATAAAAAAGGATTAAATGTATCTAAATTTTTTATCTATAAACTGAGAATTCATTCGATTAAGCCTAGTGGGAACGGTCGATTTTGGTTTATGTTACGTAATAGGTGCTCTAAGGAAAATTAATAAATTATGCTACTAGAACATGCATTTGAAATATAGATTTTTCCAAATGTTGTTTGAAAATAAAGCCTCTGTGAGCGGGGGTCACTCGCATTTCATATAAAGTATCTTTATACAAACATGATATTCTTAGAATATCATCACAGTATCCTTTGCTTGTCGTAGGGAGCGACTATACATATGAAGTATGGATACTTTTGCTGAGTATCTGCCTCCTTAAAATAATATTGTTAAAACAAATCAACAAAGAAGGGCTGTCTTGGGATATACGGTTTAGAAAAAGGCCGCGTTTTGCCCTATCTGTAATAAAGGAGATCGTCTAAAGTGTGAAAACATTGAACAGCATACAAATTACTGTCTTACATAATATTGGAGAGAATCGTTTCTCTGGCAAAAGTAGGTAGACTACCAAAAAGGATTCCATCTGAATTGGTCAGTCACTGATCAATTTTTCCGCTGAAATTTTTCATGACGTCCATCAAGTCTTCGTGAATTTCCTTTGACGTAATCGATCCGGATAGCTTATGCTTTGCAATGTCTGGAAATACCTGTATGTGCGTTTGTGTAAAGTGAAAGTAATGCAGTCAACATCTGGTGTGAAATTTGAGAAGAAGCTACCAGGCATTTTTGGAATCAGTTCTTGTGTTAGCAAGGAGAAGTTTAAGCCCCTATATTCTTTAATCTCATGTTAGAATTTATCATTCGTAAAAGTTAAACACCCCCAGGACACTATCTTATATCGTCAGTTCAACCAAACGTATGACGATGGTCTCGTGTAATTTTACTAAGTGACAACGGTTAACTACTAGATCCATTAACACGACTTTCGGCTTTTATTGGTCTCAAAACCAAAGACATCACATTTCAAGGAATAACGGGCTTCCGATACGAGCTCGATCACGTTCTACGGCTTGATCGTTTATTTATACTAAATTTGGTCCCAAGATTCTGATGATTTTGAATACAGTCTCCTTTAATTTGTAAGTGCCACGAAAAAAATGCGAGGAAAATCGAAGGTTTTGTAAAAGTCGCTCTCACAAAGGGAAGAATTCACTTTCGAAACGACGGTTCGTTGTGAAAATAATTATTGTATGCTAAGCCATAACTTTTATTGTCTTGCAGATTATTTTCGCCTCTTTTAAGCAATAACCACTTTGAATTCACTCACTCATAAAAACTTATAGTGTTTACGTATATAGTGCTTTCTATATAAGCAAAATATAATAAGAACCCTGTGGTATGTAATGATGTCCAAATATTTGAATGAGGTGCATTTCGCAGTTAACGATATAGCATGTAAGAACATTTCAAGTTCTAATGGTCTTCGTGAATTTACGAACAAACAGCTGGCCAGATTCTCGTATTAACTCTCTCCGACGCAGTTAATAGTGGCGAGTATTATGGAGTAAGTTTTTGTTGCATGCTGTATTTATCTAAACATTCTCCAACGAAGATTAAATTCTACCGTCCATCGTGTCCCGCACAATGTTATTCTTATTTTACGGTATGCATTCTTAAAATTGAAGCCTTGGTGATTAAGGCTCCAGCAAGCGAGATGCCTAGAAAGATATTTTCGTTTCATAAACGACTTCAACTTTGCATGATCAGTGATGATGGTAAAATAATATTCTTCTACCTATACTGTCCAAAAATAACCAACACTTAAAATAATGGCGCATCATTCAAGTTCAGTGATGCTGTAGTTGCGCTGTATTGCAATAAGTTTGTGAAAAAGAACGCAACTGCGTGACCTATGAAAAAGGAGATGAACCGCACTAAATCGAAATTCCTGAGTTCAATCAGGATGACGACTAGGGAGAAACGCTAGCTTCACATTTTCATATTTCATTTTTTTTTGTACTTTTTGTAAATGTCGCAAAACGAAAAAGGCCAGGATATCGAGATGAATGTGAGTGAACTATCGGTGAAGCTGAGCCCTTTTTAGACCAGTAACCTAGTAACCTGGTTTAATGCCGCCGAATTGCAGTTCAGATTATTGAACATCACGGCGGAGTAAGAAAAGATCCTTGCAGGTCTGACTTTATGGACAAAATTGACGACTTTATTAAAATCCCGCCAGAAAGAAAGTTGTACGATTCAGTTAAACAACTTCTCATTAGCAGACTCACGCCCTCCAACGAATCTCAGCTGAAGACGTTGTTGAGTGGCATAGATTTGGAAGACAGGCGTGCCAGTGAGCTGCTTCGTCGTATTACGACCATCACGGGTACTAACTTTTCAGCTAGCATTATAAAAACTCTATAGATCAGGAGATTACCAGAGGTACTGCGTTTAGCTTTGGTTGCACAACCTGATATTATAATCCTTCGCGTTCTGGCGGCCACGGCTGATAAGACATACGATGCTATTGAACGAAATCCTAAAATAGCGACGATTTCCAATTCCGCTAAAGGCAATCTGCCAAAATATTCAAATAATAATTTTTAGATTCGCGCGAGTCAGTCGAGCAGCATGGACTTCGACCAACATTAGCAGTAGATTAGGAAAAAAAATGGAAACAACGTTTAAATCAGTTGACGAATTTCAGCGTTGCCCAATTTTAATTTACCAGTCCTCCATTCAGTCGTACATCATATTGTTACGACCGGGCATTTACCTGTGGAAAGGCCTCGTCGGCTAGATCCTGTGTGGCATAAGGCCGCATTGTTAGAGTTCCAACACATGGTAGATTTGGGGATTTGTCGTCCATTGGCATCCCCAGTTTCTTGTTCTTTGTATATGGTAAGTAAGACAGATCTCGATTGGAGACCTTGTGGAGATTATCGCAGATTAAACGCGGTGGCAACACAGGATCGTTATCCTATATCCCACATTCATAATTTCTTCATGAATTTACTTGCGGTTGCACAATTTTTTCAAAGATTGATCTGGTAAAAGCTTACTATTTAATTCCTATAGCTGAAGAAGATATTTACAAAACGGGAATTACAACGCCTCTTGGGTTATACGAGTTTACTCGTATGCCGATTGGTTTGTGCAATGCTGCACAAACATTCCAGCGTTTTATCAGTCAGGTCGTGTTAGGACTTGATTTTGATTACGTCTATATTGACGATATTTTGGTTGCCTTAGAATCGAAAGAGCAACATTTCTCCCATTTCGAACAATTATTTCGAAAATTGGTGGAGTATGACGTACACATTAAGATTTCTAAGTGTGGTTTGGGCATCTCATTTCGTTGAGGGTCGTAAGTTTACAATACATGGAATCCAAGGCAATCACCTTGTTGTCGCGGACAAATTATCCATAACATTGACTCGGCCCTAGTTGGGACTACTCCTAGCTTAGAATAAATCATTTTGGCACAAAGACGCTGTGAGGAGCTTCAGAATTTACTTTCTGGCTCTGGTCGACGTTCAGCTTCAAATATAAAACTTGAACTTTTTAAATTGCCAGGCCTTGAAGTCTGTTGCGAGACATCGACGGGTAGTAACCGCCCTAATTTCGCGGAATTTTTACGTCGAAATGAATTCGATAGTTTACACAATTTATCACATCCTGGTGTCAAAGCTACTCGTAAATTTATACCGTGATTACTTCTCGCTAATTTTGGCCTAGTATCAACAAGGACGTCAACCGCTATGGCGCGATGCCTAGTTCCTGTTAATCATGTCAACGTGCCAAAGTGCAACGGCACACTATTCCACCTCATAGACGTTTTGCTATTCCATCTGGTCGTTTTGAACATATTCATATAAATATTGTCGGTCCACCTCCAATATCCAATGGAGTTTCGTACATTTTAACTTGTATCGACCGTTTTATGCGATGGCCCGAAGCATACTGCATGACTAACATGACAGCTGCTACCATTACTACTACTTTTGTTAGCAATTACATATCACGTTCTGGTGTTCCTTCTCAAATTACTACTGATCAAGGATCACAGTTTGAATCCAGAGTTTTCATTGAAATAACTACACTTTTGGGTGCTCATAGGATACGTACTACGACACCTTAAAACTGCCTTTATGGCCAGAGGCAATGTCATTAATTGGAGCTCTGAGATTCCGATTATATTGTTAGGAGTCAGAGCGACAGTAAATGAAGACTTAAAGTGTTCATCCGCGGAAATGGTTTATGGTCAACAAATAAAACTTCCCGGAGAATATTTTGTGAACAATCCTTCTTCACCTATACCCACTAGCAACACAGTCATATGAAGAGTCTCATACCTTCACAGAATCTATGAAGAGTCTCTTCACCTATACCCACTAGCAACACAGAATCTAAGAAGAGTCTCATACCTTCACCAACGCGTGCAGTTAAGCAAGATCTCACATTTGTTTCCAAAATTTTGGGACAAGTGTGATTATGTTTTTGTTAGAACTGATTAGGTTCGTGTTGGACTTACACCTCCCTACGAAGGACCTTTCAAAGATTTTTTTTTATAATATCGAGTAAGGACAGAAATGTTAGTTTCTCGATCAATAGGTTAAAGCCTGCTTTTGGTTTACCAAGTTCGGAGGTTTGTATTTATGAATCCCGGAATGCCAAAAACGAATAAGTTTAGCGTACAAATTCCATTTGTCACCTTGGATGGTGTTTTCACTGAATTTTTGTGCATTGGTTAATAGTGTTCGAACACCAATACATCTTTCCTGGATTACCTAAACAGATAAGTTTGGAAGTTGATAAGTTTGGAAGTTGAGATGATTGGAATTAGGGACATTATCATAATTCATATGTTTCCTGAATTGCGAAAAGAATGTACACTTGTGAAGTTGTAATTCAAATATTATTTTTTTGTTTTCCTGAAATTTTAAATTTAGTTTGAAATATTTTATTTTTTTTCGAAATCCCGAACTGCCAAACATTTTCAACCCTTTATTTGTCCCTAGTTTCGAATTCTGTTGCATAGAACCACTGGTAAGGGAGTACTGTATCGGTCGATTTGCATATAAATGAGAACCATTAATGAGAACAAGGATAATTAACTTTTACAGTCACAAGATTTACTTTCTTTTTGTCTTAGCATAACCTGATTCTGTTTTTTACCTTGAGAACTACGGCAATTGAAGAACTCCATGAACTCATGTTTTCTAATGTATTTTTTGCAAATATCAGCTACCACAGATGACATGGACGAATTTATCATAAAACGATAAATTCAATTGATTTGCAATATTTAAACAGTTTTTTTTAAATCTAATTTGTATTAATATTAAAGTTTTGAGTTAAATAAAGTGTATTTAAATTAGATTTTCGTGGTACTGTTATATTATTAAAGATTTACATTATTATATTTATATATTTACAAATTTATATTCAATGATGGAATGAATTAATTAATTAGTAATTTTCAGGCAAAAACTAACACAATTTATTACAGCCTACGGCTAAGAGCAGTTAGTTCCTTAATAGATTTTGTTTTCAAAAAACCTTTGTAGATAACAGATGAATGGTGGCATATTGGAGTTGCTGACAGATGCCAGAATGCAGAACAGTTCAGTAAAATTGTCATTGTCTTATGCTAACAGTAGTTCGAATATTGGACCGGAAAACCGGACCAATTCTGTCATTACTAACATACCTTTCCTTTCCCTACCCCAACAAAAATTTACTAACCATTGGTCGCCAGAGTGACTGTATATTGTATAAGCTTGTTCCTTAAGGAGCAGTTTACATATAGCAAGTGCTACTTCAATGTCAGCGTTGCATGGTAAGATATGACAGGAGGTCAAAGAGTACCTCCTATCGATTTTAATATTCGCCGTTATATTGGAATGCCCTGGCACCCATGTAAGCTGAATGTTGAACTATTCTGCCATCTCATTAAGAGATGAGAGACAGTTCTGGGCTACTTTCGACGTGACAAAGGTTGATTGTAGAACTTTAATGGCATTTCTGTTATTATTGCCGGGATTCAGAATTGCTTTGTCCGCTTAGTCCTCTCCAATGCATTTAATGTAATTGACTTAGATATGGATCGATTAATAGCAACTGTTTGTATTTTTCATTTCCAGTCTTGGTACCTGGCATAGTTAGCAATGGTTCTCCTATTAAATTGACTGAACAGCTCCCTAAGCTCACGATTAGCACCTACAAAGTTTCTGCCATTATCACTATATATGGTTATGGGATAACCTCTTCTTTCGGTAAATCTTTGAAGCGCTGCAATAAATGTTTCAGTAGTTGCCTCTGTGACAAGTTTTAGATTACGACCTAGATTGCTAAGCGAACACAAAGAGCCACATAAACTTTTTGCACCTTTGCGTTTCTTATCGATGACGTTTTTATCAGTATGGGGCCAGTATATTCGAATTGTTGCCCTTAATTGTTTAGCTGCCTTGGCTCTCAGTTTGAAACACTTTTGTTTATGAATTTTTTGGCTTTTTGCAACATATCTTCCCTCTTTCGGTCTATAGAAGAAGTTTTTTCAAAGTGAAAAAATTTCACTCTTCACCAATGGAATGAACTTTACCTCCTCAACTTCCCAAAACTGTCGTAGAAGGACATCGAAGTCTGTGGCTGCAACAATATATATCGAAGATTGATCGACTGTTGCGTTTGCCTTATTTCAAGCTTCTGAGTGATTGATTTACGGATGAAAAAAACTGATTTCTCGAAGTTTGCGTTGTATGATGATAATAATTTAGTTCCATAATGATTTTTGGAGCATTGAATACACATAAAATTTGATCTACTATTAGTGTCTGGATCTGGAGATGCCATGTGGATTCAAAGCTGCGCTGAGTATCGGCAAACTTCAGGGCTTGACATAAGTTACTTGCTTCTGGGACATTTCTAATGAATCACAACGTGATGTAAGAAATTCTATGAATTTAGCTTTGATAGGGAATTCCTTATTGATGACATGTTCTATCCACATTCCTTTGGTCTCCGGATCAGTTTTCTGGAGTAATATGAAGATGAGGAGATAATCTCAAACCACTTCACACCACAGAGTTTGGTCCATGCTTGGTCGTTTGTGACATCAGATATTGGTATATGCTCAATAGTTTTAGCCGCTCTGTCTCCTAAGCAACTTTTCAGGTATTGAAATTTAGTGGCGTTACTTAATTCCGCATTGGAATGAATTTGATCATGGAATAGATCTTTGAAACTTGCCCAATCCTGGTAATCGCTACGAAAAGTGGAATGGTTGCTTGTGGTAGTTTTGCTTCAAGATTGTCGTGTTGTAATTTTGAAAATCCCAATAAAAAAGTCTTTTGGCGTGCCATGATTTGTCCCATAGTTTCATTGAGCTTTGAAAAATCCTGAACCTGATTATTAACATCTAGTGCTAATGCATTTTTACGCAAAAACGCCCTAAAAACTGATTTGGCAGCATAGTAATGACGTTCTACTAACTTATATTCATTTTCTTCACCTAATTCGCAAAGTTTTTCATCGGCGTCATAGAAATGAAACCAGCTTTGGTCAAGACCTTCCAGTTTACATTCGATAAGGTCGATACTCGTTCCATCGGTTAGTGTTGCAACAGTTCCTTTGAAAATATTCAATTCCCATTTACGTATATTAAGATTTGATGTTTATGTAAGCCAGTGTACGATTCGAGGGTTTACTATTGTATCTTTCTTTACCCTTTCCAAAATATTAGGTTTTCAGCTGGGTTTGCTGTTCATAATAAGACCCAAGAATTTCACTTTATCCGTAATATTCAAAACAACTCCGTTAAGAGTGAGTGGATTGAAAAAAGAAAATTTGTACTCCCTAGATAAAAGAACTAAGTCAATTTTAAGCGGATTAACACTTAGACCAAGAGTTGTTTGCATAAGATTTCTGAGGGTGCTAGGATATTTGCTGAAAGTGCCGATGGCAACACCATCTGTATAAGAGCCCATCTTAAGGTCCTTAAAATTGGGCACGTCTAAATAAACAGTGTTTTGCTTTAGTTTGCGTATCGAAGCTAATTTTCGCCGTAAATTCCAAGATTGGATGATACGAGCCGCTCCTATTTTCGATGGTTTGTAACGTAAAGAGGTCGAATGACTTCATGTTTAAATCTAAAGCACAACTAGTCAAGAAGGCAAATTGGTGATTACAATTTTTACAAAAATGTCCAGTGATTTCATAATTCTAGCAACATTAAATTATGTTTGATTAATAGAAGGTAAAGGTTCAGATATCGCACATTGAAGTTAGTCAAAATGGCACTAACTCCATAATCTGGTTTAAATGTTAAAATCTTCACACCAACGCTATTATACTAAAATACAAATATTTCTATCATAGCCATTGAAACTTTAAGTAATGCATAGAAATTGTGAACAAATTAAATGTTGTACAATGACAACAAAAGACCGAGGAGATTTCATTTTTCCCAACCGTACAATTTTTTTTTTCTTAAATAGCCATATACTACGAGCGTATTCATGATCCGGTCTCATTTTCAATAGAAATGGGATACACAAAAGTAAATGTACTTGTTAAATTAATAAAACTGGAAGAAAAAAACTTAATTAATTTAATTATCAACTAATTGAATTTTTATTTTGTGGTAAAAATATGCTAATTAGAAGAAGATGGGGCAACGCAACAAAAACCAAGTTTATTTTAATTTATTAAGTGGAAATAATTTTTTTTTTTTTTTTTTTTTTTTTTGTATAATTATATATTTATACAAAGTTGAAAAACAAATTAAATAACGTCAATACATTTTTAATGAAAATATAAAATCCAATTACGAACCGAATTAAAGTTAAGCAAATCTCAACTTTTTATGTTATTATCCTAATTTTAATTGAAACGGAGATACGAGTATAATTGGGGAGTTTGAATAGTTTTTTGTGACTGCTTTATATAGACAGTAAAAAAAACTCTTTTCAAAGGTACAATATTTTATTTCTGGACTAAAATTTCAGTACGTTACTCACAGCATATTGAAAACAAAATTCATATTTGTATTAAATTAGAGCAGTATATTAATGTTCTTTTTTAAATATTTGTTAAATTAGAAATATTTTTTCTTCCACCATCCACGAAAAAATGTATCTCGCACCTTGACCACCGATTGAAAAAAAAACTACGCGTTTTTGAGTTGTTGATGATTCAGCCAGAACGGCAGTCGGCTACCATACAGAAGATGTGTATAGCAAATATTTTCTTAAGAAACAGGAAGCACAAGTTAGTATTTTCAGCTGATATCCAAAAACTGTATCGTCAGTTTGAAGAAAAAACGGAGCATAAAGACTACTTGTGAATTATGTTGAAAGAATCTCTTTCATAACAGGTGTATGAACAGTTATTTATATGTCTCATTTTCTGGTAACTAGTAGTCTCATTATATAGCAGATGAAACCAGAGTTGATGTTAGGGCCAAACACCTCTAGAAAAACCATTAAACCAGCAGGAACTTGTGATTAATGAAATTCAACTATTTGGATTATGACATCGACCAGGGTTTCCCAACCACACTGATTACTAAAACATTTATATTAAAACATTTCCCATCTCCGATTATAATTGAATTGCATATCATGTATACTTGCTTCGGGAATTTTGGTATTAGAATGCACAATTAAAAAATGCGATGGTGTCAACACGTCTAAATCGTCGACACAGCGGCCTGCTGTTTAGTATCGCTTCAACTTCTACCAACAGGGTATTCATTTCTTTCATAGTAAGAATGCTAGCACCTATGATTCTTTTAAGATGGAATTTCATATATTTAACTGCAATTTTCCACAGACCACCAAAACTAGGGGCCCTGGGAGGATTGAAATGCCATGTAATAAAATTTCTGGAAAAAAACTGAGAACATTCATTAGATTCTTCAATTATTTTGTTAAAATTTTTCTGACGAATATTATTGACGCCCACGCAGTTTGTACCATTATCTGAGTATATATCGGTACTGATACCCGTCCTCGTAATAAAACGTTTTAGTGTAGCCAAAAATGAATCACTATTTAAATTCCCGACTAATTCTAGATGAATGGCTTTAACGCTGAGACAAATAAATATACATATATAGGCCTTATACGTCTTTTGCCCACTACTCTTAATCAAGTGTATTAACAGTGGACCAGCATAGTCGACACCAACTTTCAGAAATGGTCTGATGAATTCGGATCTTGCTGCTGGTAAATCTGCCATTATTTGAACTTCAGGTTTTGCTCTAATCTTCGTACAATCAATTATTTGTGATGACGTAATGGACTGATGTGGTAGTATGACTGGAAGTTTTGCATCGTAGCTGGCATTCAATAATTTCTGACGTTCGATTTCCAACGAATGTCTTTCAACGCTGAGGATGCCAAGACAGACAGTCAAGTACTATTTTAGAGTCGGTCCAGGCAACGATTTCATTAAATTTGAATAAAGAATTTTTCATCACGACCTTTAGCAGTTTTGTAAGTATAGCACGGCATCACATAATTCTAGACGCGGAATAGATAGCTGTTTAATTGATGCTACTTTGGTTTTACTTGTTATTAGATTAACATAGAGTTTTCCATCAATTTATGCCAAACAGAAGTAGATCGCATCTGCATATGCACGTTCACTTGTATCGCAGAATCCACGCAGTTCGATATGAATGGGATTTATGCATCCTATAAACCGATTTATAAGTAAATCTTGGACTAGATGTAGGTTTTGATAAATCTATTTTCGTCGATTTACTAACTCGTCGTTTAAAGGGTTATCCCATCCTCGGTCAAACTCCCACAGCTGTTGTATGAAGAGTTTGATGCGTATTATGACAAGTGCTAACCAGCCTAATGGGTCGAATATTTTACCCGCGTTTGATAATATCTTTCGTTTTGTAATGCGCATTGGTTCTTTGATAACCACATGAAAATGGAATACATCTTGTTTTGGACCCCAGTGTAGACCCAAAACCCGCAGGACATCTGATTTGTCATTGATTTGAATATCATCATTGTTGTTAATTCGATCCGTCAACTCCTCTGGGTTTGATACCCATTTACATAGTAAGAACCCTTTGACACGTAGAGCTGCATCGATTCCTTTTTTTAGTTCTATTGCTATGGTGATAGAGTCGGTCCCACCAAAGCAATATAACTACAATAAGTCGTCAACGTAGAAATCTTCGAGAATTGAAGGGCTCTCGCAGCGAGAAATGGAGCAAACGATGTGCCGTAGGTTACAGTAAGCAGTTTGTAGTGGCGAATTGATTCAGTTGGGTTGTTTCTCCATAGTATCCTTTGGTAATTAGTATCTTCATCATTTACCCAGACTTGTCGACACATCTTCTCGATGTCGAGCCGTCCTTCGTTCTTGGAATCGCAACAGAATTTCGGTTAATGGTTGTATTGTTGGACCCACGGCAAGACAATAATTTAATGACACGTTAGAAATGGTTTTTGATGATGCATCGAAGACAACTCGAACTTTACTGTTGGTAATTAAATGCTTCAATACAGCATGGTGAGGAAGGTATACTCCAATACTTCTTCTCACTGTTAATTCTGTCATGTGCCCCAAATTAAGATATTCATTTAAAAATTTCTTATATTCGTCGTGCAGCCATGGATCTCTTTGAAATTTCCGTTTGTGCACTGTAATCGACGAATTGCAATAGGTTTGCGTTTTGCATTTGTGTTTCGCTCGAATGGCAATTTCACTATAAGTTGTCCATTTTCTGCATTTAGTACATTCTTTTGCAAATAGTTTTCGCAAAATTGCTCTTCATCAGTCAATGTGGATTAAGCTACAACTTTTTAAACCTTCCAAAATCTGCGTAGAGTTTGATCATTATCAAAGGCAGACATGTTTGTTGTTAATCCACTTATAACGTTGTTTTCATTTGATTCATTGTCAATTAGAGGTCCTGCTGCAACCCAACCAAAAATCGTGTTTTGAAGGACGGGCATATTTTTATATGTTTTAATCTGACCATCGATTAATATGTTAAAGAAGTGCTCGACGCCGATTAGAATATCGATCTCACTAGAATGACTAAATGATGGGTCTGCTAAGGGCAATGTTCTCCAAGTATCTAAATTTTCAATGGAATTGTTATATCTCGGGTTATTTGATGTAATTTTATTTAGAATGTATACGTTTACTGTGAAGGTAGGTCCTTCGTAATTGCAATCGGTAATGCTGAAATGACGTAGCAAACTAGCAGCTTTGCCACGGAGCAGTCCTTTCAGATATTGGAATTTCTGAACAGGCGTAAGAGCGTTTGAATCGTGTATTGTAGAAACATAGAGATCATGAAACGATTGTCACTCAGTATACTCACCACCAAGTGGTGGAATATTTAATTTAGGTAGTCTGACTGCGATTTCAGCATGTGAAACATTAACTTATTCTAGAATTCGGATACCACTATTGATTCCAAGTTTACGAATTACTTTATTAATTTGTGTAACTGCCTTGTAATAATTCGCCTCGTACTCCATATCTGGTTCATAAGTGTCATCTTCAGCAAGGATGTTGTTTTCTAGTTCCGTAAATTGGTTCATTAACTTCTCTACTCGGATTAATTTCGCTTTGCTTTCTTCTAATGATAGATCACTTTGGTTGAAGTTTAAGCGAGTTCAACACAAACGTTAACTTGCCTTTGTTGGTAGCCTTTTGCATTTTGAATGCACTTATATCACTCATAATGGCGGACCTTTATATTGATTTTACTTTGTAGGACAAGCACAATTCACTGCACAAACCTTATTACCTTGTTTGAGTTGGTAACCACGTAGACTACCAAAATGGCGATTTTATTTGTGGTAGAATTACAGAACACACGTAACAATTCAAAGGCGAGAACTCTGAATAATTTGAACCGATACGTTTAAACTGCACAATATGTGCATCAATTCATGCGACAACGTAAAGTAATTGGTTAGCAGGAGTAGCGATTTGAACTTATGGTAATATAAAATGACTACTTATCAGGTCAAAAAGCATGAATTGCAATCTTGAAATATTCTTGATTTGCAGAATTCTAATAGCTGATGTGGTGAAATCAGTTAATAATGCTGCCAGACATCCGGCTCGAAGGACCAAAAATGTTCAAGTAAAGATGAATCTCAATGAAATGATTATATCCACGACTGATGCGTGGCTATAGGAGATTATCTTATATATGAAATTTAATATTTGAACTAAACAACTCATCATACATTAGTGGTTACTACATACAGGAGAATAACTTAGAAATATTTAACAAAGCAGATCCAACCAATGTGAGATATTTTTAAATGAAAATGAGTCGTTCCATACAACCAAAAGGCAACTATTGTGCGATGTTTTATGTATTTTTAATCATATTGTGTCTCAGGTCGAGTATCATAAACACAAGAAATTTAATCTTTATGTAATAGAACAGCGAAACTAACCATGAATAAATGTTGTACTAAATAGTATTACAAATCGATCAGTTGAAATGCTAAAAGTTAGATGTCTCTGTACTAATTAAAAATATTTTGGCGCTAGTGTGGAAACCTATCAAAGTAAAAACATTAAATTTTTTTTTACATTTCTATTTTTATTTAAAATAGTGTGTTATTTCGACAGTGTATTTTGTGTACATTTCTTTAAACGGGAGCTTTTGCATATTTGCTATTTGTCCCTATCAAAAAAATTGATACCGAAACCCTGAAAAAAAAGAATGGACAAGAAAACACAAGAGAAATTCGAGAATATTACAGATGAAGGGATTACGCATGTGGAACTTTCTCGCCGTTCGAAAGTTCCATCGCAGCATTCGGCGATCAAGCGGATTTGCAAAACAATTGGAATGATGTTATCGCAATTTCAAGGAATTTGACAAACACATAGCCAGCATTGATGCTTCACAAATAACACAGTTTGAACCTAAATTTCGAAAACTGAAAGCAAAGCTACGAGGTATAATACACGACACCAACTTTTGTGGTAAAAGAGCGAAAGAGTTTCAATCATTTAAAGACTTGTTCGTAGCAGTCGTAGATCAAAAAGCAGCCATATCATATTGCCAGAAGCTTAGCTACCTAAAAAGTATCATTAAGAGTGACGCGTATACTTCCGTTGACGACGTTTTAGTAACCGATGCAAACTACAAGAGCACATGGGCAAAGATCTGTAAGTGATATGATCAACCAATTCAAGCCCTACAGTCGTTTGTAAAAAGGTTTCTGGAACAATCCGCTATATCGAATACCGCTACGCAATCTCTTCAGAAAATGCACGATACTGCCACGAAGCAATCGCTAGTCTCGGCGCACTAGGCGATGATGCCCAGACACGTGATATTTGACTCAACTAACTTTTACTTAACAAACTGGATTTTAATTCCCGCAGAGCGTGGGCATCCAAAACGGTAGAAACAAATATCCAACACTCGAAAATTTTGACATCAGTAATTAGCGATTATCAAGAAACAAACCGAGTCCTCGTATCACAACAAATCATGCAGCCACAGTCAAACAGCATCACGTTGCGTAATCCTATTTGCAGTCAATTATAATGCAGTGTACGAAAAAATGCAAAAGGTGCTCCGAAAACCATCGCTTACAAGATTTTGAATAATACAAGTTATTGTATATAAACCATCGTAAAAAATTGGTCCCTGCCTTAGGATGGTAGGGACACAGTTTTAACACATGTCGATTATTTTAAATATGTAGGTTATGTAGGAAAAGGCAGCACACTAGTGTACATTCCCTCAATGAAATTCATCCAACGCCAAAGCGATCAATTGCAAATCATCATATCAAGCTGAAAATATCATAGCAACCAATGTATCAACCAATCAACCTAGCCCTTTCCAATTAAAACCAATTTCAAGCACGAGTGATAAGGCGATCAATCTACATACATTGACATTGAGTCAACAAAAGATGCATTAAAATTAATTCAACACCTGCAAGAAGTGCTAAAGTCTGCTGGATTTGCTCTGCATAAGTGGGCATCCAATTCTGAGAAACTCCTTAGCGCCATCGAAGCTAAAAATTTCATTGTTGCCACGCACATGACGAAAAGCAGTAACCAAAAGAAAATGACCATTTCATGTTAAAGGTCAACATTACTCACGATAATCTGTAAATAACCAAGCGCCAATTTCTTTCGGATGCCTCTCGGTTATTCGATCAACTCGAATGGTTGTCCCCTGTGACAATCACAATAGGATGAGACGATGAATTGCCAAAGGAAATTATCGATACATAGGATAATATCAAACATCTCTCATCATGGCCAACCTTTATTGCCAACCGGACATCGCAAATACACAAACTAAACTAAACTAACTGGCATGTAATTACATGAGCTTATTATCCACAAACTAAATGGCATGTAATTACATGAGCTTATTATCCACGGATTGATTTTCGGCATAATGCACCGAGCGACATTTATTCGGACAACGGAACTGATTTTAAAGGTGCTCGCAATAAATTAACGGAGCTAGAGCTTAGTGGAAGGAATCCGCTCGTAACCATCAAATAACGCTATATGTCATCAAGCAAGGAACCAAATGGGATTTCATTCCTGGGCCAGCTAGTACATCCATGGGAGGTCTTTAGGAAGCAGGCGTGAAATTCCAGTAACGAGGAATTTTTAACTTTGTTAAGCGAAATTGAAGCGATTTTAAATTCGCACCCACTGACCCCATTATCAATCGATGCCAACAACCAAATACCAATAGCACCTACACACTTCTTGCTTATGGGTCAACTGCTGATGAAAACTTACTCGTTATGCCAGAAAACCGGGCTAAATCGCTGGCAAAATGTTCAAAAGCAAGTCCAATGTTATTGGAGAAGATTATTGGACACGCTTCAGAAAAAAAGAAAGTGGCAACAGCAACAAGCGAACCATGCAATTCGTGATGTTGTATACATCACAGATTAATATACTACATCACTCCATTGGTCATAGGGCAGAATTATAAAAGTTCATCTTGGTAAAGATGAAATGGTTAGCGTGACACCGGACCAAACGAGGCAAACTACGCTGAAGCAACACGTTACGTGATTAGTCAAACTTCCAATTGAAACGTTTGTAGCCTCATAAATACATCAAGATTGTCTCAGTTATAATTATTTAGCTGTAAATAGCTCCATAATCAATTTTTGCTGAACAAATGTCGTACTAAATACTATCAAAAATTGTTGAAATGCTAAAAGTTAGATGTCTCTGTATTAATTAAAATTTAGAAAAATAAAAAACAATAAAAAATGTTTTACATTTCTTTAAATGCGAGCTTGGGCATGTTTGCTATTTGTCCCAATTAAAACATATTGGTTGGTTGTATCCAATTACTAAGTTTAACAAAATGCAATATGGTTAGCATTTCGAGACAACATTAAAATGTTTGGAGACTTTACATACTAAGATGGCTCAGTACTGAGGAAGTCTTCAAAATCCATGGATTTGATAAATAATCAAAGCAAACTTAAGTTGTAGTATTGTATTTACGATCATTATCTCATTACTGCGAAGAGGAAGGACCTAACGGATTATATTCCTGTCCTATCCTGCTAGGTATATGCACACATGAGTATACGTAATAGTGGCCTGATTTTGATGAATGATACCTTCTTTATCAATTTATCAAAAGCTTGTGACACCAGAATAATTACTGCCACAAAATATCCAAAGATTGTCACCAATCATTTCTAAGCATAAAAATCCGGACAGTGGTACCCCTTTGTGAATTTCTGAAAATCAATGAATAGTCAATAGCACACGTAATAGTGGCCTGATTTCGATGAATGATACCTTTATCAAAAGCTTGTGTCACCTTTGCAAATTAAAATAACTTGTTATTAAAATGGATCAGATATCTGTAGAATTTGATGAAGTGAAAGGCTTAGTAGCCGAAGTAAAGGACTCTTAAAATTTTCATTCAGATAAATTGGAAAAACTAGATCAGGATTATTTCAAATATCAGCGCAAAAGATTTATTAACAAGAGAGAAAAAATATTTACTTTAAAGAAAAAGTATATACACCAGTAGCTACTAGCTACTTTTCTCAGTGACGCAAGGAAATGTCAAAAATGACTGCATATTAAATTGAATCTACTTATTGGCCTAGAGATAGGTCAAAAATCACTGGTGTGATAACTAAAAGTTTTAATTAGTAAAATAATCGCAAATAACTATATTAAGTCAACATCATCTCAGGACCTGTCATACTACCATTATTCATCAATATCAAATATATAACGAAATGACATCAAAACTGGTCAAGATGATTTCAGTACTAACTCAATTAGCACAAGAGAAATTTAAACCAAGCCTTGTGAAATGAGTATAACGAAGCAAATAGTTGAAGGATGTTTAATCTAAAAGGATATATCCTTTCAATCACAATTACACATGTCTTCTAGCTTGTTTGCAGAAGTACAGGGTGGCTAAGACCAAGTGTCACCAAATGAAAACGCTGTAATTTTGATTATTTTTTATTGAAATTTCGGGGAATATGTTGAAAACATATTACATTTTATGAAAAACATGTTACTGCTCGATATGACCTCCTTTGGCTCTGATTATTTGATTCAGTCTTCCATAGAAAGCATTGCATGCTGACCGAACGTGGGCTTGCGAAATTTTATTCCATTCTCGAACAAGAGCTGACTTCATTGCATCAACACTTTCGTACTTTTTAGTGGACACCTTACTCTCCATAATCGACCATATGGAGAAATTCATGGGATTCAAGTCTGGTGAATATGGTGGCCATTCTTTCGACAAAATCAGCCAATTTTGTAAAAATTGCTGTGTCGCTCGAGCTTTGTCTGACGGTGCCGAGTCCTGTTGGAATGTCCAACGGTTCGTACCAAAGTGTTTACGTGCCCAAGGTAGTAATGTATCGTTTAGGATCTTTTGGCAGTACACCTCTTGGTTTACCTTAACTCCATGTTCGATGAAAACCAGAGGAGTGCGTCCATCTGCAGTAACTGTATCGGGGTAAGGTCGATGAGATCTTATTTAAAAGCCTGTTTTAAAGATCTGACCTTTACGCTTCTTCCCAAGTTGATATAGAAATGCTGGATGCACTGTCCGACGTAGGTTTACTTAAATAAATAGTTTAAGTACTTTGGTTCTTATAAAGTTTTTATTACAGCTGATTTATATTTTTATTTTGTTGTTTATCTATGAACGATTGTAGCGCAAGAGAGCGTTTTTTATTTATTTTTGTTACTTTTACAAAAGATATTACATGAAATAATAAATGCCTGATACGACATCTATGTTCGAAAATTGGTATCATACACCACTTAAGTTACATGTAACTATGATGTAAACGTCAATCAATATTTTGTGACGTATGCATTGGATGTTAAGCTGTCAAATATATTTTAATAACAATAACAATATAAGGTAATATTACAAACTTTCAATAATTAATTTTAACATAAATTGACTAATATTAGTTTCTATTTTAGATTGTAAATTATTTATGGTGAAGCCATCAAGTGCAGCTGAATAAGATAAGTTTATAAATTGGTTATTTGAAATGATTCTACTTTAAATTTCCCATTTTCTTTCTAGCGGCTAAACAGTAACTACAGCCCAAACCATAACATAAGCTGGTGATTGCTTACGCATGGCAACTCTTATGTCCAAATTATCGTTGGACTTGTGCTCTAACCAAACACGATCATTTTGTTTATTCACAAACTGTTGAATGGTGAAAATTTTCTCATCAGAAAAGACAATTTTTGGAATCTCCAGTTTCGATGCTACCAGTTTCGTTGTATCGAGTTATGGTTCGATACACAAACATTTTATTCACATTCAAATGCTGCAGCTGACGAACTATTGCTGTTTGTGAATTTCCACCCAAATACAGTGCAATTACACTATTACGTTTGAATTCCATTACGATTATTTTATTAAGATATTAATTTAGAACAATTATTTGTTGACCACATGTAAACAACTAACCAAACTTCAATCTGTCAAAAAAATTTCGCGCGAAAATGACAACTACACAAATGACAGCAGAGTGAAGTCAGTAACATTTGGTCTCCGCCACCTTGTATTTGCAAAAATAACAAAACAATCGAAAGGATTAAAAAATAAGTATACCCAAATTTAGGCCAAAAAATCAGTAACAAAAAACTTATTTAGCAAAATAGTAATTCAAACATACTGAAAACTGAAATTAAGAAGCGATAATGGAAAAAGACACAGCAAGAATTAGGCAATCATGCTCTTTCATAGACTTAAACTGAAAAATTGATTTTAAAATAATATTTAATATCCAAATCGAACTGTAAACCCTTTTAAACTCGCCTAAGGTAGTAAAACTTTGACATTTTAACTGTAAACCGCGACTTTAAATTCTCGAGTAGTTTATCTTAACTAAAAACGATAAAAGATTACTTAAAATGGTTTGTAATTTATACAATTTAATGTATAACAAGTTGATGTAACAAAAAAGTTTAAAAAAATAAAAATTTACACAAATTTTAATTTTATTTGTTTTACAAATTTTCATTTCATCGTTCCAAATCTGAAGTGTTGCTCTACATCAAAAAAAAAAAAAAAATCAACAAATTTTCTTGCAAGTAAAAATTTATTTCGAGACAAAAGGCAATGTAAATAACAAAATACAATTTATATGAATAAATTATATTGTTTTTTTTAGTGTTTTTTACATGTTACCAACGTGAGAAACTCAACAAATATTAACATTTTTCCTTTATTTGAATTTGTTTTTTTCAGCATTTTGTATAAATTTCAACTTAAAAAAAAATATAAATAAATTTACTTTGTTATTACGAAAGTAAACAATTTATGTAAATCTTTTACCAATAATTTAATTTATTTATAATACACCTGAGATTAATTTAAATGTTCATAATGATATTATGCTAACGGTTAGGTGAGAATATTAAATATTATAAGTATTAAAATTTTATAAATTCATATAAGCCATTTTTGTACATAGTTTTCTAATAGGGGTGCTAGATCTATCAAATTTTGAGGTGACAACACTATCACTTTTTTAAAAGAAGAACCGTTGTTACTTTGTTTAATTTTAGACACCAAAAGTATTTGTGTCGTACTTTAAATAGGACGACAATTTAACATTTATCTTTTTGATAAAGTGTGGCCAATTAAAGCACAGTTTTATATGTGATGATTGTGGGACTGAGATGAAAGGTCAGGGTGAAACTCACCATACTTTTGGCAGTTTTAGAGGACTAAACGAGGCTTCCTCTGCTAACCTGCTAGCTGAGGTCGGTGTGGGTGGGGTTTTAGGGAAAATCAGATGGATAATATCAGCTGCATTTAAAAAATAATAATAATAAAACAAAATATAACTTTCTGAAAAAAAAAAAAAAATGATCACGCAATCTATGTTTTCCTTCACTGAGCCTCTCACTCCTCTTATTAAAAAAAAACTATTACTTATCGTACCATTTTGATTATTTATTATTTGATTATTTTTTAACTTAAACAAATTAAGTTATCGTTATCACTTAGCTAGATACTTTTTCACTCTCCTTTTTATTTTCTTCCACACCAATTTTAATAGTCAAAATTTTATTCTTCACTGACCATCATGGTCCACGATCAATGTTCAACTAACTTCTCTTTTCAATTAATATTTATTTTTATTTTTTTAATCATCTAACTGTCCTGCAGCCTATCCGTTATTTGTTTAGAAATACCTGCATTTCAATTTTTCTATAAGTTAAAAAGAGGGTGACCGACATGGAGTAATAAAAAATATTAATTTATAACAAAATGTGCAACGACATGCTGCACATAGTCGTTGCAAATCGTGGGGACGACCTAACCCTTGAGATGTCTTAAAACCGGGTGAAAAAAAACCAATGAAATTAAAACAAGATTATTTGCGCTTTATATCCTTAACATGATATGTACCAAGGTTTTTACCATGCTCATTACAGACTTGAAATGCTACTCTTTTTTTGACTAAGCGAGCTTTTACAAATTTAGGGGCTAACTTGGCTGAATAATGTTTAATAATGTTTATCGCTCTGGGTGAAATTTTTTACAAGTACAGTATCTCCTGGTTTAAATCACAGTTGGGCGTGTAAATTACACAATGTAATTTACTGGGTTTTTTACATGTAAAATGTATGTAAAATGTAAACGATTATTTTATACATACTGTAAAATATAAATCAACTTTTTCATTACAATTGTCGCCATCTGTTACCAAATCTCTTAATTAAAGAAAAATTGACTATATACTACAGTGTAGTGTATTTGTGTTTATTTATTGTGATATTTGTACATATGTATAAATGTAAAATAAAGTGCAACATTCCTATGATAAGAAATATTTTGACAATGAAATCTTGACACCTGCTATCAATAAATGTAATTTGATGAACGCTTCGTTTTTTGTGAGAGGAGTTAGCATATGGAATTCCTTGAATGGTAACTGCTGGGTTTCAAAAATAATATTTTTCCCAAATTTAATTATTAATGTATTAATCAATTTATCTAGTATTAATTCTATGGTAAGGTTAGTATAATGGTATTGCTGCAAACTTAGGTTATGAAAAACTATTAATTGTAATTAGAGTAAGAAAAATTAAATTGAATTAATAAAATTCACTACAGTTCCACGCTTAAATTCGATAATCATATTCGCTACCTCTTTACTACACTGGACATCAAAGGCATAATGCATAGGCATTTTATCGAATGGATAGAATAGGGCTAGTAATTTCAGGCATACATTTATTTGATGAGGGTGAGACGGGTAGTGATAATTTGGTTGATTTTGTCCTGTTTGAAATTAATAAAGATTTAAATTTAAAAGCCAGTCAAACGAGTATAGATTCACTTCATTCATTTCACTGCAGAGAATTATTTTATTTATGATTAAACGTCAAATTGCAATTAGTTTTCCGCTACATATTGAAAGAAATATGCACTCTTAAAAATATTTTATTTTAGTTTATTCAAATGTAGCTAGATGGCACTATGTCACTAGTTGTTTATTTTGTCAAATATAAGAACTAGTCTAAGACGTAAACAGATGGCATTGTAGAAGGATAGGTGATTTTTATAGTCTCAATGGAGATAACTAAAAGTTGAAAATAATTATGATTAACCATTAAAATAAAATGTTTAATTGAATTTTCTAATGCAAGTTATTCTTATAAGCAAATGTTTGTATCATTTATTCAATATTTTAAATTATTTCTGGACGGATTCTCGTTTTTTAAATATAATTTACATATTTTTGTAAAATACACATTTTTTTTTGTAATTTACGCTATTTACATGTAAAATGTAGAAAACGTTTTTTACATGTAAAACGCCCAACCCTGGACTTTAAATGAATGAGGTCGGGTGCGTAAGTTATAATATTTGGCACTATTTTCATGGGACTTCTTAAGGTTAGTTAAAGCATAATGCCGAACAATACTTAAATTATTGGATTTATTATTAATGGGAAAATAACCATCATCAGTCACCCCTAGAAGGTTATCCAAAGCGTACTCTTTCCCGTGTATAATTTGGTTCTGGCCAAATACTATAAATTGAGGTGAATATCCGGTGATACCGTGCTCAGTGTTATTTAACGCTTATTCAAATTTCGACAGATGAAAATCCCATAAACGTTGATCATCTTTTATGTACGATCAAATAGCTGATAGCAGTGTACGATTCACTCTTTCTGAAGCATTACTCTGCGGTGAATATTTAAGTATCAGGACATGGTTTTCGCTAAATTTGTTTAGAAATTTGTAGATTGCGCAGTAGCATTTTTTAATGGTCGTAAACATACAAATCGAGAGCAATTAAAATGAAACAATTATTTGATTTTGATCGTGGGTAGGGTCCTAAAAAGGCTAAATATAGAAACTGGAATGATCTTTTTTTATGTTTCATTAGTTCATTGCACTATACCAAGGGGACAACAATCATTTGGAATCATTTCCTAAAAATTTTGCAATCATATTGACATAATCAGGATCGTTAAAGCTTTCACAAGATAAATCGATATGAAGTGGAGAGGTAAAATTATAAGTTCCAGTTTTTAGTTCAAAGATACCTTGCAATATATTAGCGTCAGCATTAATTCTTGAGAGTGCATCTGCGACACTATTTTAAACACCATTGCGATGAATAATTTTAAAAGAGAATGACTGAAGTTTTAGTGTCCATCGAGCTAGACGGCCTGCTAGGTCTAGCTGTGCTATTTCAATGCTTAGTTAAAGCTTCAATTAATGACTTAATTGCATGCACTACAGCGTAACATTCGAGCTCTGTTACGCTTTATTTTTGCTGTGTGGTATTCAGTTTTTTCAAGGCAAAAGCAATTGGGTGCTCTTTACCATTTTCATCATGCTGTTTTAGAACTCTTCCAACCCTATACTGCTAGCATCGCTTTGTATGGAAAACTCTCTTGCAAAATCAGCATTTCGCAGAACCGGAGCTGTGGTCATGGCTCGCTTTAAATATAGTAGGCGCAATGTGCTTCTGGTGACCATTCGAACTTTTTTTTTTTAAAGATTAGTTAGAGGAGTAGCTAGTGTTGAATAATCTCGAATGAAATGTCGTTAATAACCCGTCATGCCTAAAAATTGACGTTTTTTCTTAACATTATTGGGAAAAGGATAATTAGATATGGACTGGATTTTGGCTGGGTCAATATGAAGACCACCTTCTCCAATAACATAACCAAGGAATGTGGGGAGTGAGTAGAGGAGACAGAAGAGACGTCACACCATTCATGAAGAACGTCAAGCAACTATGTGCGAGGTTAGTACACATTTGATTGACCGCTTGGGAACATCTAAGCAGCAAAAAAACAAAATTACAAAACATGAAAAAGAATAAGAACCCCGGTATGCCAGTATACCTTATCCAGCAGACCTGGAAACTAGCTAGGCTTCAATGACCCAATCATTCATTAATCTGAAACCAAAATGATTACAGAAACGAATACTTTTTACAAATAACAACACAAACCGGCCACCAACACAAATATCGACCCTTGGCTATCGTACACGGACATATACGGACACGAATCAGAAACCGGAACATCAGAACTCTTACAGAAACCTCAAGGCTAGCACAAGTAGAGAAGGATCGAAACATTATAACATCGAGATTCTCGGCCTCAGTGATGTCAGATGGAAAAGCAGTGGAGGAATAAACACGAGCAAAGGAAATTATATGATATTCTCTGGTAGAGACGACACACATGAACAAGGCGTGGGCATATTAACAACAAATAAAGCAAAAAAAGCATTGATGGAACGGCAACCAGTTAACAGAAGAATAATGGTGGCAAGGTTCCATAATAAACACAACTATTATTCAGTGCTATGCTCCAACATAAAATGCAGAAGATACGACAATAGATGAGTTATATGAGCCACAATAGCAAGAACGTACAGAAATGACGTCAAAATCATTCAAGGAGATTTCAATTCAAAAATTGGTACAGAAAACATCAACCTAACCACTATCATGGGAAGAAATGCATTGGACTCTGTGCGAAATAACAATGGAGAAAGACTTATCGACTTCTATATCACAAATTGTTGTTCATAGGCGGCAGTAGGTTTCCACACAAAAATATACATAAATACACATGGACATCACCAGCTGGCAGAACTAAAAATCAGATAGATCACGTGATCAATAAGAAATTCCTCACATCACTACAGATGTCAGAACAATGAGGGGTACAGATGATACCACCTATAAGGACGCTAATGGTCAAGTAACAAAATGTGAAGCGCAGTTAAAGAGATGGAAGGAATATTTTGAAGAAGACGTCATCGCCGACCCCGAAAATCTCCAGTCATCAATTGACATCAATAACAAAACTAGCAGCACCCATCCACCAACGGAACGGGAAGTTAAAGATGTCATTAGTAGACTAAAGAGCAATAAAGCCGCTGGAACAGACAATATAACCGCCGAAATATTCAAAGCAGATTCATCTACAACTGCATATTAACACCAATAATCCAAGAAGTCTGGAATTCTGGGAGAATTCCACTGAAATGGAAAGAAGTTTGATTACGTCAAATATTTGACTAAATTCAATATGAGGCCGTAGATGGCACTTACTGGGCCATTTACGAGACTTTTAGATCTACATAATTATTTATGCATGCTATATGTAGGTAGTCAAATCGACACATAAATTTCCGCTCTTACAGGTGAGCTGCGCTTTCCTTCTTTTTCATGCAGGAAGTGCACATAAATAATTTTTGATACAGGAATTTAATTTCACTTTATTTCATATGAGAAGAAGTAAAAAAGGTTTAAGGACTCTCCATTTAACGCTACATTACATACATTCCTTTAAATTGAGGACACGATGACCCTGGTTTAGTTTGATTTATTGTCTTGACAATCAAAAACTCCATTCATGTGCTAAAACTACCTTTTGCGTCCCACATACGTTTCCAAGGACACATTTTGTTACTGTTTTATCGACTGGTTGAAACCTCATACTATACCATTAATTCGATTTAACTATTAAAAAAAACTTTGAAAAATTTAACATACCAAGACAACGGATACGAACAACTTATGTATACAAATAAATCAGATAATCCTAAGAGAAAATAACGGTAAGGGTTAAACAAAAAAAAAAAAAAAGATTGGTTTTTATTAGAAAAACGAAAAGTGATGAATTATGTACAAACTAATACCGGATGTAAATATATAATAAATTTCAAGTGTTATCCCTCGAATATAACACATAACCTCTCAAAAGGATGCTAACATGAATGAATCGAACTTATACATATCACGAAAATTCTATGTCTTAAGTTTAACAATACACTAACATGAGCACAAACATAACAAAAACATAAAACCAAAAGACGATTATTATAAGCCTAATGAATCGAATAATAATTGGCCCCTTAAATTATTGACCTTTCTCGATTTTCGTGTTGATACTTTTACTCAAATTTTCCGCATTGATTGAGTTACATTTTGAAATCGAATCAATTTCGCTTGTATATACGAAAATATCGAAATCGTTTGAAATTTTATTAGCCTCGAAATAGATTTGACCAGTTTCAGAGTTTTTTTTTTTTGTTTTCTATTCTCAATTTATATCCTATTCCATCGTACAGATTTGATAAGGTTAAAACTTTATTTTGTTTCTGCCATTTTTTCGATTCCATCGAGCTTTAAAACATTTTTTTTCTCGATATATGTAAATTTTCTGGGGTAAACCCAAGTTTTTTTTTGCTACTATTGTTTCGGCTCATTTAAAATACATATCAATATAATGTTACAAATACAGGGTGGGACACTTAAAATGGGACAACCGAATATAGGCTCGGGAGCTTGTTGATTTATAAAAACGAAATATTTTGAACAATTTGATATTTTGATGTGACTGCCGTTTTCAAAGTTATTTCAAGGTCTGGTTGGAGATGACTATATATCCATATGAATGATTATCACTCCTTATAACCTCCAACTAATGGCGAAATGTTTAATTTTAGGAAAAAGCTAGAATATGGAGATTCAGTAAAAAAATTATGCGTATTACGAAAATTTCAAATGAACAGTGACTTCTTTGAGGAGTACAAGGGTTTTGATGATATCTCTCAGAGCAACCATTTAGGACTTTATCTGCCAGATCATGGAGTATGGAAGCATTTTAGCACCACCACAAAACTGTGTGGTGTTTTTGACGTATCATTAAAAACAGAGTTTGGTGGGGTCACAAATCATAAACAATCATCAATAAACCAAATTTAATAACTTTTTAGAGAGCATGCCGTAGCATTTCCATCTGATGTAGAGAAAACATAGCCATAAGTTAAAAAGCGACGACTTAAATTACTAGCGTATTGTGTGGAAATATTAACTTTCGGAACCAATTGGTCATTATAAACTGACATATAGGACATCATCAGCTCAATTTTTAGTAATCAGGATGTTATTTAATCAAAATGTCAACATACAATAATTAAATAAAGCTCCAGATGTAGTAAACGTAATAATCGACGTATCATATGTTGCTAATGATTTGTCTGGCTCCGAAAATGTTGACGCGGCAACGAAGTTAAATTGCGGAATTGATGCTGTCTTAAAGGAGAACGGTTAAACTGGGAGAAAGTTGACGGAGTTGAGTGAAAAATTATAAACTAAAGTTATCCAAATCAGAAGCAAAACAAACTCTACGAAAGTATTGAGTTTATTGAAGCCCTTAGAAGACACTTTCGGCTTTCAAGTGAATATCCAGATAAAACCACTGCCCTTTATAAAGTCAGAAAAATTTACGATTTATACATGTCCGAAACAATTTTTTATGAAAGTCCGGTTAGGCCTATTTTCTATAAAAAGGATTGATTTTTTAGAAAATTATTCAATCTGAATTTAATAGTGCTCATGAATGTGTATCTAGCATTAATATTTTAGACACATTATTTTTGGAAATAATGGATAATTGGTGGTAAGTGTTACTTAACGTATAATGGTAAAAGTGAATATTTCTAAATGTAGTTTTCACAAGAAGCTGTATTAATTTGATATTTTAAAATGAGTTTGTGAATTTTTGCAATTTTTATGTAGTGAATTACCGTTTGGCATGTTTTGTCCTTTATAAAAGCCAGTGGCACTAGGTACTATCAATGATCTAATTTTTGTTTTAGGTGCAAAAATAAACCTTTGATGCTAAATGAAATTTTAGAGGAATTAGAAAAGGACGAAGAAGAAATTCGAAGAGGGAATTATAATTTTTTCTCCAGATAATGATAATGCTGATTTAATAGATGCGGACTCCGGTGACGATGATAATGTGGTAATAAGCAACCTTCCAGGCGGTCAACTTAGAGCAGAGACTCAATTGCGATATACGCAACAAACAGAAATGTATGAAGACGGCGTCGGTGAGGATAATATCGTCTTAAATAACCTTCCGGATAGTCATCATGAAACGGAAGCCCGGCTGAGATATTTGTCACCTACAGAAAGTGACTATGATAGTGAGGACGACATTCCACTTGCTATTATTGTTAAACGTAGGAAGATGCGAAGCAAGTCATCCACTATTAATAAAGATCTTTCAGTTTTAAGTGGGATAAAAAGATCTCATTTCCAATTTACCGTGAGATAATAGGAAAGGAGATGTTCAACCAAATGAAATGCGCTGCTTCATAGGCATTCTAGTTCTTAGTGGATATGGTCGCTTGGACAGGCGCCATTTATATTGAGAAAGTTCAAAAGATACATACAACGAGCTAGTATGTAATGCTATGTCACGAAACAGGTTTAATTTTATTATGCAGAATTTACATTGCAGTGACAATAGGCAATTAAGCAAATTTGCGAAAATACGTCCTTTATTTGATATGTTGAACCAAAAGTTTTCAAATGGTACCTAAAGAAGAAAACCACAGTGTGACGAGTTCATAGTTCCAGGTTATAAGGGTTATAAGTTGTGGACCGGGATAACAAGATTGGGTTATATTGAGTGGTTTGAACCTTACCAAGGGTCTACTACAATTTTACCAGAGAAATTCTAACATTTGGGTCTAGGAGCCAGTGTCGTTTTGCAGTGTGCTGATGTTCTTTAAAATAATTCAAATATGCCATACCACTTATATTTTGATAACTTTTTTACGTCGATTAAACTATTAGAAGAGCTTCGGTGTGGTGGATTGAAAGGAACTGGAACAATAAGAGAATATAGAATTGGGAGAAATTGCAATAAATTGGATTCCAAATCATTAAAAAAAATGAAAGAGCGTTTTATGATTACGCCACAACACGAGGCAATGAAATAGTCGTATGCAAATGGCATGACAACAATGTTGTCACAATCGCGTCCAACAGTTGTCGCATATTGACAACCCAACCGGTAACAAGATTTTCTAAAAAATAAAAGAAAAGGATAACTATTTTTGGATCACCCAAAAATTTTTAAGATGTACAACGAAAATATGGGCGGAGTCGACCGAGCGGACCAAAACATTAGTTTATACAGAGTATCAATACAAGGAAAAAAGGGGCATTTTCCGTTGATGGCTCATTGTATCGACATGGCTGAACATAATGCATGGCAGTTGTTTAGGGTAAATGGAGGTAAATTAGATCACCTGAACTTTAGACGACAATTGGTTCTCGGAATTCTAGACTCATTCCGGAAACAAACGTTCAATACAAGAGGACCTAAACCTGCAGCAAATTTACATGCACATTTAAAATACGATAATATAGGTCATTTAATAATTTATCAGACCAAACAAACCCGATGTTGCTATTGCCACAAAAAAATGTAATTTTTCGTGTATTAAGTGTGAAGGAGCATTACACCCAAAAGATTGTTTTTTGTACTATTATACCAAAATTTTGTAAAAAAAAATTTCTAGCTTATTTTAATGCCACTGTCCTTTTAAAAGAATACCTCGCCCTGCTTAAACTAACCTATTTATGAAATTTTGGTAAGTAGTTTATGATTTCTCTTGCTATTTTCAATGTCCATTTCAAAAGACTTTAAGAAAAAAGTAATTTCGGCTTTATCTCGGTTGAACCAACAGAAATCACTAAACGGAAAGTTTCATCTAATGGAAGCAGAATATTTGACAGATTGCCCCTGAGCCTCGAAACGTAAGAAGTACCAATTGAACTCTATGGTTTTAGCGATACTAGTGAGTGAAACTTCGCTTCCGTCGAATGCTTTAGAGCCAAGATGAATAATGGACTAGCCATTGTAAATTTAATCTAAGCTAAGCTATATGAAATATGCTATCGCTAATAGGTTGTATATCACGTATTTAAATGGATCGTTGGGCACTTGAGCTGAATCTGTCAGCAGTGCGAGATATATTTTTTGTTTCGAGCGATGAAAAATAACTTATCTCAAGTTGTTTTCCCTTACTAATGTCATTGATATCGCCCTCACACGTACATTAAAATTTTTTATTAAATCAAAGCATCCTATATTAAAATGAAATCTAATTTTGTTTTTAATATTAAATATGCATTAATAGCATCCATGTATGTGTGAGCGATGTTATAGTTGAAATATGCAGGGTAATGATCTAAGCAAGCTATATAAGTTATGCTGAAACATTTTCATCGCTTAGCATAGCTAAAATGTGCAACGGACCTTATAAAGGATTAAGCTGCTTTCCAAGCATTATGTACTGAAGTGAAATGCAATAATCAAAGCAAGCTTGAAATGAAATATTTACTATCATGATATTTTTATGTTAAACTATGACGATAATTGAATTTAGCTGTATAAGTTAATTAATTTTTGACGATTTTAGTGTAAAAAGTTGTGTATACATTAGTAGTACATTTTTCTATCATCTATAAGAAATGTAGGTTACTCATTTACTATGGCTACGAAACTGACTCCTTATTGTGCACTATTTTCGTAATTAATCCTCATTTATAACGACGCCAGCTATATCAGCAATTTTAATGACTAAATCAATGACACTATTACAATTTGCCGGTAAACCACAAAAAATAATATTACGTATATTAGCTTCTTGTGCCTGATGGATGGTCAAGTAGAGCTTCGATATTAATAATGTTTTCAACATGCACATCGTATAACTTTCGAGTTTGCTAATTTTTTCCGTAAAAAGCTTAGGAATCATTATTAAGTTTATTAATTGTAATCTTAATATCATTAAACGCTTGGCACAAGAACGTCAATCATTTTTCCACTGCATCCAGTTGACTCGGCGTTCCATGTAATATGATTACCAAATCACAACGTGATGTATTACTTTTCATACTTCCACTTGAAGTGTTAATTGATTCACAGTTATCATCAATAATAACTGAGTTATTTGACTGCGAGCGGCAATATGGATACACCAAGTAGTGATACCAATTTCCAATTCCTTAAGCACTACTTTTGATATTTCAGCGCACTTAATGTGAAAAAGGCTTACACACATTACACATTTTATACCGGGAAACCGACCTTTGGTAATACCTTTATGGCACTTTTCACAGTTTCCACTCATTTTAGAAAAAAAAAACGAGATTGATTTTATTGGCGCCAAAAAATTCAATTAATTTAATTTAATTTATTTAATTTAGTTTTAATTTTCAATTTTAATTCAATTTTAACTTTAATTTTAGTTAAAACTAAAATTAAAGTTAAAAATTTTATAAAAATTAAAGTTATTAATTTTATATTATTTATAAATTTTATTTAATTTTAGAAGAATTGATGTTGCTTGTTCAAAGGTGAAAACACGAAGACTTCGTCTTGTTAGCTGGTATATGGCGATATGTTATCTACAATTGGACTTATCTGAACAGATTTCAAAGTGGGTACATTTTGTGTTATAAGTAATAGTGGAATGTTTATGAATTAGGTAGTTTTAGGGATTTTGTTGTGTAGTTGAACATTAGATTTTTGCATATTTCTTATTTTAACTGTCAAACCTGTCATATCAGCATACATTTCCCAATAAGTACCTTTTTTACAATAACCTGTATAGTGTTGGGCGCCTGCAATGTAATTTACAATCAAATCTAAGTAGAATTGTTTACCTTCTATAGCTAAACTTATTGAAATTTGGTTAAGGAGAATTAGTGCGTGCTTCCCAGGGTTGATATGTTCTGTACTTATTGTTAATAGATTACTGAGTGCACTCGATACCCCATTCATAGTTTCTTAACAGCAGTAGCGTGTGGGAATTAAAGTTAAGAATCTTTCTAATTGGGATATCCCTAACTGATCGTATTTAATGATATCGACAGATGGGTGAGCTCGTTTTTCAATTTTACGCATTCCACATTTAAAACAGTCAAAAATGTCATCACGCCTGTATTAAAATATTTAAACGATCTGGGTGAAAATTAAATGTAGTATGTAATTAACGACATTGAATTTTATGGCATTGCCATTTTATTGAGAAAGTAAATCACTGTATAAAAACAAAATTACCGAGACTATTTCGGGCTGAGTAAAATATATCACTATCATGACATATGCGTATGATAGTAATAGTTCAATTATAGTGATGGTTTTCGGGCTGAAAGTAAACAATGTCGCGAAAGAGATAGTTTGGTGTTTTCGGGATTTTTTCGGGATGAGTTTCAGGCTAGCTTCACATATGTTTTTTAACATTTTTAAATTTTCCAGTGCAGTTGTCATGAATCGTACAACAAGGAGTGATATATTATCAGCAATCAATCAGTATTCAAAAATGCTGAATCCGTGTCATGTAAAAGTTCTTCAATAATCGATGATGGCACAATCGTATAATTTGAAACGAATGAGGAATTTAATTTAATTACACTAGAGGCAACATCATCGAATATTCGGCCAACAAAAAATATGAACAGTAGAGACAGGGTTTATAAATCAAGAGCTTCCTAAATTATGAAATCTGAAAAAATAAAAAACCAAATGATTCAAACCAAAAAATTGAAACAAGAATTAATCAAAGCAAAAATATTATAGTGTTGTAAAAAATGTAAATGACAAATATATTACCAACCCTTTATATTTTAACATGGCATATCTCGACAAGTGTGAATTTATGCACTACTTTCTAAAATTTTGATTTTTTATAATTATGTATTTTTAATTAAATAATTCCTTGTAGGGTGATCAAAAGAACTTTCCATCAAATTACGAATACTAGCTACTGGTTGGTTAAATATGCTAAGAGTTTCTACTTCTGGTTTCGTTGGGTCAGATTCTCCTGGAATTATGGTAATATTAAGCGTGTTCAATCGACCAAACACGATAAAAAATATCATGATATTTCTTCTCACCCTAACTTCTTTCAGTAATACTATACGTTAACCCCGATTGAACAGTGTAAATGGATATAAAATGATACACTGGTTTTAAGTGTCATATAAGCTTAGTTTTGACAAGTATGATGAATAACAATAAACACGATTATAGATTAGTTTAGTTTTTATAGTTGACGTTGGTTTTAAGGAAGAATTTTTATGTTCTTGTACATGTTCGTTATATGCCTTAAGGTTCAATCTGAATAACACCGCATCACGATATTTTTTATAATTGTTGCCCGATTGAACGGATTGAACATTAGGAATATATAAAATAATTGTGGCTGTGATCATTTTAAGCGAATTATAAATTTTGGTTTAGTTTTGTTTGCTATTGACGGAAAACGCCTTTTCCATATTCCAATATACTGTTCAACTAAATTTGAGGCATTTTTATGTTTAAAATGATGCCGTTTTTCATTATATGAGCTTTGGTTTAGCGTAATTTAGACCTGATTGTATGAACAACGTTACGATAGTTTAAAAAATATTCGACAATAGAGGTCAAAATAGAACAAGAGCGTCAACGGCCAGCGTCAATGAAAAAATACAAATTTCGATATTTGTATGTTGTTAACATACCAAACAAAAGCGTCAGGGTATTGCAACATAAAAATATTAATCATTAGCCGTCGATTATGTTTTTCATACATTTGATCTATTACTATATAAAAATATAAAAATTACTATTCTTGCACAAAATAATCACTAAACGAGCAAAGAGTTTTGTGTTAAGAAAAAAATAATAATACTTTGTGCATAAAAAATAATAAATCTTGCTCAAAATTTTACCAATAAGGCACAAAATTGTACAACCATTATAAAAAGTAGAATTGTTGAGACTATCGGCTTTGATAACCCTAGTGCGCACGCGTGAAGTGTTTTTGTTCTCCCCCGTTTATGCCCCCAAAGAGCTTTAGATTTACACTCCATGGGATGTAGAAGCCGGGATTAGCAAACATGTTGGAGCACTTGTTTTGCAGATAGAAACGGCTTATTTAAATTAAATACAGGCTACAGGTCACTCCGAAAAAAACAAGTGATTTCTTTTGCTTTTTGAATTTTCGTGTAAATATTTTAAACACATCACGCGTAATAAACGACATCTGTCAAAGTCAGTTGTAATCAGTTAGCGTTGCCATTCCATCATAGAAAGACTTACACCAGAACAACCTTAACAAATTATTGAATTTTATTTAAATAATTATTTAAAATTGTGTTCCTCTGAAAGCGAAGCTTATTTTTGGTTAAATTAAAAAAACCATTAACAAACAAAATTGCCGTATTTGTGATGACTGATGAACAACCACAGGAAATGCAAGAATAATTGGTCCGCATTTTTGCAAAAATAACGATGGTCTCAATGTTATCGTTAATGGTGCTCGCTATATTTTGATGATTTTGGGCTTTTTTGCCCAAAATGCATTGATGATTGATATAAGATTTCAGCAAGATGGCGTTACATGCCACCCAGCACCCAAAAATGTGTTCGATGAAAAATTTAACTCACGTTTCGGTCGAGTCAATTGGACGCTTTGATCTTGAAATAGTGACGTATCGATTCAAATAAAAAGTTTATAAGCGAAAAAATAATTGTTGAACAAAAACATTGTTTTATTTTAAAATTTTGTGCAAGGTTTATTATTTTTTATGCTCAAATAATTTTTCCGCCAAACGTTAAATTATTTTGATGGTACAATTTTCTGCATAATTTACAAAATATTTTGTATTTTGCATATAATAAATATTTTAATAATTAAATTTTATAAGCTAGGTAATCGAATTTCTTTGAACGGTAAATATACTTTTTATTCTTTTTATTTAACAAGTTGGTCTGTTGATTTTAAAATTTTTTAAGTGGATAAAAAGTAAAATGAAGTAAGATAAATAATTGAAGCAAAAATACTTATTGGAGTAAGCGCATACAACAGTATGCGCTTACTCCAATAAGTTTGAAAAAAAAGACAATTTTTACTTTTATCTACTAGTGTAGATAAAAGTAAAAATTGTCAGAAATAAATTTGTAGCTCATTTTTTCTTGCAGTTAATTGTAATTATTTTTAAAACAATTTACAACTGTTTGAAGATCTGGTGGAAGAAAAACGAACCCGACCCCGTACATTTGTGATTTGTATGAAGTGTACAGTGTACATTTTAAAAAAGAAATTCGCAAACAGTTCATATTTATAAATTGATTGATTGATTGATTTAGAATGTACGACCAAGCATTAAGCAGAATCTCCCGGATATTTGGCCAAGCCCACCGTACACCCGTTTTTACTTAAACTTGGAAGGATAAGGCAGGATACTAGTTAAATTATTGAGATCGACCCGGTTACAGACACCATGGCGGTCAATTGTTAGTAAATTTTTGTTGGGGTAGGGAAAAAAAAGGTGTAGCAGTAATGACAGAATTGATCCGGTTTCCTGGTAGCCAATATTCTAACTACTGTTAGAATAACACAATCACAATTTTACTGAACTACTCTGCATTCTGGCATCTCTTGTCAGCAATTCCAGTGTGCCACTATTCATCTATAAAATAATATAAATTGGATTTTATAAAATTAGATTAAATGTTACAAATCAATTAAATTAACCGTTTTATGACAAATAAGTCATATAATCGCCGAAAATCTAATTTATATGCACTTTATTTGACACAATACTGTAAAGTTAAAACAAATTAGATTTTAAAAAAGACAGATAGATTAGATAGATTGCCAAGATTTATGCTTTTATAAAGCATGTTTACAAATTAAAAGTTTTTGAGCTTGGTTTGGCTTTCAGTGAAATGCCAAAGAATATGAATTTTTTCTCATCTTAAACTTATTCAATGGAATAGGATTTTAAAACGATTTCCAGTTTTCAACTTTAAGTATTGGTTTATTATAAAAATATTTGTCTCTAACTAAAACAAACACCTATTTAAAAGGGATAAATCGTATTGTTAAGAAAGGTTTAAACAATTAGAAAAGCTTTATTACTGTTCTCAATTTCAGTCCTATGAAAATAATTAAATCAAGTGTTCTTTAACGTCGTAAACTTTAAACAGACACAGTTCAAAATTCAGTAATAGAGAAAAGTAAAAAGCTGTTGACCTTTTGAAACGAAAACAAAGTTGCGAGTAAATGTGGTATAATTCTAAATTATTTACAAACCAATTTTTATTGAAATTTCCAAATTAAGTTAACATTTGCAAAACAGCAAAATGAAAATTATAGGGCAGTCCAACGGAAACTGTTTGTTTCTATACAACGGCATTACAATAATTATTAAGAGTAATGGATGTTAATCCGCCAGTAGCCACTTTCGAGTTTTCCCAAGAAATAAAGAAATGGTAAAAATATTCAAATATGCAATATACAAAAATATTGCATAGATTCCTAGGGAAAACATCATTAAAATGGCTATACTAATTTTTTAAATTGGATGGTTTTAAAAACAACTTTGGGAAAATAAAATTCTCAACTGCTAGAAAAACAACATTTTTTTTTTATAAAGGAATAGAAATGACTTTGGAATTTTTTGGCTTGAAAGACTAACTGTAACGGTCCGTGAGGTTATAGAAAAAATACACAATTTAGTCGCAAGAAAGCTCCTGGGAATGATTTATTAACTGAAAAACAAATTATGGAAGAGACAAGGAGAATACCAGTCAAAGGGATACTTAGTCTTTTAAACATCAATTAATACTTCCTAGTCCTATTATCAAAGAAATTTGAAAAACTACTTCTAAAAAGAATGGTTAATTGTCTTATTCTTACTTTTTAATTCAGGATTAAGAATAAAATATTCGACCCTTAAAGCAAAATTCACAGAACGTTCTCTAGAACTAAAAAACGTATGTTCAACATCTTCCTGGATGTAATGCAAGCATTTGGTCAAGAAAGGAATGAAGGATTAGAGTTCCAGTTACATCAAACCTTCCTAAACTGTATTATAAAATCATAAAATCCTACATAACCGACAGGCATTTTCGTGTAAAATATAAAAATAAATTTATTAATTGATGTGGTAATAATTTCACCTTGATAAAAAAAACAGAAGACACATAACATTTGATGAATTTCAATGGCAGTCAAACATAAACTGAACAACGCTACTGATTTACATTCTACCAGTTGACATTTAAATGATAGAATCAACGCCAATTGCATAATAACACAACCACCGCGCTCATCGAGGGATATATACGAGCAGATATACATTCAAATGTATATTCAAAAAAGGAACCAATATTGGAAATATGGGGTAACCTTTTCTTTATTGTTATTGTTAGAACCAAATTAGAAAATTGGAAAATAAACCGAAAATAATACTTTTTTTTTCGATTCTATAAACAGAAGATTTGATTTTTGTTTTGTTTTGTTTGTTTTCAATTGGATATTAGGTAAGGATATTTTTTATAAGGTGTGAACGTGATTTTTCGATTGAATTAAATTAATAAATTCTTTAGCGCTTCTGCCGCACACACACACACATACACCTACTCAAAAAAGGATACGAATAAAAATGTACATCTTATTTGATTTACATTTTACTGGGCAAAAAAACAATAACAACAAATAAAACTTTATTAGCAAATAATATATGATAAAAACTATTTTAAGAATTTATATGAAAAAAACTTAGATAAGTTAGATAGTTAAAGAATGCTGGAGACTAACTGCTTTAAAATATGGGTAACTTTATTTTAAAACCGAATTGTATATCAAAGGGAACATCAAATCTGCACACCTTCTTTTATTGACATTTGGCATCAGTTTTTGAACTATTGTAAAATTTTGATGAATTAATGTTTCGCAAAAAAAAACTGTTTTAGGTAATGCGGTGACATACTAGAAAAATCTAACTAATTTAAAAACTCAGTTAGATAATCAGATAATTTTGCTAGATAAAGAGAAGAAGATACTCCACCAATCGTGTTCAAAAAAGACTTTATGGAAGAATAAACACTTAAAGGTCTTAAAATTAAAGACGCAGTCAATATCACTGTTAAGAATCGGAATAGCTCATCGGGTTGCAATGAAGACAAAGTAGGGTTTTTTTATTTCATGTTTTGTTTTTCATTAGGTTTTTTTTCGGAAATATGAAATTATATAAAAATAGTAGTCAGTCGTAATTATGATGTAATCGAAAGAAGAACAAAAAAAAACAAAAGTTTTAGAGAATATATGTTACAAAAAAAAATTAATAAAGAAACGATTCCATTTTTTTTTTGGAATAATATCAGCCTACAAAAGGGATAAATCATCAACATTTTTTGGTCCTTCGAGCCGGATATACAAAGCAGATACATTAGTTTGTGTGTTCAGTATTATAAAAGTCACATGTGGTGAGAATCAGCAACAGCATCTCATCGTGAACATCGTTCATCATTATTCAGCATATTACGGTAGCGGATATTCCAGATTAATCAACGCATTACAAGCATATCAAACCGAGCAATTGGCGCAGTGGTTAAAGCTGTGGTGTTTGGGACGGGAGGTACCGAGTAAGAATTCCCAAAGGGGGAGGGTTGCAAAAGGGATTTTTCATCAACTGATTACGATCAGTGATAATGATGAACACAACTATGACCCCCTGTTGGAGTGCAGAATCCATGGGCGAAACCATCGTCCATGTCAGTGCAGGCTGGCTGGAGCAATGCAATGTGCAGATATATTTAAAATCGAACCTGTATTCGTGCGTTCTTGATTGGGCTTGTGACGGCGTAAGGTAAGACGTTAAAAATTAACCACGAAAAGTTGGGAGAGGTTCGGCCTCAGGACAGATTGCAGAGTTCAGAAACACACAAACAAGCATATCATATCACCACAGCATCGAGTTAGTGCTAAAATAGCATTACAAAGCATTTTATCTTGCAATTTCGGACGGAAAGAAGTCACATAACCTCAATTCTTGAAGAATAAGATTATACATAGTTATTTTAACAAAGAAAATTAATGACATCAATCACGACACGTGGCAGAAAAAGTAAATCAAATGCTCAGGTGCAAATAGAAAATTCAGTTTAGTTTAAAAGTAAATTTTATAAGAATTCTTAATTTTACAATCTAGAATAAAAAATGTATTGAATAGTTATGTGGAGGCATTAATAGGCAAAGGTCTTAAAAATTCATTTGAAGTAAAAACTAGAATGGATTATTTAGATGAAATATGGGGTGACTTTCAATCGCTAGCAGAAAATGTTACAGATTTGCCGGACGACACGTTTCAGCACGCCGTTGCAAAAATAATGGAATTCGAAGAATTGTATGTCAGTTTGAAGTCTCAATTGAAATCACTTCACACAAAATGTAGAAATGGTGAATTTGTGCATAAAAAAGCTACTGTAGATCCTATGCAAGATGATGGCTTATGATATGGCATGTGTACAACAGCACCACCATTGCCAAAATTACCTAAAATCAAACCTTTTGATGGAAATCAAACAGATTGGCCAACATTTAAACAAAACTTTATTTCAATAATTCATAACAATGTTTCACTCGACAATCTCATCTCATAATTGGAGAGGCAAAGGATGTCATCAGACATATTACACTGTCGGACACAGCTTACACCGACGCAAGAGATGAATTAATCAAGCGTTATGATGAATCATCGTTAATACACATATTGATGCTTTGTTGTTACTCTAGCCAATAAAAAATAATCATAATGAATTGTTACATTTGCTGAATTCATCGAACGCTCATGTATCTTCATTAAGATCTTTGGGTGTTCCCTTGGACAAATTGTCTGAATTATTCAACATAATCGTGAAGAAGTTTACACAACATTTAAAAGCGAAATGGGAGGAACGAATCACACCAAATGTTCATCCAACATAGAACGAATTAAAGTCGTTCATGGACACTGAAACAAGAATCTTAAAGGTCAATGACTCTCCAGCGGTGGTAGCATCACTGCTAAAAGGTTAATTATAACAACGAAACAATCATTGATCAACATTCGTTAGCGCAAAACCTACAGATGACCGGCATGGATCATTTGAACCACGCTCATTCAATTGGAGTCTATGTTTATTATTTCAAGGAAAAAGGCACGCATTTGTTAGTATGTCCCCACGCGACCGACATGATTTCGTTTCAAAAACCAACAAATGTTTTAACTGCCTTGGAACTGGTTATTCAAACAAAATTTTCAGATCGATTATGTGTAAGCTATGCAACAAAAATCATAATACATTGCTTCATTTAGGGACACAGTCCAATCGGACTGATAGTGGAACACAGTCAAATCGAACTGAAGTATCAAATGAATTCACCCAAAATTCATCAGTGAATGCTGTAATTTCTAATCCAAATACGAAATCGACAACCAAAAATTTACTTTGTTTGGCAAGAAATATAATTCAGCATCAACAAAGTTATTTGCAATAGCAATAGTAATGATTGAGGATGGTAGTGGTAAACAGCATCATTGTCTAGCGCTTTTGGATAGTGCAAGTTCGGAAAATTATAAAACAAATCATTTGGCGCATTATTTGAAAATTAAATCGTTACCAAACAAAAATCAAGCTTATAATTTCTTATGGTCGATACAGAACGTCTTCTAGCACAAAACATTGATGTGTCTCGTTTATTTATTTCAAAGGATGTTATTCTAGCTGATCCCGAATTTGAAGTTTCAAGGCAAGTAGACATTTTGTTGGGATTGGAAACATTTTGGAACATCATCGGTTTCATAAAAATTAAAATTAGATAAAATTTGCCATATCTAATCGAATCAAAATTCTAATAAATCCTTATTGTTAGTTGTGCATGTTTAAACTCAACTGATCATCACTTAACAGCCTTTTGTGATCAGCATTCTTCGAATAAAGAAAAAATCAGTACATTGTAGGAACTAAACATTTCTATTGCACGTTTTTGGGAAATTGAAAATCTGCCAAAGAAGATCGTCTACGGTCAGACGAAGAAAAATTCTGTGAAGAAAGCTGTGTTTAAAACATCAAAAGAAATCACGAAGGTCGTTATGTTGTAAGCCTACCATTCAAAAATAACATAACGAAACTACGCGATGCCAAGCAATTGGCGCTAAAACGATTTATAGCAATGGAAAAGAAAATGTAGCAAAACCCAGAATTCGCAGAGCAATATTGTAAGTTCATGACAAATTTTAAATATTTAGGACATATGCAAGAAATCAACGAATTGTGTGACAATAAGCAAAAAATGAGTGAATACTACTTTGTATTCACTCATTTTTTGCTTATTTTTTGCATCACTGGTGATGGCCTTTCAATGAATGAAGTAATGTGCGTTGGTACGACCATACAATCGAATCTTTTTGATATAATACTACGGTTCAGTAAACATCGTTACGTTATCACATCAGATATTTCAAAGATGTATGACTGATACTGGTAAATCCAATGGAAACCACACTTCAACGGATATTTTGGCGTTTTAATCCAAATGAAAGAATTAAAACATTTGAACTATTAACCGTTACGTACGGTACAGCCTCGGCATCTTTCTCAACTATTCGTACTTAAAGTCAGTTGGTGGATGATGAATACAAGGGAAGTGAATTGGCAGTAATCGTAAACCGCGATTTTTATGTTGATGACATATTGACCGGTGCAGATAATGTTAACATTTTACGTGAAACATTGCAACAGCAACGTAGTGTAATGGCCAAGGTTGGATTCCAACTACACAAATGGAGCTCAAATAACGTTTTAGTATTACAAGATATACCACAATCTGATCGTGAAACGCTTCACAATGAATTTAATGATAAAGAGTTCAATATAGAGTTCAGAGGACCAATTTTTCTTCGAACTAAATGAGGATATAACCAACTATAGCTAGCATATCAAAGCTGTTTGATCCGTTGGGTTTCATGTCTCCCATCATTACATATGCTAAGCTAATAATTCAGGATTTGTGGAGATCGAACAAGGGTTGGGATGAGATAGTCAATGAAAAGACATTAGTGAAATGGAACAAATTAAAGAATGAGTTGTATTTAGTCAAAACAATTAGCATATCAAGACACATCACGTGCGTGGAACCAAAATGATTCGGAACCATGAGTTACGGTGATGCTTTCCAAGATGCCTATGAAGCAAGTTTGTATATTTGCAGCATTGATTCTATGAATAACGTATTTGTGAGGCTAGTGAGCGCTAAAGGCAGAGTAGCCCCATTTAAAATTATCACTTTACCATGTTTGAAGCTCTGTGCTGTACATTTACTGGCGTAACTAACATAACGTGTAGTGCAGTCTCTTGGTATAAATTTCAACGCGCAGTTTACTTTAAGAGTGATAGCCAAATTACATTAACATGGATTCAGACAGATCCTAAATTGTTAAAAATGAAATGACAGCAAATTATGTTTGGTGGTACGTCGAATCCCGAAACAATTCAGTAGATTTAATCTCTATTGGCCGAAGTCTGATAAAATGGACAAAATGGTAAAGTAACTTAAACGAAACAAGCTGAAACAGTACTATTTAACAAAAATTAGAAGCAGTTTATTAAAAACCCACAAAGCCAAATAGGATGGATGAAAGCAACTCTTCGTACACGTAATAAATTCAACAGAACGATCATAATAAAAAACATGAATTACACATGTGGTCTGACTCTTATATACAAGTAAGTATAGTTCGGGCAAGTTACACAGTGTATAATTGTCTCGAAACAATATAAAGAAATTCAATTTGAGTTATGTTCATAACATGCGAGTCTTATCAATTTCTCTTATTTATAATCTGTATCAAATAAATTTAAGTTTATCTTCAAAGCTCATAAAACACACACACAGAATACCAAGCAAAAATAATAAAAAGCTTCCGAATATTTTTAACAAAAATATGAAGGGGGAATAACATTAAAACAAATACATAATGTAACGAACTGTATATACTGAAATGGTGCAATGTTGAGGTGAACATTCCGTAATGGGTGGCAAAATAAAATATTTCAAGAATAAACTGAAATATGCTCGTAAAATGACACAACAAAATTTTGTTCAGATAATCTACCGTGATTTAGTACCCAAAATACATGGTTTAGATTTTAACATAATTTTAATTTTATTTTTAATGGTCGGAGATGCGTCTCCGATTGTTGGATGTTTTATTTTAAGACAGTCAATTAAATGATACACATGAGCGTATATTATACCGAAACAAAAACGGTTTCCATTTTAAATTTTATTCCAGCAGTGTTGACGGAACAATAAATAAACCGTATTCAACACTGGTTGTGCTCTGCTTGCATTCTTTTGGTGTCAGAAGTGATCCACTTTAAAGCTACTCAATGACATTTGCATTTTATTAAGCAGAGATGTATTATGTTACAGCGAGCACCGAATAAATGTATAGGGTTACCCAATAAGAAGTTTCATTTTGAATAGCCTGTTACTTGGGCAGCTGTCATTACGTCTTCAACAACGCATTGAAATTGTTAAAATTCACTACAAAAATGATGAAAATTTTGCAGTCACAGTTAGCAAAACTGAAGCACTTTAGTGTTGAAAAAAAACCCAGGTTTATAGATTCCACGTTGATTTTTGGGATTAGACATTCCACAGAAGACATTACACCGGATTTTGCATAAAAACATAGGTCTTAAGGCTTTTAAAGTTCAGTTAGCACAAGAACTCAAGCCGGTCGATCACCATAACGCATCGAATTATCATCGAAAAATCAACTTCAGTGATGAGGCTCATTTTCACTTCGGAGGCTACATTAATAAGCAGAATTGTCGCATTTGGGGCTCAGAAAATCCAAGAATGATTGTTGGAAAGCCTGTTCATCCTTAACGTGTCACTGTTTGGTGCGGTTTTTGGGCTGGCGGTGTAATTGGACCTTACTTTTTTGAAAATGAGGCTGGTGCAACTGTTACGGTGAATGGATTGCGCTATACCGAGCTATGATTAATGTTTTTTTGTACCAAAATTGGAAGATATTGGTGTGGATGACATTTATTTTCAGCAAGATGGTGCTACGTGCCACACAAGCGATGAAACAATCGCAATTTTGCAAGAAAAGTTTCCTAACCATATTATTTCTCGAAGAGGAGATCACAATTGGCCACCGAGATCTTGTGATGTAACACCTTTAGATTTTTTTCTCTAGAACCACGTGAAATATAAGGTCTATGCCAATGCTCCACAATCGATTCAAGACCTTAAAGATGGAATTCGTGAAGTTATTGAGGACATACTGCCGCAAATGTGCGAATTGTGCAATTTGGACATTCTCATCAGTGATATATAATACGGACCTATTTAACCACTGTGCTCCATGGGTTAAAGTCTTCACTAGCAGCGCCTAAAAAATTCTTAGGAAATAGAATTTCGGCAATACAGAAGTTGACTGATACTAAACATTGGTGTCTTATCGAATCAAAACAAATCCCGCAGATGTTGTCATTTCAGACATGATGCTTGCAATCAACAACGATGATGGTAATAGACCCAAGCGACGAACTTGCAACTTTGAAATTTTTATCAAAGTAAGTAATTCTTTGAGTGATACTGATCAAGTTAGAACAAAACCTTAATTAATTACACTTACCTAGTACCAGTAGGATCATTTACGGAGTTACCTTATCATAGCTGTCCACTTTATAATGGAGAGCAAAATAAATTTTACAAAAATAAATCAGTAAATCGAGCATTGTTGGATTCCGTATCGACACATTATTTTATCACCGAATCCAGTAAAATTTCTCGATTAAAGGCTCAAGTTTCTGTAGGAACCCTTAACAACTGCAAAGTTCCAAACTACATCAATAAGTACATCAATGAAACCATTTATCGTCAAATATTCAGGTTATATTTATCGTTGGCTGCATAATTAAATCCGTTTCTTAAGAGATATGAGTCACTAGGACAGACGGAACTATTTACAATAAAATGTTCTTTTACCCCACCATCCAATATTTAAGAAATAAAGCAACACCACCCGATAACTCACCGATTTAGATGCTTCAGCGAAACCTCAAAACATCCAAACATTGAATGACGATTTACCAGTCGGACCTACCATACAAGATAACCTATTCAACATCTTGCTATACGGTTTCGAAAGAATAAATTTATAATTACCGCAGATATAGAGAAGATGTTCCGGTAAATTAACAAACACTAGCAAATATCAAACACTATCGTATATGAACCGTTATTTATGCTTTTCAACTACTAGCAGAACATATGAGAAAGTATTCCCGATTGCCTTGACCGTGCTTAAATCGAACTTCTATGGTCGATTTTATTTCCAGTGCGAATCGAGAAATGAGTGCTCTCATCCTGGAACATAAGAGATGGACAAAAATAATTTCAATGTTTTAAATCGATCTTCCTAAAGTCACCAAATTCACCAACGGGATATTTCTATCGGAGACATCACTAATTTATGATCCTTTAGGATTTTTTACACCCGTAACCTTAGGTCGAAAAACCCTTTACCAACAATTATGGATTGCAGGAATTATTGGGGATGAAAAATAAACGCCAGATTTACAGCAAGCCTGGCTGCAGATGGTTAGTTTGTTAGTTTTAGGTGGCCGCCCAACAAAAGGACGAGGCATAGACATATATAGTCCGTAGCCTTACCACAGAAATTGCTTCTCCGTACTACCATACGGTAACCAATTTGAGCTTCTCACGAAGCAGTAGATATTTACTGAGATCCGTTAGATCGCACAAGAGGTGAGCTCCCAAAAACTTGAGTCTGTTTTGAGACAGACAAGGACAGGTGCATAACAAATGAAGTATTGTTTCCACCTCTACTTCGTCGTTACAGCTTCGACAGTAATCATGAAAGAAAACACCAAGTCTACTGGCATGCTTTCCAATAAGACAGTGTCCATAGTAATGACCCATAACCGTGCTAATATTATGCCGTTGCATAGATATTAGCTGATTAGACCTTTTTAAGTCCAAATTAGGTCAAATCTGCCTAGTAATTACACATGAGGTGCACTTTCTCCATCTATTGTTTGTAATTTTACAAACTTCTTCTTTAAGGAGTAATTTGCATGTAGCAAGTGGTACTACAATGTCCAACTTGCACGGCAAGGTGAGGCAAATAATACCTTATCATGCGAGATCATCGGCTTTCATATTCCCCGTAATATTGAAATAATATTGAAAGAGAGATTTACATTTAGTTCTTCGCAGAGAAACCCTCCACCGACCTTTCCATCAATTTTCGAGCCATCTGTAAAAATGTTAATAAAGCCTGAATTTAAAACTGTTCTATTGGCCCAGTTCTCTTTGGAAGGAATATCAGTTATAAATTTAACTTTGAGGTATGATGTCGAGATGGTGTAGTCGAAAGATTTAGGGATTTTTTTGGTCGTTAGAATAGATGAGTGTTCCATAATATTACAGGACCACATAGAAATTGATATAAGCCTTATGGCTGTACTAGCAGCCACTCGCTTAGCAAGGATATCAAAAGGGATGAGATGAAAGAGAATCTCCAGTGCTTGAGTAGAAGTGCTTCTAAGTGCACCACTAAAACACAAAGTAGCAGTTCTTTGCACTTTCATTAGCAACTTTTGGTTCGCCACTATATTTAAGGCGGTTCACCAAACTGTAACTCCAAACATTAGAACTGGTTTAACTATAGAGGTATAAAGCCATTGCACAACGTGAGGCTTACGCCCCTATCCTTTTCCAATGACATTTTTACGGGAATAGAGTGCTATTGTAGCCTTTTTTACTTTTTCTAGAATATTAGGCTTCTACCTTGGTTTACTCTCCAAAATAAGACCCAAGAATTTCACTTTTTCTCCGATGTTCAAAACAACTCCGTTGAGAGTTGGAGGGCCAAAGCGAGAAAGTTTGCACTTCTTGAAAAAAATAACCATTTCAGTCTTCAGTGGGTTAACGCTAAGACCACAACTATTGATCCATTGAGTCAGAATGCTAAGAGAATTCTACATAACATCTCTGAGGATACAAGGATATTTACCCTCAGTGGTTTTCTGAAAATCGGCAGGACTAATGCCACCCAGACCTGCAGACTTGAAAGGCTTGAAACTGTTTACTGCCAAGAAGCTGGCTGCAGATAAGAAATCAACTTAATCAACTCTCCAAATTAAAAATTCCTAAATGGATTATGATACATCGCAATCTGTAAAGTTATATTGTTTGACAGATGCATCGAAGGACGCCTACGTTGTCGTGGTATACTCACATGCCGTAAAAGATGACATTGTCAAAACTAATCTAATTGCATCCAAAGTGAGATTAGCGAAGAAAATCACCTCTGTATCAAAATTTATTTGTTTACCGATTCCACAATCACACTAATTTGGTTATCCAACCCACTCTAGGTGTAGAAAACATAAATTGTTAACCGCACTTTTGAAACTTTAACATATATCAACATAAGTCAATGGTTTCATCCAGCAGATCTTGCCACTAGAGGTATGTCTCTTCAAGACGTGATCAATAATAACTTTTGGTTCAATAGTCGGTCCTGAATTTCTTTTGAAATACTTATATGAACACCCATAACAGTTTAACCGACCATAGAACTAAGCATGAAGATTTTGGTACATATTTCTACAGTAAAGAGTCCATCATCCGAGTTTCGCTGATATGTCAAGTCTCCAATTTACGTACCATGACAAATGTTTTATCCATTTTTGAAGGAAGATCTACTGGAAGAAGATTTGGCCACGTTGATATAAACTATGATGCCAAGCATTCTATATCTCTGTACTGTCGAGACATCCCATTACCAAAAGGATTTTGAGAGAGTAGCATCATGAACAAGTTGGAAAAGATCTTTTCGGATCGTTCGTTTTAAAAACACATTGCAACCGAGGTGCTAAAACCTATAAAACATATCTGGTCATATTTATTTGTATGCGGTCACAAAAGTAGTATCGCTGGAAATTGTGTCAGATTTGAGCACCACTACAATAAAGTGGAAGAAACGAGCACCTAAAATTCGCTCATCATCAGAAGGTCGCTACTGGTACCAAATATTCACCAGTGAAATCGACTTAATCAACGTTCAAGCCTGGTGTACATCTTAATTCGGATGGCTATGGGAAACCGCAGTGAAGTCTTGTAAATTCCCCATTAGACGAGAGTTAGGATATGTCCATCTAACATATAAAGAATTTTTAACACTTAAAAACATATCGAAGCATTACAGCATTAAATTACAGGCCAATTACCAGGACATTTGGACAGGAACCATTATCAACGCTTCTGGAATCGGTGATCAAAAGAATATCTCACGTCATTAACTAAATTTCAAAAGCGTCATACTCTAAATCCAAATTTCAAAAAGAGCAACATGGTTTTCATTTCAAATCATGACTTACCACCATCCAGATGGACATTTGCTGGAATAGCAGCAGTACATCTTGGAGATGATAGTATTGTTAGTCCCCTCAAACCACCAAATGGCACTATGATGAAGCGACCAGTTCATAAATTCAGACTCTACCACCACTGCAGTCAATAGATTGACTATATTGGGTCTAAAATTCGTTGAATTTGATTTCCACATTTGAATTCCGTGAATTTTTTTGAATTTGTCGAGCCAAGCATTGCTTGCTAAAAAGTTGCGTCCATTCGTAACAGTGGCTGGCATTTTCAATTCAAGTGGTTTGACACCTATTTTTTTCAATCACCTCGATCGAAACCATGTCGTGTCTCTCCCATGCGTTTATTTTATGACCATCTGGTCAAACGAATTTGAGAAGTTGTCCTAAAAAAAGTGTTGAATAGGCCAATAAATTAGTTATATTGATTTTTTATTGTGCCGTAGACTCATGATAATTGAAGTTGGATATCTTACATTGAGATCAGCCACACTTAAAATGAACTCTTCCAGAAACTGGAAACCTGCTTATAAACTTAACATAATTTAAAATGTCTTCTAAAATCGTAATCAGAAAACTTTCATTATTCACTCCTTCGTAGGAGTATATAGTGTTATCGTTAACAGGAGACTATGTAGAGTTCATACTGTTCATTGCTGCGGCATGGATCATAGGCGCTGCCTCTAAAATAATTTTACAATATAACTGTAAAGTTATTTAATTTCAATTTTAATTTTTATTTTATGTAAATTTAATATACATTAAATGAATTATTTATGTTTTCAAGAGTAACCAATTAGCTTTAAAAAGACATAAAATTCCATTAGCCTGTCAGTATTTTGCAAAATTTAAATAACAATAAACACAGTTCGAAAAAATATGCAAAATACGGGCAACGTACTGTTCTCGTTAATTATTTATCAACATTGCTGTTGAATATGACAAAAATTCGGTATATTGTAGTGGCGTGGGATCAAATGTATATAAACATAAAATGGGTAATATAAATTTTATAGACAGCATAATTGATACTCGTACCATTATGTACCATTTTCAAGTTAAAAATGATTATTAATCAATTCGGCCCAGTAAACTGTTAATAAATGACGTACTTCGTGTCTCCCAGGACCAAAATGCAATAATATATCTTTAAAGAGAATAAAAATAGGTTGACTTTACGATCGACAGATTTAAAATTGGCTGACACTTTCTTTTGATAAGAATAGTAGGCTTTCCTTTTCTTAGTCGATGGATGATTTTGTTTTTATTTTTTATCAAAGAATTTCTGTTTATAGTTATTCAAATAAAAAGTTGTAGTGCCCAGCACTGGAAATAGGTGACTAATATTTTAAGTATAGTAACTCCCGTTGCGTCTCACTGCAATAATTCAGCGAATTTAAATATACCTCAGTTTAAAAGTTCTAAAAACTCATTGCTGTTTCCTATTAACGAATTACAAAAATCCGTCGCGGAAACTCAAATGAGTCAAAATAGGAGCAATGATCGGAATTAATGGAAACCGTAGTCGGAAAGAAATTCATTATAATTGGAATCCAAATAATCATAGCCAAAATAGTCGTAACCATTCCAGACCGAGATCATCATCTTGTCCCAAAGCAGAATCATTTTTTGTACTGTTGATATCTTTTAAATTTCGGTAACAACGCTGTAAAATGTCCATCTATAAGATGTGGGTTTATTCTTAACCCAAAACAAAATCGACTAGGTCGCAATTATACCGATACCGACCAGGGAAATTTAGAAACCCCGATATTTTAACGACGGATGTTGGGTCTTTTCAAAGTCGTCTTATTATTAATTGTAGAAAAATAAATTTAAAATTTTTAATCGACACTGGTGCTGATGTGTCTGTGGTGGGTACCGGTCGAAACTGGATATTTTACAACTGGATTTGACGAAACAGGATAATTTAAAACTGGATATTTTAAAACATAAAGTACAAAACGAGATATGGTACAAAACTGGATATTTCAAAATTAGATATTTTAAATCGAGATAAAGTACAAAACGAGATATGGTACAACACCTGATATGGATATTGAAAGACAGGATATTTCGACATGTGATTTAAACTTAAAATGATTTTTTAGGAAAATTCTGGAATATGGCCAGTTCTGGAATATGACCCTCTATTAGGAAGGAACTCGGTGAGTTCTTATCCGATTATGATGAAATTCGATATGTAGTATGAGAATGGGATTTTAAAATGATTTTTTGGGAAAGTTCTGGAATATGGCCATCTATTAGGAAGGAACTCGGCGAGTTCTTAACCGATTATGATGAAATTCTATATGTAGGATGGGAATTGGATTGTAAAATGATTTTTTTGGAAAGATCTGGAATACGGCCAATTAGGGAGGATCTCGGCCGCTTCTTAACCGATTATGATGAAATTCGATATGTAGTATGGGAATGAGATTTTAAAATGATTTTTTGGGAAAGTTCTGGAATATGGCCAATAAGGAAGGAACTCGGTGAGTTCTTAACCGAACATGATGAAATTCGATATGTAGGATGAAAATCTTGATGAAAATTAATTAATTTTCCTCACATATATTCTCTAAAGTAATGAAAAATTATATTAAGTAGAAGAATAAAAAATAGATGAAGATACATTTTACTGACAGTAAATTCGATCAAGTCAATAATTAGTTTAATAAGATGAGAAAAGCAGCAATTAAAAAAAAACATTAAGTGAAGGAAAATTCTATCTCTCTGCTTAAAATTATTCAAGTATGAAACCTTACTGGCCATATTCCGGAGGTTTTCCCAAAAAAGGTTTTAAAATCAAATTTTATTATACAATTAAAGAAAAAAAACATTAAGTGAAGGAAAATTCTATTTCCCTCTTTAGAAATATTCAAGTCTGGAACCTTACTGGCCTTATTCCAGAACTTTCCCAAAAAATCATTTTTAAATCCCATTTTCATCCTACATAACGAATTTCATCATAATCGGTTAAGAAATCACCGAGTTTCTTCCTAACTGGCCATATTCCAGAACTTTCCTAAAAAATCATTTTAAGTTTAAATCACATGTCGAAATATCCTGTTTTGAAATATCCAGTTTTGTACCATATCTCGGTTTGTACCTTATCTCGTATTGAAATATCCAATTTTGAAATATTCAGTTTTAAAATGTCCAGTTCTGAGCGGTTCCCGTCTATGGTACCACATTTTCAACTAATTCTACCACAGGAGAATTAGTTATTTCATCATTCGATAGTCCCTCCTTGCCAGTGAGAGCTCTGATAATGAAGAATTTGACTTCCGATCTTCCTCCGATCACAATTCAAAATTCTGCAGTCTCTAAGACTCGCTGATCAAAGTTTCAACTGTCCAAGTCCCGTCGATGTACTTCTGGGAGGGGACATATTTTTTAAATTACTACGTTCAGAGAAATATCAGCTCGATAATGATCTGTTTGCACAAAACACGTATTTCGGTTTTGTCATTTCTGGAAAGGCTTCGTTTGAAATCAGTCGGGATTCCATTTTATCTTACGGTCCTATCATGAACTGCCATGTGAACCTCCATGATTGTATCCAGAAGTTCTGGGAGATGCACTGGTGCTAATCTCATTATAGAGAAAACACATTTAAGGACCAGGACTCAGGTAAATACGTCGTACGGTTACCTTTTAAAATAAACTTTTCCGAACTCGGAGATTCGTAACCCATGGCAACGAGGAGACTTTTCGCTATGGAGCGTCGATTCAAAAAATTCCCAAAACTCAAGGAGGAATATTAAAGGTTCATGCGCGAATACGTAGAATTGGGTAATATGTCTCTTATTCCTTACCATCAGATTAAGGGCGTTCCCAAAAATATTTTTTATTTTCGACACCACGCTGTGATGAAAGAGTCAAGTTCTACGACAAAATTACGCGTAGTATTTGACGGGTCCTCAAAATCATGATGGAGGGAAAACCCAGATTCCCATATCTTACATTATCGTTTAAAAGCGTCACGTATGGCACAACCAGTGCTACATTTTTGGCTTCTAGAACACTCTATATATTTTGACAGTTTTAGTTAACTGAAATTTGTTCAAGCAAAATGCTATAATTGTTCAAATTAAAAACGTTTTTTATGTACATACATGACAAAGGTTCACTTTAAGTCCAAAATACGAAATCTTACCTGAAAATAAAAAAAAAAAAAATGAATTAGTCAAATTTATAAAAAATATATTGAAATAATTACTAAGTTAAAATATTCCAAAAATAAAGGCTCCATACTGCATCACGACATCTCGATAGTGATTGGTGACTTTTAAGACGAACTGGTAAGAACTAGACCGGCTTATGTGAAAAGATATTAGGAACATAGATATTACGTTTTCGGATTGCATGAGGATGACTAAGTGGAGCAGATAATCACACACATATGTAATATTGATGACGATGAGGATGTCAAAGATATCACTGATGAACAAGGTGAAATCCCCTTCTACCGATGAACACCTCGAGGAAGATGGTGGCAAGTGGTTTATGCTCAAAACAAAAAATATACGAGAAAATGGAGTGCAAATCCTCCTAATGTAACAAGAACACGTGATTTTCTTATATATCGAGAGAAAGATGGCTTGAAATCTGAAACATCATAAAATCTAAACACTCATCTAGCATTTCAAAAAACTGTACCAGAAACTTTAGTCAATATTACTGTACCTGAAACAAATAGAAAAGCACAGCAATATTACACTTCGAAAAGCAATAGAGAGAAACGACAACGTCTTTGGTATAATTACAAAATCCGAGGAAATTTATGCTCTCATCGGTATTCTAATTAATGCTGGCGTGCATAAAAAAAGAGATGAGCGATTGGACGAATTGTATCGTATTGATAATCGTTAGGTTTATAGAGCTGTAATGTCGCTAGAGAGAGTACAGCAATTACTAAGGTTTCTGCGGTTCGATAATTTTTTAACCAGATCGAAGCGGTTAAAAACTGACAAGTTAGTAGCATTTCGTGATGTGTGGAACATATTCTTGTCAAATATCTGAGCACCACAAACCGTCATTGAAATTAACAATAAATAAACAACTTGTTTTAAAGAGAGGAGGAGGTGGATTTAGACAGTGTATACCGTCAAAATCAGGCAAGTAAAATGCGTACCCGTTGAACGCCGAGGTATATGTGTTTCGTTCAATTAATTATTCTTTAAATTTGATACATCGAATATCTGCGCCGTACCTAAACAAAGGCAGAACAATTACTATGGATAATTTTTTCACTAGTTGCACTTTGGCCGAACAACTATTACATAAAAAGACCACTGTAATTAGAACGATACGTCACAATAAACCGGATCTGCCCAAAGAATTAACGTGCAAAGCGGAGCTAAACAAAAGAGAAATAAATTCATCAAAATTTTGCTTCGATAACCACCTAACTCTGGTCAGTTTTGTTCCAAAACCAAATAAATACGTATACTGCTTTCATCCACTTTGCACAACGATGGTGGAGTTGATGGCGATTCAAAATAACCAAACATCATACTGGATTATAATGTAAATAAGGGAGGGATTGATACTCTTGATAAGCTCGTTAGAACATACACCTGTAAAAGGAAAACCAAACGATGGCTGATGGTATTATTTTTTTAATATGATCGACATATTAAGATGGAACAGGAAAATTAGAGCGGTTGCTAGATGTAATAATGTACTATGGTCTGTTGCTTAACCGGGACTTTAATATTGTTGCAAAACTTTGGAAGTGTGGTACCGAATTTATATGCTAAATGAGTGAATCGCAAAACGTTGGAAATATATGATCCTAATTTAGCACATGAAGTGGTTACCCATGCTTGATCGAAAGCGCTAGTTGAAATTTTGTTGTAAGTCTATCAGTATAAACAAGATGAGAAATGCGTCTCGACTAACGATTGAAACAGACTTGTGTTTTGATCGCTACCGAAAAATTAATTATTAAAATATTTGTAGTGTAATTTAAAAAGTTTAGAGCTTAAAAATAATAATAAACATTTATAATTTAGTTTAAATCAAATTTAAAGTGCAGTGATGGAAATATAAAGAGTGAAATTTCGTGAAAATGAAGTGATTAAATAAAATAAAAAAATTGAAATGAAAAAAAGAAAAATTGTCAAAAAACTTAATGTGTTAGCAAGGATGCAAACCATAATTGATGTTTTTTCTGTTGCATTAGGAGAATGCCAAAGGAAATGTGTTTTTATTTAATTATTTATATTAATTAATTTATATTAATCACTAAATATAATTTTAAATTAATATTCTGGTCGTAAAATAATTGAATTATTAATAAACATTGTTAGTACAATTTTATTTTACATTTTATCGTGATTGCGTCATGTTACATAAATTATAATGTGCATCTCTATCTAATTGTTCTGAGTTTATCGTAACAAAATTATATTGACAGTTTACAGTGGCATGTTGTAGTGCGATTCTCGTGTTTAATTGTAAATACAAAATGTGCGATCTTTGCGGTAATAGATATAAATATGAATAGCAAAGATCCAAACCATTTAAATTTTGTTCACTACCACCATAATCTTATATCCATTTTATTATTATTTTCTTATGATCCATTCAAATATTTATTAGAATATTTAAATAGTTTATTATATTAGGGTGTTTGTTATGACAAAACGGTTAATTTAATTGATTTGTACTGATTAATCAATTTTTGTAAAATCTAATTTATATTAATTTTAAAGTTTTGAGTCAAATAAAGTGTAAATAAATTAGATTTTATTATTATATGACATATTTATCATAAAACGGTTAATCCAATTGATTTGTAAAGTTTAATAGTTTTTTTTTTTTTAATCTAAATTGTATTAATTTGTATTTTCAGGCAAAAACTAATCCAATTTATTGCAGCCTACGGCTTGCAGAAACTATTGAGGAACATTCTTGATATTTTTAAGCTCTTTTCATTAGTATTTGAAGATCATGTAGTCTATTAGGTGTAGCAGCCCCCCGAATAGGTATAGGATACATACTTTTTATGGCTGAGATAGTTAGTTTTAAATCAGGTATTTAATATTAGTAGAAACATTTCATGTTTTGTATTATATATATATATATATATATATATATATATATATATATATATATATATATATATATATATATATATATATATATATATATCTTAAATTATTACGTAAGCAATAAAAATTATCTTAAATTATTACGTAAGCATTAAATATGTGGAGCCCGGTTCAAATTTGAATATTTGAATTTGGACAATACACGCTTCCATAATTCCTATTGAGCTTAATGGATAAATTAAATAACATATAAAAAATCTTTTACTTTTTCTGTTCATTTGAAAAACGAAATCTGTCAGCAGATAACATTTATAATAAATTTGGAAAATAATAATCTGTGTAAAATTTCGTTACCACACTCCTCGGTTCTTCAGTAATACTTTATTGTCGCACATTGGTCACAGTTTAGATACCAATTCAACCACCAACTGCTAGTCCCCGAATGGTAAAATCATTGTCGTATTTTTTCGATGTAACCTGCTTTGTCACATACCCGACATTTTGGCATGCCACTGCGTACTTTGTTTCTTGGCGTTAATATAGCTTGATGTGTATGCTGGTCTCCATTTCCACTTGGTACATTTTAATTGACGGCCGAATTGTAATATATAGCGCCGTTTCATTACACAATCGATAATCTCAGGGAAAGTTTCTTTAGGGGACAATATTACTGATCGGAATAACTCCGAATCTAGTATTCCACCAATGAAAGCATCTATCTTTATCTTTTCCGTTATGTGATATGGTACTGCAAAGTTACGCTGCTCCTGTGAAACGGACCATTAAATTACATTTGATATATTTTCTTTTAGGGCACTTCCTTACTTACGATCGAATATCTTTACTAATTCTAGGTATAACCATTGCTCGAATTTTCAGGAATCGTCTGTATTACTGCTGTCGCATCTACTATAAGAACCATGCATCATTTTTGATTGACTACCGTTTTAAATTGGAATATCGGGTCGTAACAGTAGTTAAAGTGGAAATTATAGTTGTGTATTAATTTATGGAAAAAAATATGGATGGAATTCATTCGCAATCCAGTGATACGAACTCGGAATAGGCAGAAACAATAACGTCAACATCACCTTATAAATTTGCAGTTATGACTTGTGAAATTTATTAACTAGGAGTGGTATAAGTTAAATTAATTGTTCATCAAAGGAAGGCAATATCAGAAATAAATACGACCAAGCAACAATTTGGACACATCGCTGTTTTTTTAAATTATTTATATTTTTTTTAAATGATTCTGTTCGAAACTGTAATAAATTAACCGCATGCCAAAGTTGAAATCCAATAGACAAACATACCCTTGTTTGTTTTAACATAAACAACAACACAAAAAAATTGTTGTTATAAATATTAACTAAACTAATAAATGATAAGGCAAATTTTTTGTTTTTTTTTGTTATTTTAAATTACATCCAATTAAGGGGAATGATACTGTGTATTGTGTGTTATGTTTGGCAGAAAATACCAAAGATAATACTATACAAATATGTACGTACTATATATATGATCGTCGTTTAACAGGAAGTTAAACGAATTTTCATTATCATATTTTAAAATTGTGTTTACACTACGTGGTTTTTGAAAATGATACAAATTATTCATATCTCAATATCTCATGAATAAAAATAATGTAACGTAACAACAAAATGCCATCCTAAATTTAATTTTCATAAATTTTCTATTTTTTCTGTATTTTTTTTTTGGTTTTTGTTTCTGTCATTTGATTTTTTTTTGTGTATATGTTTTTGTGTAAATATCACAAAAAATAATTTACAAATTAGAATTAATTAAAATGAATAATTTATATTTAAGTTAATCTTGCTGTTAAGCCCCATTCTATATAGTACATATATATACTAATAATAATATCACATCTATAGAAAATAAAACGAAAATGCCAGGATAAAAAAAAAAAAAACAAAAGAGATATAAATAGCCGGAGCAATAAATTTCATTAGGCTAAGATAATTAAATAAATTATTATGAGATAATTAATTTTAATTTTCTAAGTCAAGCATTATTAGGTTTTGTGTATAATTATCTTTAAAAATAATTGCAAATTTGTCGGTTGTTTAATGATTAATAATATTTATTGTAAATACATACATTTTAAGCTAATATACCTTCTAATAAAAAAAAAAAAACATTTGGAGCATTATACCACCGACAATCGTCAATTGCTTTTATTTACGTTTAAGTATCTGCTTTGGCTTCTAAAATTAATTGACTGAGATCACAAAGTTGTTAGCGCATAGTTGAATACTGAACTAAATATGAATTGAATTGAATATGAATTGAATATGAATTGAATATGAATTGAATATGAATTGAATATCAATTGAATATGAATTGAATATGAATTGAATATGAATTGAATATGAATTGAATATGAATTGAATATGAATTGAATATGAATTGAATATGAATTGAATATGAATTGAATATGAATTGAATATGAATTGAATATGAATTGAATATGAATTGAATATGAATTGAATATGAATTGAATATGAATTGAATATGAATTGAATATGAATTGAATATGAATTGAATATGAATTGAATATGAATTGAATATGAATTGAATATGAATTGAATATGAATTGAATATGAATTGAATATGAATTGAATATGAATTGAATATGAATTGAATATGAATTGAATATGAATTGAATATGAATTGAATATGAATTGAATATGAATTGAATATGAATTGAATATGAATTGAATATGAATTGAATATGAATTGAATATGAATTGAATATGAATTGAATATGAATTGAATATGAATTGAATATGAATTGAATATGAATTGAATATGAATTGAATATGAATTGAATATGAATTGAATATGAATTGAATATGAATTAAATATGAATTGAATATGAATTGGATATGAATTGAATATGAATTGAATATGAATTGAATATGAATTGAATATGAATTGAATATGAATTGAATATGAATTGAATATGAATTGAATATGAATTGAATATGAATCGAATATGAATTGAATATGAATTGAATATGAATTGAATATGAATTAAATATGAATTGAATATGAATTGAATATGAATTGAATATGAATTGAATATGAATTGAATATGAATTGAATATGAATTGAATATGAATTGAATATGAATTGAATATGAATTGAATATGAATTGAATATGAATTGAATATGAATTGAATATGAATTGAATATGAATTGAATATGAATTGAATATGAATTGAATATGAATTGAATATGAATTGAATATGAATTGAATATGAATTGAATATGAATTGAATATGAATTGAATATGAATTGAATATGAATTGAATATGAATTGAATATGAATTGAATATGAATTGAATATGAATTGAATATGAATTGAATATGAATTGAATATGAATTGAATATGAATTGAATATGAATTGAATATGAATTGAATATGAATTGAATATGAATTGAATATGAATTGAATATGAATTGAATATGAATTGAATATGAATTGAATATGAATTGAATATGAATTGAATATGAATTGAATATGAATTGAATATGAATTGAATTTGAATTGAATATGAATTGAATATGAATTGAATATGAATTGAATATGAATTGAATATGAATTGAATATGAATTGAATATAACTTGAATATGAATTGAATATGAATCGAATATGAATTGAATATGAATTGAATATGAATTGAATATGAATTGAATATGAATTGAGTATGAATTGAATATGAATTGAATATGAATTGAATATGAATCGAATATGAATTGAATATGAATTGAATATGAATTGAATATGAATTGAATATGAATTGAGTATGAATTGAATATGAATTGAATATGAATTGAATATGAATTGAATATGAATTAAATATGAATTGAATATGAATTGAATATGAATTGAATATGAATTGAATATGAATTGAATATGAATCGAATATGAATTGAATATGAATTGAATATGAATTGAATATGAATTGAATATGAGTTGAGTATGAATTGAATATGAATTGAATATAAATCGAATATGAATTGAATATGAATTGAGTATGAATTGAATATGAATTGAATATGAATTGAATATGAATTGAATATGAATTGAATATGAATTGAATATGAATTGAATATGAATTGAATATGAATTGAATATGAATTGAATATGAATTGAATATGAATTGAATATGAATTGAATATGAATTGAATATGAATTGAATATGAATTGAATATGAATTGAATATGAATTGAATATGAATTGAATATGAATTGAATATGAATTGAATATGAATTGAATATGAATTGAATATGAATTGAATATGAATTGAATATGAATTGAATATGAATTGAATATGAATTGAATATGAATTGAATATGAATTGAATATGAATTGAATATGAATTGAATATGAATTGAATATGAATTGAATATGAATTGAATATGAATTGAATATGAATTGAATATGAATTGAATATGAATTGAATATGAATTGAATATGAATTGAATATGAATTGAATATGAATTGAATATGAATTGAATATGAATTGAATACGAATTGAATATGAATTGAATATGAATTGAATATGAATTGAATATGAATTGAATATGAATTGAATATGAATTGAATATGAATTGAATATGAATTGAATATGAATTGAATATGAATTGAATATGAATTGAATATGAATTGAATATGAATTGAATATGAATTGAATATGAATTGAATATGAATTGAATATGAATTGAATATGAATTGAATATGAATTGAATATGAATTGAATATGAATTGAATATGAATTGAATATGAATTGAATATGAATTGAATATGAATTGAATATGAATTGAATATGAATTGAATATGAATTGAATATGAATTGAATATGAATTGAATATGAATTGAATATGAATTGAATATGAATATGAATTGAATATGAATTGAATATGAATTGAATATGAATTGAATATGAATTGAATATGAATTGAATATGAATTGAATATGAATTGAATATGAATTGAATATGAATTGAATATGAATTGAATATGAATTGAATATGAATTGAATATGAATTGAATATGAATTGAATATGAATTGAATATGAATTGAATATGAATTGAATATGAATTGAATATGAATTGAATATGAATTGAATATGAATTGAATATGAATTGAATATGAATTGAATATGAATTGAATATGAATTGAATATGAATTGAATATGAATTGAATATGAATTGAATATGAATTGAATATGAATTGAATACGAATTGAATATGAATTGAATATGAATTGAATATGAATTGAATGTGAATTGAATATGAATTGAATATGAATTGAATATGAATTGAATATGAATTGAATATGAATTGAATATGAATTGAATATGAATTGAATATGAATTGAATATGAATTGAATATGAATTGAATATGAATTGAATATGAATTGAATATGAATTGAATATGAATTGAATATGAATTGAATATGAATTGAATATGAATTGAATATGAATTGAATATGAATTGAATATGAATTGAATATGAATTGAATATGAATTGAATATGAATTGAATATGAATTGAATATGAATTGAATATGAATTGAATATGAATATGAATTGAATATGAATTGAATATGAATTGAATATAAATTGAATATGAATTGAATATGAATTGAATATGAATTGAATATGAATTGAATGTGAATTGAATATGAATTGAATATGAATTGAGTATGAATTGAATATGAATTGAATATGAATTGAATATGAATCGAATATGAATTGAATATGAATTGAATATGAATTGAATATGAATTGAATATGAATTGAGTATGAATTGAATATGAATTGAATATGAATTGAATATGAATTGAATATGAATTGAATATGAATTGAATATGAATTGAATATGAATTGAATATGAATCGAATATGAATTGAATATGAATTGAATATGAATTGAATATGAATTGAATATGAGTTGAGTATGAATTGAATATGAATTGAATATGAATCGAATATGAATTGAATATGAATTGAATATGAATTGAATATGAATTGAATATGAATTGAATATGAATTGAATATGAATTGAATATGAATTGAATATGAATTGAATATGAATTGAATATGAATTGAATATGAATCGAATATAATTTGAATATGAATTGAATATGAATTGAATATGAATTGAATATGAATTGAGTATGAATTGAATATGAATTGAATATGAATTGAATATGAATTGAATATGAATTGAATATGAATTGAATATGAATTGAATATGAATTGAATATGAATTGAATATGAATTGAATATGAATTGAATATGAATTGAATATGAATTGAATATGAATTGAATATGAATATGAATATGAATTGAATATGAATTGAATATGAATTGAATATGAATTGAATATGAATTGAATATGAATTGAATATGAATTGAATATGAATTGAATATGAATTGAATATGAATTGAATATGAATTGAATATGAATTGAATATGAATTGAATATGAATTGAATATGAATTGAATATGAATTGAATATGAATTGAATATGAATTGAATATGAATTGAATATGAATTGAATATGAATTGAATATGAATTGAATATGAATTGAATATGAATTGAATATGAATTGAATATGAATTGAATATGAATTGAATATGAATTGAATATGAATTGAATATGAATTGAATATGAATTGAATATGAATTGAATATGAATTGAATATGAATTGAATATGAGTTGAATGTGAATTGAATGTGAATTGAATATGAATTGAATATGAATTGAATATCAATTGAATATGAATTGAATATGAATTGAATATGAATTGAATATGAATTGAATATGAATTGAATATGAATTGAATATGAATTGAATATGAATTGAATATGAATTGAATATGAATTGAATATGAATTGAATATGAATTGAATATGAATTGAATATGAATTGAATATGAATTGAATATGAATTGAATATGAATTGAATATGAATTGAATATGAATTGAATATGAATTGAATATGAATTGAATATGAATTGAATATGAATTGAATATGAATTGAATATGAATTGAATATGAATTGAATATGAATTGAATATGAATTGAATATGAATTGAATATGAATTGAATATGAATTGAATATGAATTGAATATGAATTGAATATGAATTGAATATGAATTGAATATGAATTGAATATGAATTGAATATGAATTGAATATGAATTGAATATGAATTGAATATGAATTGAATATGAATTGAATATGAATTGAATATGAATTGAATATGAATTGAATATGAATTGAATATGAATTGAATATGAATTGAATATGAATTGAATATGAATTGAATATGAATTGAATATGAATTGAATATGAATTGAATATGAATTGAATATGAATTGAATATGAATTGAATATGAATTGAATATGAATTGAATATGAATTGAATATGAATTGAATATGAATTGAATATGAATTGAATATGAATTGAATATGAATTGAATATGAATTGAATATGAATTGAATATGAATTGAATATGAATTGAATATGAATTGAATATGAATTGAATATGAATTGAATATGAATTGAATATGAATTGAATATGAATTGAATATGAATTGAATATGAATTGAATATGAATTGAATATGAATTGAATATGAATTGAATATGAATTGAATATGAATTGAATATGAATTGAATATGAATTGAATATGAATCGAATATGAATTGAATATGAATTGAATATGAATTGAATATGAATTGAATATGAATTGAATATGAATTGAATATGAATTGAATATGAATTTATAATGAATTTAATATGAATTGAATATGAATTGAATATGAATTGAATATGAATTGAATATGAAATAAATATGAATTGAATATGAATTGAATATTAATTGAATATGAATTGAATATGAATGGAATATGAATTGAATATGAATTGAATATGAACTATATCTTTTGCTAGATGCAGGAGGCGACCAATCGGATATATTGTCACTAAAATTTGAAAATATATCAACTTATATTGCGGTAAAACAACGAGATAATTGCTATCAATTAGTTTATTATTATTTTTTAATTGTTAGATGAAAACTAACCTGACGTAGAGAGAAACCATGTTACAAAATCAATTTAACTCTCATGTACTCACATTTATTCCACCTTGTTCGTGTATATTGGTGTTAGCATCCGAAATGATTTATTATACATTTATACGGAATTTGATATACAAAAACGGCATATTATACCAGTAACATTGTTGAAATATTTATGCGAAGTACATAGAATAAGCACACATACACACAAAGTCATAGATATATAGATAGATACATTCTGATCCAATTAAATTAATAGTAAAAAATGCAATTCTATTTTGTAATTTATGAATGTACAACACACAATATTCATAATTATATTTTGTAAACTTGCCAAATGTGGTTGCAGTGGTAGGAAAGCAACTCAACAACAACACAAACGAAAAAATCTGCATTTTCCAATACATGAATATAACAACAAAGAGGAAATTTGTTCAATTCGAAATGTGTTTTAGAAGAAAATCAATAATTTCGATTCGTATTTCGACATTTCAACATGAAAGGCAATACGTAAAATTTATTTACGTACATAAATTTTTGATATGAACAATCCTATGTACCGTATCGTCGTCGTATACATAAATAGTGATCCGATGAACTAAATTCATTTTTCTTCATATCGTGAATTTACCATAAAAAAAAATTTGTAATTCACAATAGAAATGGATTATGTGGGTTTGTTTATGCAGTGATTTTAATTTGTATGAATATTGAACAACTAAAATTTTTTTGTATTGGATGGATGCCGTATGTGTTTTATTGTTCATTTGTTTTTTTTATATGCACGACAAAATTTGTGTATGTACATCCGACATGTACATTATTTTGTACGTGTTTTTTGTTCGCAAGTGCTAAATCAATAAAAATGTCGATGAAGAGCTAAAACAAGGTTCTGGTTTTCCACAATAAAAAAAAAAATAAAAAAATTAAAAAAATATGTTTGTTTGTTATTAATCTCTGATATGTGTCCTGGGGCCAAAACACATAATGTGTGGTGATACAACGATAAACTATCTCATTCCGGAGGAAAATAAAAACAAAATATTAAGAAAAACCTCACAACTAAAATCATAAGTCACGGACCATGATTGACAAAAACCATCCTTTCGAAACTACGAAGCTTGTTAAAATAAAACCTCTTATTACGTCAGTCTAAGATCTTTTATCCAAGACCTGAGATCATTTCGATAGGCTACAAAAATCGAAGGCTTCAGTGGAACAAAATAGACTATGAAAAAATCATTTGGCCTTATTCAATCTGTATGGCAAAACGAAGTTATGGTCAATAATTAGAATAATAGGCCGCTATGCCGACATTAATGAAAAAAGGTAGCTGAAACTCATAAAATTGTGCGTAATTATGTGTAATTGTCATCGGAACTTAAAGATCACATATAAACCTGTAAATCGACGCATTTATAATCTAATGAGGTTTATTTGGTTTGATTTTGGTACAAGTAGAGCGACTGCAAAGGAAGCTGGTTTATACTGGTATAATTGATAACAGAAAGGATATCAACCAAATTGAGTAAGTTGTGAAAAACCTAGTCTCACTATTAAAAAAAAAGCCATATGTAACAATGGACAATTTAATGTCAATTTCCCTAGCAAAAGAGCTACATAGTTTGCACCTCTCAATGATCGATGCCTGGAAAACAAATGAACGAAGCACTCGGCCGAATTTAAGCCTCAAAAACTTAAACAAAACCAATAAACAAAACCAAAGAAATAGTCGATAATATAGACAAGATACTGGGTTAGTATTCGACAAAAAAGAAAACTAAAGGAGATGTCCACGTGCAAAATGGTTTTAATAGACATAAGTTATAATCGTTTTGATTGGTTGAAGGTCCGCCATACTTTTTTATCGTACGACAAAAATAATATTACCACATTACTCATCAACTTTCAAGCAGGTGGTAGAAGAGTTCATTTTACCAAAATTGACTGAACGTCTGCCAGCTGAACTAATAAAAGGTGAACTAACAACAACACATGGAAGGAGCTAATATTGGCAGATCTACACTATGAGACACCTGCATCTTTTGACATGATTCTAGATGCAGATATTTGTGCAAATATTTTAAAGAAAGGAGTTATTAAAACTTCACAAAACCATCCAGGAGCTCAAAAAACGGAGCTAATGTGGAAATGAGCTTCGAATAACAACGATTTTTTTAAAGGTATACCAAAACAACAAAGAGATTCCAAACGAACCATCATAAGTAAGTAAGGACATGGAACATGAATTCGAATTCCAAGTCAACATAGGTAATGATGTGAGACCGCCAACGAAACGATACGTTATATCTGAAATAGCCAAAATTTTTAATCCATTAGGTTGGGTTTCGCCTACTATCATTCTTGGTAAGCTTATGTTCCAAGAATTATGGATAGGAATAACGTGAGACGAAGAGCTACCTGAAGAAATAAAAAGAAGATGGGTCAAATACAAATCAACATTTTGCGAACTGCAAAAAAATTTCACGCTGGTAATCACAGAAAATAAAGACCATAATATGGAGCTTCATGAATTTTGTGATGCATCCGAGTTAGCGTACACAGCAGCTGTTTATTGCAAAGTTACAAGAGCAGGAAACACTACTGTGACTTTAATAGCGGGAAAAACAAAGGTGGCACCAATCAGTCAACAGTTAACCCTACCTAGGCTTGAGTTGTGTGAAGCCTCGTTATTAGCCAAGCTACTAAGACAAATTGTCTACTAAGAAGCCATGGATATCCTGAATTGTAAGATGCAGGTTTGTACAGATTCAACAATAGTTCTAGCCTGGTTACAAGGACACCCAAGTAAATGGAAAACCTTTGTCGCAAATAGAATTTCACAGATGCAGTCTATTAACAGCCCCGCACAATGGAAACATGTCAAGTGTAAGGAGAATCTAGCGGATTGCGCTCCACGCGGCAAAGATCCTGATAAGCTATGTGATCACAATTTATGGTGGTCGTGACCAGGTTGGCTTAGAAACCACGCCGATCTTACATTCGATACAGTCGGAGCCAAAACGGAAGTAAAAAAGAAGCAGGTCCGTCATGTATGCGCACTGAGCACAATAATAACTAATCCAACTATAATTGAAAGATTCTCGACTTTCACAAAAACAAGAAGAATAGTCGCATATTGTTGGCAGTTCTATTAGAACAGTCGTCATAAGAATAATCAGAGAAAGGGTGTTTTAACAGTTCAAGAATTAGAAGAGGCGTAAATCAACATTATAAAGGTTACACAGTCTACAGCCTTCGCAAATGATATTAGAATATTAAGAGATAGGGGCTCAGTGGGCAGTAAAAGCAAACTTTTGTCCTTACATCCATTTCTGGACAAGAATGGAGTTATACGTATTGGAGGCCCTTTGCAGCACTCAATTTTACAGTATAACGAAAAACACCCAATGATACTACCATCTAAATGCCATATCATGAGCGATCCTTAATTGAGCCCATAAAAACACTTTGCATGGAGGTGTGGATATAATTTTTGGATTTATAAGGAAGCAATTTTGAATTATTCATGGCAAAAGAGCTACAAAACAACATAATCGCCATTGTCTCAAGTGTTTCAGATTTAATGCTAGACGAGCAACCCAACTAATGACAAGCCTACCATCACCAAGGGTTACACCATTAAGAACATCTGCAAAATTGGTATCTAATCTAATTTTATATTCTGTACGTCTGATAAGCCGTAACTGTGCAAAATCGGATCTTTTAACTGTGCAAAATCGGATTGGGTAAATACAACAGAGTTAAGAATAGAATACCTTAACCCTTAGCCGGGATGTTACTTCGAAAAACAAGTTGAAATGAATCCTCTAGCTTCACACTGGAATATCATCATATATTATGATCTTAGAAGTTTTGACATGGAGCTGAAACATGAATATGCAATATAAATCGTTAAAACAAGTCAGCCAGGAAACCACTAAAAACAAAAATGAATCCGTTTTATGTGCGGCCTTTATTCAACAGTTCGCACACCAAATATAAAAAGTTATGAGAGTCAATTTAGCCATACAGGATTCCAACAAGGACCGAAAACGTGATAAGAGTGGGTTTGGTGACACTATAGGACATCTGATGGGCGATTTATTCAGTGTTTTAAAAGAGAGAGACGCAAACCTGGTTAACATCTAGCTGATGTTTACGAAGTGATAACAGTAAGAGCAAGAGTTGTGACAAACATGGTCATATTTAACATTCAGGTGCTCTTAATTCAATCAAATGCACAACATTTACCGTATTATTTCGGTACCATTTGAACATCATTAACCCATCAACAACATTTTTGGCAGTGAGTGATGCTCGTGAATACTAGTCACTAATGACAGACGCGGACCTAAACCGGTGTATTGTCATCAACCCTGATAATTTAATATGTCATCAATATCAAGCTACAAAAAAATGTGTAGAGATAAATTATGACGTGTCTAATTTGACGTGTCTTTTGATTTTAATGGTGTTGTGTCTTAAAATTTTTTAGATTTTATTTTAGATTTTGGTGCTCATTATTTTCTTCATTTTCGTGTTAAATTAATCGAGATCATACAAATTATCAAAATCATCAATTTCCACGTACTCCATTTTAATTAAATAAATTTACTTATTTAAAAAAATATAACAAACCATGTGCACGGTAAATAAAAGCCTATTGAAATGTCATAATTTCGCATTCATTTAATGTACCGTGCAAATAGATCGACGCTAAAATATTGAACTGCCTTCTATTATACAATCCAAAACATATCAGTGCCATTTATTATACAATCTGACAAACTATATTTTTCATTATTTCTTCATGTTGAGCTGTGTACTGGTGATCGAAATTGTTTGCGAAATTTTTTTATCGCGCCTACATTTTATGTCAAATTAGTATGGGAAATTTTTCTTAACTCGAGCTACGTATCGACCTTTAACACAAAAAAATATTAACCAATCAAAGCTTTTATAATTTATGTCTTTCAGTCAAATTTTGTACATGAATCATCGCCTTAATCTCTGGCCACTGACGTTGTTTTTAAATAAAATTGATACGGCATGCCTTTCAGCTTATATTTTATTTACGACAAATAATCTAGCAATCCTTAACCCGTTAAAACTTTTTTGTCAACAGCAAAAAAGTAAAGTTCTTTTATTTCAGATGATAAAATGGATAGACATGGATAAGGTCGGCTCTCAAGAAAATTTCAATGTCATATGTGCTATAAATAAGTAAAACGTAAAAAGCCTACACGAAAATGGTATGCGTTTACGCATGATCTTTACGCAAACGAAGTGCAGAGACTGTCAAAAGGCGTAATATTTTTTTGTTTTATTTAAATTTGTGATAATAAAATATAAGCCTGAATTTAATACTATTTAATGAATTATACAGGTGATTTTTCCGTAAGTGATAGAAAAAGAGGGAAGTACTGAAAAAACAGAACTACATTTTTTTTTTAAATTTTGTCTAAATGAAATTAAAATCCGTTAAAAAATTACAAAAATATTCAAAAAGGAAATTTCGATAAATACCCGGATATATACAGTCAAAGTGAAAATAGAAACAAACCAGTCCGAATGTATGCGTGTGAAGTGTTTTCTAAGTTTAACTAAAACTACAAAAACAACTATAGTTAATAATTACTTCATGAATGCACAAAAAATTAAGAACTTAAAATTAATGTAAGAAATTTGCTTCGATGGTAAAGTAGCTATTACACATAGCACTCGGTCGCCAGGGCCTGATAAGATGACATTTAATTTTTAACAAATTATTACGATTCCTCTTCAGATCGACACTGAGCTTTGCTTTGCATAACATCCCAATCTGAATAATTAAAATTTCCGAAACAACGTCTGCCATCGCAATACTTGCCTCCTTACTAAACATTTAAATCAAATTTGAATTTTAAACTAGCTCAATGTATTGGCCTAAGATACATTCCCACCTCGTAGGTGTGTAGCACTATATTCACTGGTATTGCTAGACTGATTCATGCAACATCTTTGCCAGGCTTCATCAATTTCCAATGGGGACCGCATAGTGTACCATGATATTGAAAATCAAAAAATTGTATATGGGCCGAATTTGCACTCCCTGTATTTACTTCTGCAATCACTTTGTAAAATTAAAACATTTTGGAAATAATCTGGTTCTGAAATATCTTTACAGAATATACAAATGTTTATTTCTTGACCATATGCTGATTGCAATTAACATATATTGCAATGTAGTAAATTTTCCATTATGCTTAACTCTGCGAAACAAATCAAACAGCGATTTTTAGTATTTTCTGAAGCATCTGAAATAACATTTTTCAAGTGTTTTCGGTACGATTTTAAACCATTAAAATATTCATTATCGTTTGACGAATGAATATCTTGTATATGCTTTATAAATTAATGGGCCACAATTTTATCCATCTCTTTGTAGAGGAAACATGTATGTGGGTTCAATCTTGAATCAGATTTTATCTGGAACTCCATGAAATTTTTGTAGTTCTGAAACAAATGAGGCTGTTTGTTTTGCAACATCCTTTAGATATGGTTTAAAGGGTCATATGTTGTAATTATGCCTTTAGCCACAATAATTATAGTCAAAATCCAATGGTTATTGTTTTGACAATATGGCAAATAGATTACATCCTTTCCACGGCACAATGATAGTTCTGGTTGTGATTTAATTGATTTAGCGCAGTAGATTTGCTTAGAATTGAAAATTTTAAAGGAAACAAATACATCCAAAAATACATGGGGAGTTTCTTTAATTAACAAAGGTTTGTAAAATATCATCAGTGACATATTGTTTTCCATTCAATGAACAAAACCTTTGGTTGTCCCTTATTAATTTCCCTTAAACCAGGAAAATTGAGTTTAAATGATTTTATACAAAAACTTTTTGCAGTAATTTTATCTGCATAAATGTTAATTTTCTATTCTTGGAACTTATATTTTGAATCACTCAGTATTTTCTAATATATTTCTTCTTGAATAACTGGCTTCCCTTTTTGCTCGTTTTCTCCAGTTTTGTTCTAAATTTGATTCTAAAAGATACATTTCATCATGACCTTTCTAACTTTTTGGAGTAGATAAAGGAGTGTTTGGTTTTATTTTAAGAAATTTAGTATTTTTTGTTTTGGCCGATAACAATAGAGGAGCTAGATTGACAATGTCAATAAATCGTCCCACTTTAAGGTTCTTTTATTAAATTATTTTTAATAATATTAACATTTTTTTCGATTTGCATTTGATACACTTCCTTGAGGTTTAAAATAATGCAAAAAATAGTTCCCCATAAAGGCATATATGTCATGTATCAACGAGTACAAAGTACAATAAAATGATCATTTTTTAACAGACTACTTTCTTTATGTCGTAGAATTTTGTCCTGTATGTTGCTTAATATTGTAAAATACCTTTTGAAATAAGGTGACTCGCCAAAATCATCAGTTAAAGCGTAATCATCTTCAATTTCAAACTCATTTCCAGTTTCCAACTGTTCTGAAAAATATCTTAAGTTTCTCTAAAATCTTAAGATATTTGTTGTAGCTTTCCATAAATATTTCAGTTCTGTATCTGGAACAACAAACAGCACAAAAAACTTCAAATAGTTCGTCCACTTTACATAAATATTTTTCGTCTAAAATCATAAAAACATAAGCATTATAATCTGTTTTAGTCAGTCTCTCCTTGGAGCTAAACAAAAAATTTTGTAATTGCGAATGAAACATGTCGTAACGATATGAGGTCTGCAATCGGCACTATACAACCATTGATTTTAGATACAAAACCATTTTGGTTTTCTAATAAGTCCGCCAGTGGCATCAACGTGAACTACTTCTGATTATTTTTCAGATAGCATTTGGATATTTTGTTTTCTTATCATTACTATAACTAATGGAACAGAAACTGTGAAAACATATCTGTTTTCATTTGACTCTGGGAAAAATTCTACAAATCGCATCAATAACTTCACAATCCTTAGCAATTCATTTTTGTTTAAAGGCACTCAAATCTAGTTTTTTTAAATTTGCTGGCTTCACAATGCTTTAAGTATTTCCTATTTTTAACAAATTTACATCAACTGACGATAAGTTTTCCAAGTAAAGGGTATTTGGTTTTGTGTGGTACATTTTAGTTTACTCTATGGTCTTTTCTGATCCTCTTAATTGAGAAAACACCTTTAAGCTTCCATGATTTATCAGATCTTTCCCTAAAGTAAATATGCTCGTTGTTTCATTTGGAAAGATAATAAATTTGCATTTTTGCTGATGATGGATTGCAAATCGCATGCTGCTGTATTTTTGCGCCTTGTCTAGTAATGTTTACTGGATTCCCAGATAAATTTAAGGCATTTCGTATGCAAATACGCAATTTTTCTTTACTCCATAAAGATGTAATGGTTATTGGAAGTTTAGTTGTACCTCTAAATACCCACTCATTTTCAGCTGGTTCCATAATTAATGGAAGTAGTTGATTGACGTTAATGCATTGATCAGATGTATTTAGGTCAGTTATATGTACAACTTTATTTTCAATTTCAGTAATGCTCGTTTGGTCTTAATTCAAATCACTATCATAATAACTAGGACAATTAAGTTGTCAGAAGCACTTCTGAACAACTTTTATATTCTTGAAAAACTTTTCTTTGTTTCTAATTTTTGAATATCATAAATTGTAAATTTTTCGGGTTTTTGGGCATCTGAATACTTAATTTTTAAAATTAATCGCAGATTTTTGTGTATATAGGTCCTTTAAATCGTGGAATTTGAATTCCATTTAAGCGGCCTTGATAAATGATATTAAGGGCATCAAATAAGGTATATTCATATTAAATATTAAAAAATTAAATATTATTCGGTAAAATTGAAAGTAAGTGATTGTTTTTAAAAAATTAACATTAACAAAATATATACAACATACATATAGAGTCAAAACCGTCTCTATTAAGTATACTATGATATAATAACACGGAACACATAAATTTAGGCGCAAAGACAGTAGTTTTATAATCGCCGATAAATACTTTTCAGCAACAAAATCGAAATGATAAAATATCTAATTGTTTCACCAAATTTGACATTTGTAGTTTAGTATTTAACACACACAAGGAATCGTGATTGGTGTTTTATCGATGATAAGTTTATCATTTAACATTATCATCGAACCAGAATTGCATCCCAGCACAAGATCTGAAAAAGTATTAAAATATTTAAAAACAAATTTTTGTTCCTTATATGTTAGACTCAAAATCAATGAATAAATACCAAATTAATGATCACAGGTTTTATAAAATCTCACTGAAGATGTCGCGACCAGACCTATTATCATCTAATAGTGTAAGGTGTCATGCATGTGATAAAAGTCATACATGTGATTAATTGCGATAATGCGACGATGATGGCAGTCATATCTCTCTCTGCAATTACGGTATGAGGAATTTTATTATAATTCGTGACGTTGTTATTAAAGTAGAAGGACTTCGAGTACGCTACTCAGTCATATTTATGTCATATTTTTCAGTCATATGCAAAAGATCACAGTGGATCTCACATAAATTGATCGAGGATCGTAAAAAGCATCTGTTAATTGAAGCAAATTACAATTTTATCATAAGTGATAAGTGTGGAATATGTGCGTATGGGCCAGAAAAAAATTCGCATCGGTGGTATTGGTATTCTAAGATAAAAAAAACATAATGATTCGAAGGGCAGTCAATTTTGAGAATTTTTCCAAATTTTTTCTAGTGGAAAAAAGTAATGGATTTCGTAACTTACTGGGGGCCTAACAATACTATATAAACTCTCACACTTGCTTAAATGATCGACTATTTTAGCCACATTCACTTGAAATAAAACCCTAAATTTAGCACTAAAGAGCAAATTATTTAGCATAATATGTCGCATGTTATGCTCTTTTTGACCAATGCATTTCAGGAAGATCTCACATTCAAGTTTATAAACAAGGTTTCAGTATTACTTTGATAGCAATTTCGGTTACGAATATTTGTTTCATTCATAGTTTAGAAATTTAGTGTTGTTACGGGGCCAAGCAAGTTAATTGCTGATAGGAGCCATAACAAATATCTCGAAATAACGACATATACAAAAGTGTAATATAAACCCCACAACAAGCTATTCTCGTACGTTAATAAAGCAATATACAATAACCTGTAAGTTATAATAATTGATACTACAACCACTTTTCTGATATTTAAAAAAATTATGACTTTTCCTTTAGCAGGTTTAGAAAGAAGTCAACTGCAATCCAATAATTTCTCCAAACACAAAAGAATCCCACGTAGAATTAAACCAAACTATCAGTATCTCATGGTCATCGTAGTAAAATGTATGGTTATATTATGCTATTATAACCAACCAAGTGGATCGTGGCCTTTGCGAGGAGCCTTACTTTAACTATCAAGAACAATGGAAAAAATATTCTTAACAATTGAAAATATTTCTAATCTAAACCAAACGGGTATCGAAAATATCGTAGAAGGAAGCCTTATTCATGATAAATTTACAACCTCAAAACGAATGCAGTATTGCATTCATTACATTATGAACTCAAATGTCCTTCTTGAATGCGCCTGAAGCTATATGAAGATTGTTTGGATTTCTTAAATTCAAAGAATTTTCTTTTCTTCAAAGCAATGGAAAGCACATAGAAAAGTTGCCAAACATAGCAGAATGCATTTTTTAGTTATATTTTTTGTGAGTTTTGTGTGGTCACTATAGCGACAAATGCCAAAACAAGTATTTTTCTAATATATCGCATATGTTTAAGCTGTGACGTTTAGGTAAGGAGGTATTGGCTTTAAATCCTAATAATGGAAGCATGTAAAAAAAAATATCAGCATATTTTAAGTGCATTCAAAAATTCAGCAACTACGCAGATATTTCAGGTTTGCGTTCAAAAATTAAGTTTTGCAGATAAAGCAGCGCAGTTTTGCGCTCAACAACTAATTCACAAACGCAGGTTGACGCAGTTATTGCATTATATTACTAACCACTGCAATATTGCAAGCTGTCTACAAATTTTAATTTTTAATCTGCAAAAAGGGCATCTGTAAAAAATTTCATTGTTAAAATGTTCAATAAAAGGAAATATGGATACAGCCAAAATTTAACCGGATCTCCGTTTATGTAAACGGTCAAGCAGTTTGGAATCAGTACATGAAAAGAGTATCGCTTGGAACTCGATGCTCTCCAGGAAACTTGATAGCCAAAAACGGGAGGCAATGTGTCCCAATGCTATAGATTGCTTCACAGTGGAGATGATCCTGACAATCTTGGTGTTGGTTTTCTCCTAGGGCCACAGGTAAAACAGACTGTTTTTGGCATTCAAAGCAGTTCGTAATCGTATGTGTAGGCTACGTTTACTCATGCAACTGGCCAACCTGCCAATAATTTGTGGGGTCATGTGCCCACTGATGTAAGTCAACCCAAAGATAAAGACTTATTTTACAAACTTTTGGATGATCTGATGGGGTCTATACTGGAACACGACGTCAGAATAGTGATTGGTGGCTTTAATGCTACAGAGCTGCCAAAAACCAGACTGACTTTTGTGGAAACATAGGTCTGTACTGCCGACATGATCTTGAAACCAACAATGGTGTACGACCTTATTGTGCCTATCACATTCTTTCCTAATAAAAATATCCACTTGGAAACATGGACACCCTCGCAAGACATCCCGCAGTCAAATTGATCATGTGGTAATCACTGCCAAATTTGTAGGCAGTGATGACCAATTGGTCACTGCCAAGCTAAAAAGTAAGTTTCCGTACAAGTCAGGGAACACAAGATAATGGAATGTACAAAAAGAATCTTGTTATTAGCATTTTGGAAACTAACCACCATCCTGATGATTTGAAGGCTCTAAGGAAGGTATTGAAAACTTCGATGGTTCAAATGATTGGTTTGAAAAGGAATATCGTCTTGCTATCGAGGAACAGAATATAGCCTATAAAGAAGCGCAAATACATTTTACAATCACACGAAAGAACAAAACAACTCTTGCCAAGCAGGAGAACCGCCAAGCAGGAATGGTGGAAGGCTGAATAAGTTTTAAGAGCTCAACAACTCAGTAATGGCCACAGTTCACATAATATTTTTAAAGGAGTCATCGGACTGTACAATATCTTCAGAGCTAGGTCTTTTGCCATCCGGGACCAGGATGGAAGCCTTCGTGTTAACATCGATGCAGTGCTTGGCACTTGGAAGGAGCATTTCTTTGATTTAGTCAGTGTTAATCAAGTGTCAAATGCTGTATTTGCAAGTTGTCAAATACAGACTGCGAGGATGTGCATGGAGGACCCATCCTTCGTAGAATTCACACTGGCCATGCAAAGGCTAAAACGAAACTGTTGCCTTGGAGTTGATAGTACTAATTTCGAGCTCTTGATATTCAGAGCGGATACTTTGTGGAACCAGCTTTTCGACCTTATTCGATAAGTGTGGCAAAGCGAAGTTATGCCTGGTGAAAGGAAGGTGGCCGCGTTGTGCCCTATCATTAAAAAAGGAAATCGTTCAAAATGCGAAAACTTATAGCAAGCTATGTTTCCGTAGGTTATCCCAAGTTGGGATAGGAAAATAAAATTCACTATTTATAAATATAATTGTTGTATGCAATACAACAATTATAATAACTTAATTTATTTTATTTGTACGCACTGTATTTATTAACTTACAATATGCGATGTAACAATTATAATTAAGAATTTTAATTATATTGTTGTTGTTGTTGTTTATGATGATGATGTTGTTGATGATGATGGTCGAACGATGTAATTTCCTCGCTGGTTCAAATTGGAATGACCGAGTCTCAATTATTTATTTTTCTTGTTTAATATAAATAACATATCGCACCATCTAGCGTTCTTAGTTGTCTTCACTATTTATTTTTCGCCATCGCACCATCTATCGGTGCACACCATGAACTGGTGTACTCAGCAATTGCAATCCAACTCCGAAATTGCTTGACTGTCAAAATAGACGACCAATTTTGACAGTCGTGTTTTTGTTTTATTATGATGTAAATATATATAATCAAGTTGATTATATATTTACAAGTAATATGTGTTGTGATCATATGTACGGATGAGTATTTTATATATACTCACCCGCTACATGACTTCGCCCCGAGTAAGCATCCCCCTGTGGTGGAAACTACTTAGGCAAAGTTTATAGTTTACAACGGGTGATATAGTATATCTCGACCGTGGTGACGGGAACTATGTTAGTTGCAACCGTGTGTTTAGAAACAACAGTGTTGTTTCGTAAGGGAGACATTTGTGTCTCGACCGTGGTGACGTGAACTATGTTAGTTGCCACCGTTCTTGCATAAACAACAGTGTTGTCTTACTAAGCTGGTAGAGCAACAGTGTTGCTCCCATTTTCCAGTACCAACAATTTGTCGTATTGGAATGTGCACGGTGGTGCACAGTGTTGTGCTGCCGCACCGTGTCTGTTGTGGTAAAAACATATTGTTTGTGTTGGTATTTGTTTTACCGGGACCGGTGCCTCTGGCCTGTGTAACTGCACAATTGTTTGTCTATTTTTCTGACGACGACGACGCGATCTGCGTGTGGCAGTTCTTGTCGCTAAAATAGTGGGACGTTGTACAGCTTGCCTATATACCTGTGGTAATGACTGCGTGCGAGCCAGAATCCACTCAATACGAGCCAAACGTTGTTCGGTCGTACGTGGAGGACCACTTTTTGCTGTTTTTGATCCCAATGTTTGGGTTGCTACCGTCCTAGTTGGACGTGTCGACGGTGTATGCTCAGTTTGCGTTTCTGATGAAACGTGAGCTCGTTTTTTTAATATCATGCCCTTCGGCAAACTTCGCGGTGCTGGAATTTTGGTCACCTTTGCCACCTGTGGTGGTTGTTTTGGTGCTGCCGAAGTAGCTGCATTAATGCTAGCTAGTAGCGTCTTTTGCCTTATTTCGGTCAGCGTTAGCAAATCATCTTTGTCGACATCCATAGTCGCTATTGCTGCAGTTTTCGACATCTGCAATTGACCAAATATATATAATAGTTTTGGTACTTGATAAGTTACCATGTTATTTGCTGTGTAATTATGCATGTTACTCAGGCTATGGTTTAGCGGCCCACGGGAGATAAAGCTTATCTCGACCGTGGTTGCACACGGGAACTAGAGATAGTTACAACCGAGGTTTGTATTGTTCTAGCAATTGTTTGCTTCATTTCCTATTACTGACAGTGTCTTATTTTTAGGAAGTTGTTTAACATGTGAAAGTTTCACACTTGTATGTGGACTGTTCGGAGTTTTCTTGTTGGAGAAAGTTTCTCAGCGAAAGAAAGAATTCCGAATGCCGGTTTTAATCTATCAATGCTGATAGATTGATGTTTGTTTTTGACGTCAAGTACGAAATGTTTCCGTAAACGTCGAATAACCTTGTATGGGCCATCGTATGGCGGTGTCAAACCTGTGCGCACTTTGTCTACTCTAACAAACACAAAATCACTAGTGTCTAGTGATTTCGGGACATGTATGTCCGTTTGCTTGGCTACACGAGTGTTTTTGGGCACTAGGTTGCTCATACATGATCGTAGTTGTTCGATCATAGTGTCAGTTGTACTGAGAGGTAAAATAGGGTTATCTACAAAGAATTCGCCAGGCAGCTTCAGTGTTTGTCCGTAGACAAGCTCAGCTGGGGAACATTTGAGATCCTCTTTTACAGTAGCTCGGATACCTAGTAGTACTATGGGTATCTCGGAGCTCCAATGAACAGTGTTACATCGGGATTTTAGTGATGTTTTCAGCTGGCGATGAAAACGCTCAACCATACCGTTTGATTGAGGATGGTACGAGGTGGTTCGGATCCGGTTGGAACCAAGTAGCTTAGTTAGCTCACCAAACAGTTTGGATTCAAACTGTGCACCCTGATCGGTCGTGATGTTAACCGGTACTCCGAATCTGGAGATGTAGTTCTCAACAAATGTTCGGGCAATCGTAACTGCAGTGATTTCTCGTATGCAGTACGCTTCTGGCCATCGTGTGAAACGATCGACACAGGTGAGTAGATATGTGTATCCATTAGAAGGTGGAAGTGGTCCCACTATATCTAAATGGATATGTTCAAAACGTCCCGGTGGAACGCTGAAATGCTCATGTTGGGATTTAGTATGTCTCGTGACTTTGCATCTTTGGCAGGACAAACAGGATTGCGCCCAGTGGGCCACGTCCTTATTCATACTGGGCCAGAAATATCTAGTAGATATTAACTTCCGAGTGGCTCGGATGCTTGGATGCGATATATTATGCAGTGCATTAAATATGTTTCGTCGCAGTGGTTCTGCGATATACGGGCGGTTGTTGCCCGTTGAGATTTCGCAGTAAATAGCTAAGTCAGCTAATTTAATGCGTTCTAATTTCCAAGTGGAATTAGATCGTTTTGCGGAACCAGAAAGTATATCCTGAAGTTCCGTGTCGGTTTCTTGCGATGATGCAATTTGCTTCATGTCGAAGTGAGTCTCGACAGATGAAGTTTCGTGGTTTGATGCTCGAGACAGTGTATCGGCTACCACGTTATCCTTGCCTTGGATGTGTTGTATGTCAGTCGTAAACTGAGACACAAAATCCAAGTGGCGAGTTTGTCGCGGGTTGCGCTCAGCCTTGGATTGAATCGCTCGAGTGAGCGGTTTGTGGTCGGTGTAGACTGTAAAATCTCGACCTTCGACATAGTATCGAAAATGTTTAATTGCTTGGTAGATAGCTAGTAGCTCTCTATCGAATGCGGAATATTTTGTCTCAGCATTCGAAAGTTTCTTCGAAAAGAAACCAAGCGGCTCCCAATCCCCATTGTTACATTGTTGCAACACGGCGCCTACAGCAGTGCTTGAGGCGTCGGTTGTGACACTAAGTTTAGCGTCATGTATTGGATGTGCCAATAGTACAATGTTTGCTAAAATGGTTTTTAGCTTGTCGAATGCCTGTTGACATTCGTCTGGCCAGAAGAAGTTTTTCGGCGTCTTGGGCTTCTTTAGTAAAGTAGCCAAGTGAGTGTGGATAGGACCTAAGGTTTCCGCTATCCTAGGCATAAACCTGTGGTAGTAATTTATCATGCCGATAAATTGCTGTATATGCCGGATTGTTTGTGGAGCTGGGAATTCCCGAATGGCGTTAATTCGTTCAGTGGACGGCAGAATACCATTCGGAGTAATTTTGTGACTAAGGAAGTCGAGAGAGCTAGTGCCGAAAACGCATTTCGCACTGTTGATGCTCACCTCGTATTCAGAAAGTTTCTGAAACAATGTTTCCAGGTGAAACATGTGTTGTTCTTCCGAAGTTGAAGCTACAAGTATGTCGTCAATGTAGACGAACACAAAGTCGAGATCCTTCACGATTTCGTTGATGAATCGTTGGAACGACTGTGCGGCGTTGCGAAGTCCAAATGGCATTCGAGTAAACTCGAATAAACCAAATGGAGTAGTGATTGCCGTCTTGTGAATATCCTCAGGTGCAACTGGGATAAGATGATAAGCTCGGACCAAGTCGATCTTCGAGAATATCTTGCAACCTTGTAGGTGCATGGAGAAGTTCTGGATGTGGGGAATAGGATAACGGTCAGGTACCGTTACCATATTCAACCTGCGGTAGTCTCCACATGGTCTCCAGTCTTGATTCTTCTTTTTAACCAAGTGTAGTGGACATGATACTGGCGATGCCGATGGCCGACATATACCTAGTTGTATCATATGTTGGAATTCCGTTGTAGCCGCTTTGTGTCGGATCGGATCCAATCTTCTTGGTCTGGACACCGGTAGATGTCCTGTAGTCACTATGTGGTGTACTACATTATGCTTAACTGGAGAATTGTAATTCGGCGGAGCTGTTAAAGAAGGAAACTTCTTTAATAGCTTGCCGTACCCGTTGTCAATCAGGAAGTTCCTGGGCGAAGGTGTGTTCGCTAGTGTCCGTGACACATTGATCGACAGTTGTGTGACTGGATCAATTAGCTTCCTGTTCTTAAGATCGACTAGTAAGCCGTATTTCTCAAGAAAGTCGGCACCAATGATAGGACGATTCACGTTTGCTATCGTGAATACGTGCGGAAAGTTCCGTCTTAGACCAATATCTACTTGCAGCAATTTGCTTCCGTAGGTATTGATAGTCGTACCATTGGCGGCTGACAAAACTAAGTCGGTGTTGACTTGGGATTTGTGGTTAATACAAGTTGTATAGGGCATGACGGATAAATCAGCGCCAGTGTCAATCAGAAACGTGAGTTTGTTCTGATTGTCCCTTATAAATAGGCGGCTAGTGTAATTCGGTCTATGGTCAGCCGCGCCAGCCAATAGACCTATTAGTTTGGGGAATTGTTATCCATCACTACAGCCTTTTGTTTTGTGAACCTGTGGTTCACAGTTGTGTTTACCTGTGATTTGGGAAAATCACATGGTAACTTACAATATTCGGCTTTGTGTCCGAATTTTGTATGATAATAACACCGTGCTGGTAGCGGGCGGACTAGTCTTATTTTTGAATTCGACCTCCTTCCAGTGGAAGGAGTACGTGATCGTGTTCGCCAGTTGGTCGCTGGACTAGCCGCTCGAAGTTCTAGTCTGTCTAGTCTGGAATTGAGTCTGTCGAGCGTGCGAGCCAGTTGCTCGTTGGTGCTCGTACTACAGGTTGTAGTATTCCCATCGTGTCTAGTAGGCACGTGGTCAGGCTCCATCCTTTCGCGGGACCGTGACACGTGGTGAACAGCGCCCACCACATGTGTAGTTGGCATTGCCTCGTGTAGCCGGTCGGCTATGATAGACAATGCGTCTGCCTCCTTATCCTGCTGTGGGATCAGTGCTATCTGAATAAATTCAGGTAGTTTCCTGATCCACAGTTGTGTAATAAGTGTCGCATTAAATCGGCCAGTGGCTAGTGATTTAATGCGCCGTAAGACTTCCGATGGACGTTGGTCGCCCATTTCAGTCTTCTCTAGCAGCGCTTCTAATTTCTTTCTGTCTGAGAGCGTTGTTCGCTCGATCAGAACAGCTTTAAGGTGTGCGTATCTATTTTCTGCAGGAGGTTCCTGCAGAACATCATCGATCATCACCGCCTGCGTAGGAGACAAACAACTGATCGCCTGAGCGAACTTTTGTTTGTCGCTCGTGACCTTGTTCGCGTCGAACAGTATCTCGATCGTCTTGAACCAGGATTCCGGATTAGTAATCCAGAATTCTGGGAGACGAATGCCAGTGGCTGAGATCTTGGTCACTTCTAGTTTGGTGTCATCATCACCATGAATAGACATGTTGTCTATTTCGTCGAACAAAACAAAACAAATGTACAAAAAAAATAAAATAAATTAAGGCTGCGCGTTGCGTGATAATTTAAACCACGTGGTTTAATTATTGGCCGTAAAAACGGACGTCGGGGTCACCAAATATAGCAAGCTATGTTTCCGTAGGTTATCCCAAGTTGGGATAGGAAAATAAAATTCACTATTTATAAATATAATTGTTGTATGCAATACAACAATTATAATAACTTAATTTATTTTATTTGTACGCACTGTATTTATTAACTTACAATATGCGATGTAACAATTATAATTAAGAATTTTAATTATATTGTTGTTGTTGTTGTTTATGATGATGATGTTGTTGATGATGATGGTCGAACGATGTAATTTCCTCGCTGGTTCAAATTGGAATGACCGAGTCTCAATTATTTATTTTTCTTGTTTAATATAAATAACATATCGCACCATCTAGCGTTCTTAGTTGTCTTCACTATTTATTTTTCGCCATCGCACCATCTATCGGTGCACACCATGAACTGGTGTACTCAGCAATTGCAATCCAACTCCGAAATTGCTTGACTGTCAAAATAGACGACCAATTTTGACAGTCGTGTTTTTGTTTTATTATGATGTAAATATATATAATCAAGTTGATTATATATTTACAAGTAATATGTGTTGTGATCATATGTACGGATGAGTATTTTATATATACTCACCCGCTACAAACTATCACGGCGTAGCCACTGATCAAGTTTTTTCATTGCTCTGTGATGTCTGAAAATACCTGCCAAATATGTGCGATTGTATAAAATGACATTAATGCAGTCACAATGTTGTGTCAAATTTTAGCAACTAACTCTGGGGTACGGCAAAGAGATGCTCGTATCTGTGTAATTGGATTTAATAGCAACGGTATCAGAGAACTACTGAATCCATTTGTACGATTCTTAGCTTCTGTTGTTCTCAAAAACAATTAGTCCAAAAAACATTGTATGATCACTGGTTTTAAAGACCAAAACTCAATGTGTCTTTGACGAATCTTATTGTGCTTCTGGCTGAATGCCATAATAAACTTCGAACTACACAAAAACACGAATCAGACATACTTTATAGAAACCACCAAGTGATGTCATTGGACTAGGATGTCATTAGACTGAAACAAGCTGAACACAAGAGCAAATATTGCTCGAAAGAGAATGATTTGAAGAAAGGCTGTGCTAGCGGAGGAACTTGTCAAATCTTTGGAAGAAATAAAAGTTACTAATAAAGTAAGATTGTCTAGCCTAGTAGATGCCTTATCACTCTTAAATTGAAGATACAGGATAAAACAAAAATTACTCACCGCCAACGGATTCGATAGTTGCTTCCAGTTTCGATCGTTTATTAATTTTTTAAGAGTATTAATTGTTGCCACAACTAAAACCCACAAGGAAGTTATTGTGTGACAATCACATTTTGCTGAGTAAAGGACTAACCATTTCATTTCCAGTGTAACCTGTGACGGGATCATAATGACTTCAAGTAACAGTGATACAATTACATAAAGCAGAACCATGAAAGAAACGCCAATCATGCTTGTAATAGTTTACAGTTTGTATTATTTTCTAAAAACAGGTGGTTTTCCCACAATGAAAACATCCACATTTATGAGTTTTATTTATTTATGTGTACATAGATTCAATGATGTAACAAATTCTTGAAATTTAAAATAGTACTTGTTTTATTTAGAATAGAACGTGTTATTGTCTTAGGACCATTTACAAGTCGTACATGACAAAATTGAAATTTTAGAGCGCGATTCCTAGAATTATACAGTGGCTGTGACTATTATTTTTATAGTTCGTAATTTATTTAAAAATAAAATAAAATGTTTTGCGGCAGTGTGATCAGAATTTAAATATTGTTCGCATTTCTATGCCAAATCGCGTATGTTTGAAAATTGTGATTGATGGTGGTAGTCCATCGAAAATTTTATTTTTTATAATTTTGGTTTTCTCACCGCGTCTTTTTTGGCGCAATTTTATTTACCACCGTTTAATTTAAATAAATTTACCATAAATAAAATCCCGTTATAGTCTCAAGGGAGGTACGCTGCTACCCTTTTAAAATCACTGTTTAAATGTATCCTCCTGACGTATTATTATAATTAGCAAAAGTTTTTTTTTTGTTTTGTAGCTTAAAAGTATTTAAATTAGCATAAATTTGATTTTGTTTTTTCTAATTAACATGAACCGAAAATGTTCACATTATTAATCAAAAAATTGTTATCTAAATTTAGATTATAATTTTCCCCGACAAACACCACCAAAAGCTAAAAATCATTCACAGAAAAATAAAAATTTGGTACTCATGAAATTGTGTATCTCTCGCAAAAGTAAGTCTGTATTACAATTTGTAACCTTTTTTTATTGTTGTTGCTGGATTTTTTGTCTGTTGTATTTTCCTTTCATCAAAAAAATAAAAATAAACGATACCTTCTGGGAAATATAAAATGAAAAGTTTAACATTTATCTGATGTTGTTGTTGTGTTTTATTATTATATTACATTTTCATTTTTAAATAATATTGAGCAAAAAAATAAAAAAAAAAACGAAAAAACGTGATTTAATTTTCACCAAATAAAAATTGATAGATTTTCTTCCCTAACATTTTCGTGTTCAACTATTTCAGATAAACATTTTTCCGCATCAATGAGTAATCAATGTGAAGTTGATAAATTAAATTATCTATCTGTATGGTTGCTGAAGGGTGATTCAATTGGAAGTTATAATTTAAATCTGACAACACTTCGTACTATAAAAAACTGATTTTTGGCATTAATTGTTGACGCCAACATATAACTTTTCTATGATTGCCTAAAAGTGAAATAGAACCGTTCGCGAATTATTATTGATGTGGTTAGAATTTCCTGTGCATCGCGTGGTTAAAAATTTTATTCATACGGTTGTTTGTTCAGGCAATTTTACATTTGGTAACAATAAATATTAATTACTATTGATGACATCTATAGACTATCATTTACATAATTTGAAATCGTGCCATCTATATCTTAGATCTTATTAACCAGCAAATTCAGCTACTCAACAGTGTGCGCACATACTCCCCTTTGTTAAAATCTGCTGGCTTTAACTACATTGTGAACATTGTCTTCATCATTGCTAGGAAGAACGAGTAACTTTGACGACGAACGTTTAAATGTGGATTGCATTGTTTTAATTGTAACTACTCGGAATATTCCATCAGTTCCAGGAAGTACATGAGTGATCTTTCCTAATGGCCAGTGACCAGTGAATGATTGTCATATTTGACTAAAATGGCATCGTTGATCTGGAGGTTTTGTTGCCTATATTTTGCAGAGCTTTTTTGTTGAAGCGTATGCTAATAATCTCTGGAATATCGTTTCCAATACGATTGGACTAATTGTTGGACATGCTTCCATCGTGTTAATCGTTAGACATTTGCATTTCTAAATAATTTGTGTCGGATATTAGTGAAGCAGTTCCCATGAGCAGAAAATGTGCAGGTGTCAGTGCATCGATGTTATTTGGATCTTCGTTAGTTAAATGTGAATTTCCAATAACTTTCACCAAGTGGGATTTGATTGATCCTACTGCTCGTTCCCAAATTCCACCGAAAATTGGTGTCAATGGAGGGATGAATGACCAATGTATTTGATTGTCCACTGGTGGACAATCAAATACATTGTATTTGATTGTCCACTTCACGCATACTGGTGAATTGCATGCTTATGTTCTTGTGTCTGACAAAATTTCATTTTATTTGCCCTTTCGTGAAGTGAATTGCTTTATTGCTCCAATAAATGTAGTTTTAGTCATGTCGCCAACCAACTCAATATGCAAAGCTTTCGTACATAAACATACAAAGTAACAACATACCCCTTGATCTGCTTTGAACCCCGTCCAAGTTTAGATGCTAGCATAATTGGCTTAGCGTAATCAACACTAGTAAGTGTCCCATCAGCTGCGTAATGGTGTGGGTTGAGTAACGAAGGCAGGTGACACATTTTTGATATATACTTCTCGCTGCTTGACGTACTCCAAGTATCCAGTATTTCATTCTAGATAGTAAAGTAAGTAGTGAGGGTCCTGGATGGAGATACTTTATATGTAAATGATTGAGAAGCATGACAGATAACTTATGTTCTTTGGGAATAATTAGTGGATGCTTAGTGACATAAGAACATGTGGAGTTTTTCAGTCCGCCACCCTCTCTTAATAAGTTTTGGGAATCTAGGAATGGAGATAAGGCCAGTAGTGGTGATTTTAACGGTTTATTATCCCATAATTTGCTTAGATCAGATGTAAAGAATATTTGTTGTACATATCTGATTATTCTGATTTCAGCTTCGTTCAGCTCACTCGAAGACAGCCATCCTACTCTTTTAGTTTTCTGGCCGCGTGTAAGTTATTAAAAAACCTTAAGACGGTGGAAAGTATTCTTACTAGTTTAGTCCATTGGGATGTTTTATCCATTAGTAAGTCACATTGAAGGGCTTACACTATTATTGGCACTAATATGTAATCCAATCACTGGTTGTGGATTTCAGCTGAGCAATTTGCAACGTAAGATTTCCATTTTTTGGTTAGCCTGATTTTAACCACGACAAAACTATGGTTGAATCAGTTTACAGGTGAATTGGAATTTGTTTGGACTTCAGGGCTTGGCAAACGTTAGTGATTAGCTTAGCTAACAAATGTGCTCCACACAACTCCAATCTTGGAATACTTATAGGTTTGATTGGTACCACCTTACTCTTACTTGTCACTAAATTACTTGTAATGATGCCGTTTTTTTCTGCGCGAATATAAATATAAGTGGCTTAAGCAACCTCGCTTGGATTGCTAAAGCCATGTATTTCTATTGAACCTGATGTTGGAAAGATACACCTTGGGATTTGGATTTGCTTAAGTGCTTCGAATTATAACTTATTATTAATCCACCGATCTAATTTTTCGGTAATTTTCTCATCCCAAGAAACCCTAGATAACCATAGATATTGCATTATTATCTTCGTCCTTATTACGAAAGGTGCACGCCATTTTAATGGATCGAACAACCTTGAGTTAATGGATAGTATGTTTCTCTTACTGTATCTGTTATCTGTAGGCAGGTTGATGTTAAAGTAAAACACATCCTTCACAGGATCCCAAAGTAATCCCAATACATGGAAAATATTTTGTTGATCCGAAATTGAAATCGAATTGTTATGATCTCCTAAATACTGTACGTTGGATTTCCATTTGCTTAATGGAAACCCATATCCATCTAATACCGTCAATGAATCGTGTTTTAATTGTTCAGCTTCTTGTTCATTCTTGGCAGTGGTAAGAAGGTTATCAACGTAAAAATTTTCTTTTATGGTATTCCGACCAAATCAAATGCCTTTTCGTTTTCTTCGGCAACCAACAATAAAGCTCGTGTCGCTAAAAATGATGCTGACGAAGTACCGGACGTTATCGTCTTTGGCTCAAAATGATCGATCGGGTGATTTTTTGATTTCCTCCATAAAATACGTTGATATCTAGCACCACCCATAAAGTAGGTTATTCGATTATTGTCTTTCCCTTAGTTATTGTATTTGAAGTTACGAGTCCACCGACGACAATGTTTCTCTTCTGAGGCCTTAATTGAAACTTCTTCATGCACAATTTATAGATAAAAGACACTTGTAAGCCTGAGTCTAGCAATATATTACATTCGTAGTAATAGTAGTTATAGTAGTTATAGTAGTAGTTGAATAAACGTGGTATACATATACTATGAAAAAATATATGATACAATTATTTGGTTCATGAATGACTTCTATAAATAACATAAAACATTAATAACTTTAATTGTAGGTTGGTGAGTAATGAAACCAATGCAAAGTGGAACCAGTTAATTCAGCTACTCAACAGTGTGCGAACAAGACTCAATATATGTTCCAGATGTTTAAAATCAGTCCGTTCAATGCATTCGTCTTTATCAAATGTAATGCAAAATATCACACAGTCATCCAAATTATTCTCTATTGCTTGTAGAGAAGGTTTTAAAAGAACAACAGTACTGGGTCGGGTATTATTAAACTTAGCATCACAATCTAACTTTATAACAACATTATTTGATGGTTAACTAGGATTAAAATACGAAAGAAGTCAATCATCTATCTGTAGTATTGGAAGTTCAACAGTAGCATGCCAGTTACAATTATATGTGACAATTCAATTTGTGACGTGTTGACGGCATGATGTATGAGGCGTCTGAGATCCCCAGCGTTTCGCATTCCTCACAAAATCAAAAATCGACTACAAGCAAGGCATTTAGAGAAGCATCAGAAATTGCACAGTTAAAAGAGCACATTGCTCAACTGACTCATGCATTTTCAAACCTTGCCACATCGCAACGTAGCCGTTCAAAAAGTCTGCGATTTAGTCAATCAAAAAATACAGACCAAGGAGTCAAAACAATTCCACGTCGAACAGATTCTGCTGGTACCATCATAAATATGGTAAACGAGCAAACGAGTGTAGTTCACCGTGCTTGGTACTCAACCCAAAAAATGTGCCTACAGCCACAAACAACCATTTAAACAATTAAATTCGACTATGAATGCTACAAATAGCCGAATAAATGTGAATCGTCGTTTTTTCATTCGAGATCGAAAAAGTAATTAACATTTTCTAGTGGTTACAGGGGCAGATCTAACGGTAATTCTGTACAAAGGAAATAGATCTCCAGATCCCGTTTTATGTCTTTTCGCTGCAAATGGTACAACCATATAGACTTTTGGAACCAAACTACTGTCAGTCGATTTAGGACTACGGCGCACTTTCAATCATCCTTTTGTGCTAGCATCAGTAGACCGACCAATTATCGGTGCTGATTTTTTAACAAAGTTTGGTTTACTAGTCGACCTGCACAGTAGGCGAATTTTTGACTCGGCTACTCAACTAACTATCAATGCTATGATAGTTTCCTGGATACTCCAACCCCAAAATACTTAATGGTTGAAAATAAATACGGTGATTTGTTAAAGAAGTATCCCTCCCTTACCGAATCTCCAAATTACAACAATCCAGTATGACATGGTTCACCATATCATAACTAATGGTCGATTTCCCTTTTCAAAACCACGTCGCCTGGATACAACCAAACATAGAGCAGCACAAAATGAATTTTGTGAATTTCGTCTTCTCCGGTTTCTTCACCGCTCCACATGCCTTAAAAGAATGCTTTTTGGTTTTCGGAATGCGACACAAACCTTTCAACGCTTCATGAATGAAGTGTTAAAACATATTGACTTCGTTTTCGTCTATATTGACGACATTTTAGTGGCAAGCAGAACTGAGGAGGCAAACATCAGTCATTTAACACAAGTAGTTAAAAGACTTTCAGAGTTCGATGTAAAAATAAGGACCTCCAAATGTGCTTTCGGTATTCCAACACTTAAATTCCTCAGCCACCACGTATTATGCATTAAACCTACGCAAGAGCGCGTAGTAGCCATACAACAATTTCCACAACCTACCTCAATCAAATCGATTCGTCGGAATGGTGAATTATTATCTTCATTCCACGATTAGCCGAATTTCTCAACCCCATTCACGCTCACTTGGCACTTTTGAACAAAAAGCCGAAAACAGCCAGATATTTTTCTTGGCCAGATGAATGGAATAACTCATTCATCACAGTGAAAAGTGCACTTGCCAATGCAACATTGTTGAAATACCCCATCGAGGATACTCGGTTTAATATCACAAGCGACGCTTCTAGTACTGTCGTAGCAGCAGTACTACAACGTTATAATAGAGGTAGCTGGGAACCATTAGCGTTCTTTTCTTAGAAACTCAGTAATACAAAAGTCAAATACTCAGCCTTCGACAGAGAACTATTAGCTGTTTACTTAACCATTAAACACTTTAGATATTTTGTAGACGGTTCGGTTTTCACAGTCTACACAGAACATAAGGCACTGATAAATGCCATACTTACGGATCATGAACTGAAAACTCTGATAAATTTATCAAAACCTACAGGTACCAAGTATAAACTTGAACTTGTAAATATCTTTGGTTGCGAATTATACTGCGAAACTTCAACAACAAATCATCGAGTGTACATTCGACAACCATTAAGACTTGTTGTTTTCGAAACACTACACAATATTTCGCACAGTGGAATACGTGCGTCACGAAGACTTTATATCCACGCGTTATTTCTGGCCAAAAATGAATCTGGACGTGAGGAATTGGACAACAAATTGTTTATCATGTCAAAAAGAGAAAATTCACAAGCATACAAAGACTCAACATGGACAATTTTCCTCGCCATCATTACGGTTTCAACACATCTATATGGATCTGGTAGGTCCACTACCACCATCAGAAGGAATGTCCATTTTTCGAGCAATACATATCAAGGATCGGCGAACCCCTTGAAATAACGACGGACCAAGGCTGTCAATTTGTTTTGAAACTTTTCTCTCAGCTAACAAAAATTCTAGGTTGGCATCGCAATCGCACTACAACCGCAAGCAAACGGAATGGTAGAGCGTTTCCACAGGGCATAAAAAACTTCACTTAGAGTTCGGGGTAACACCAAGCAATGTAGCTCTGAGTTACCAACCATTCTGCTGGGTATCAGCGAATGTTTTTTTTTGGAGTGCTCTTATTTGGAATTGCAAAACAATAAATAGGCAAATCATGCACCATAAAGTTCAACAGCTAGATCTTTTACGCTATGCTCTGGAAAATACATTAATATACAATTATTCCCACTTGTATTTCAACTGGAATTGATATTTGACGAAAGTGTGTTGAACCGTTACTTTTATGCTTTTATGCCATCTTGCTTGCTGGTGATTCAAAATACTATTGAGGACTCATATTTTTGGATTGTCTCTAGCAGTTGTTTTTTAAATTTCGAATATGTAACAAAATCTTTTGTAGGCTGTTTAGCCAAAATATTTACTTGTTATTTGCCTAAAGCATTTATATTCAACTTTTCTTTTTTTCAAATTCAGCAACCGGATGAATGCTACAGCCCACAAACACCAAAAGATCAATATTCATCATAACAAAGTTAAATTGTAAGCTCCAATAAAATCACCCTTTATTATATTATAATATATTTTGTTAAATAAAAAAAATCGAAAAGTCAAGAACAACTTCTTGAATTAAATCTTAAAGGTGTATACTTTGAAAAATAAATTCAATAGACATTTTTTATTTGAGTTTGTGCGGCAGGTAAATTGCGATTTGTCTATAAAAATCATTTAATAAAATTTTAGGTGTAAATAACGTTTATGCGATTCGTTGTGATTTTTTTTATTACATTATGGAAAATATATAAAACCAATTTGTTTATGGTTTTCTTTGTGATTTGTATTTTCTTGAAAATTTATTAGATTTTCAGCAGTCTAATACGATTATTTTTAAAAATCAAATATTTTTTATATATGTTTTGGTATATGCCTCAGCAGTCACGTTTTCGGATATAAATCATATCTACGATTCTTGTATCGAATGTCATCAGACATTTTTTGTATTCATGTTAAAATTTTTATATACACAGCAATGAATTAAGTGAATTCGATTTTTAAGCATATTTTGCGAACGGTGGTAAAATATTCGTTTAACTAGATTACACTGTGGATAAATTTATACGCTGGATATTTAACAACATTTTTTGGTGCCGCAATCCGGGAATCAACTATACCCAATCAGTTAAGTACAAATTTGTTCTAATTTGTGCTTACATTTAAAACTACCATAACATCGGGATAGGCCCGGTGCAAGATAGCATCCACGTGGTATACCTTTTGTTATTATTTTAATTCTGGTTGTGCTCGAAAACCCAGTGCTGTTGCGCGTGATAAGGAACTGATTAACACCGCGTGGTTAATAATTTTTACAATCTTTGACAATCTTTTTATGAAGGTGTTTTTACATCAAAGCATGTACAGTTACCCAATATTATGATTGAGGCCTTTTCGTGAGAATATAAATATTGGTCATCGTTTCACGACCTGTTTAAAACTACAGTGCATAACAATCAAGGCATTAGTGGTGCCCACAAATTGCAAATGCTCAACGGTTTGATAAAAGGGGAAGCTGCAGCATTGATTAGGCATTTTTCCATAACCGACAACAGTTACGCAGAAGCTTGGGAAAATATGAAATCGTTACAACAAAATGACGCCCATTGTTACTTCATTAGTTTAAACCTTCTTAGAGCAGAAACCATTTCACATCCTATTAAAAAAACTCGATGAAGAATCCAAACAATTGTGAGCAACCAAATCAGTGAGTAAAGACTTTCCAATGTTAGAAAACCTATTAGAATTCCTCAACAAAAGATGTAACGCATTAGAAATCTGAGTAAAAGAGTCGCAACCAGACATACCACAAGGAGTTTCTTATCAGGAACTTCTATTGGATTGACTGTGTAGCCTGCCATCAAACCCATCCTATATTCAAGTGTCCAGCATTTAAAACCATGAATGTAGAGGGTCGCTTAAAATTAGTGTCCGAGAAAGATGTATGCAAACATTGCTTAAGGAACGCATACATTAGCGCGAAATGTTTTTCACGGTCATCATGCCTCATTTGCATAAGCGGCATAACACGTTACTACATCAAAGGAACAACAAAGGTCATCAAATAAGTCAACCGTCCACCAATCATCATGTGTCATTAGACTAGCAAGCTGATAATCAGTCAGATCCAAACATGATACCAATTATCAAAGCTGCAAAATCTACTATTGATTCAACGCAAGAACCCTACCAGAAGACACAAGTACTACATGCGTGCTACCCCTCATTAACGACGGTGCTTCCCACTGTAATGGTATACATTCATTCTAACACCGGAAAGCTTCAGCTGTATCGAGCACTATTAGACTCAGGGTCACAATCCTCATTTGTCATTGAGTCATGCGCACAAAGACTAGGTCTAAAACGAGTCGAGTCCACTGAATCAGTGTACGGCCTAGTAGCAGCACTAGTTGGACGAATGAAGGGAAAAATCAATATGATTGTTTATTCAAGGATTGACCGAAATTATAGTCTCGACGTAACGGCTCATATTATAAATAATATTTCTATCTTGTTCCATCGAAACCAATCAATTTTAATAAATTAATTATCCAGCTGGATCTAGCAGATTCTCACTTTATGAAACCAAGCAGAATAGACGTGCTTCTTGGCGCAGAGGTGTAATATTGAACCCAGAACTACATGCAGTCCCCGGATTCCCAATATTGCAATCTTCACTAAGTGAATCACACTCTAGTTTGGCCAACATGCACGCCACGACAGAACCGGTTATCCAGGAAGAGATTCCATTGCAGTGCAGTCCAGCTCACCCATGAATGCAACATTTTTTTAAGAGCAAACAACAACCAGAGCTGACAATGGCCAATTCATAGTTCAGTTACCTTTTAAAAATCCACGACCTACTTTAGGTAGTTCATATAAAGCTGCACATCACCGGTTATTGGTAATGGAAAGGAGATTCGTGAGAGATCCTGAATTTTTTGACTCATACAAATCCTTATTGCATGAATATATAATTACGCTTCAACATATGACATGGATATCAGCAGAAGAGATTCCATGGCAAGATGACCATGGCCTCACCATGCAGTGGTCAAATCCGACAGCAGTACAACTAAGCTGAGAGTGGTATTCGACGCAAAACCAGTACGGGATGGTCGCTCAACGATGTTCTGCAAATCGGTCTTAATATACAAACAGATCTGTCTAAAATACTATTAAAGTTTCTAAAACATCCAATCGCCCTGGTAGCTGATATCGAGAAAAAGTACCGGCAGATTCTAGTAAGCCCAAGGGACACCAATTATCAAATGGTTCTCTGGCGTGATGCTCCGACCGACGAAATCAGAGCATATAAATTGAATACAGTTATTTATGGGGCGGCATGTGCACCGTTCTTAGCAATAAAAACATTAAAAAAGGTAGCAGAACAGTCCGAAAAATGTAGCTCAGTAGTAGCACGTGTAATCAACCACGAATTTTACGTCAATGATTTACTAACCGGATGTAGCAATATTACAGAAGCTGTCGGACTCGAAACCGAACTAAATGACATTTTGCGAAAAGGCGGATTAAACTTGAGGAAATAGAAATATAATGCAGAAGCATTTTTGAACTCATTTTCTCAAGAAGAAATAGAAAATGTGCCTAAGTTAATTGGAGATGATTCATCTATTAAAACTAATCACTTTCAGAATTATCTGAAAGTCTAAACAAGACACCTTTTCGTTCAATGTGCAGAAGGTTCCAGTCAATTTAAATTGGACCAAACGGGAGATATTGTCAACGGTAGCCAGAATTCACGATCCATTGGGATGGCTGGTACTTACAATTTTATTAAAAATGTTATTACAGAAATTATGGTTACTTAAACTTGAATGGGACAGTAAGCTACCATCCAACATCATAACTATGTGGCACGAACTTTACAACTCTTTGCCACATTTAGAAGCAATTGAAATTTTTCGACGCATGTCAGTATTACCAAACGCAACCCGATTTTAATTTCACGCGCATATGGCAGCTGGGTATCAAATACTGGAGACGATATTCAGTCACAAATGGCAGCATATTAATTCGAAAGACAATCCAGCAGATGCAGTAACAATGAGGGGTAAAACCGCGTGTGCTACTAGAATGAATCCTTTTGGTGGTGTGGTTCACATTGGCTAAATGAATAAGCCCCAATTCAAAATCACACGACGTAGCTTCGAGTGAAGCAAGATTCAAATTCACCAACGTAATGGTTGAAGTTGCGATTGAACGTGATGTAGTTTCAACACTACTAGAAAGGTTTTCATCATGGGTAAAAATAAGAAAATTAATGATGTAATAACTCTAGCTGACTTAAATGATGTAGAAACTGTAATCCTGCTTAGCGTTCAACAAACTGCATTCAAAGCAGAAATGTCAACACTTCGTCAACAATTACTTTTACCGCTAAAGAATCAAGTATCAACACTCGACCCATTTCTTGATTCAAACGGATTACTCAGAGTAGGCGGTCGACTCAGGAGAGCATCGCTAACCTATTCCATTAAGCATCCTGTAATATTGCCAAAAACCCACATACTTTGTGAAAAAATAGTGCACAGTATTCATATTGGTGATATGCATGCTGGAAACGCATTGATATTGAGCATTGTCAGGCAACGATATTGGATGATTGGAGCTAGATACACGATCAAACGATGTATAAAATCCTCATCGATACCGACTGTACAACAATGAGCAGAAAATGGCCGATTTATCAGAACAACGGTGTCATCAAAACCACCCATTTTTTAAAACTGGATTGGATTATGCTGGCCCACTTTACATCAAACGCAATAAGAGCAACCATTCTCCAAGGCATACGTGGCAGTGTTTGTATGTTTAGCTATCAAGGCAGTTCACTTGGAAGTTGTGTGCAGTCTTGACACTGAGTCATTTCGAGCAGCACTAGACGCTTTACGTCCTGACGAGGAAATCCAAAGAAGATTTAATGTGACAATGGGGTCAAATGTTATTGGCGCTAACCGAGAATTGAAAAAATTGAAATTACAGATTATCCAACTATCAAGCAAACCATTAATCTCTCAGTTTCTTTTGCAGAAAGGCATTTATATCCAATTTAATCCTCCCCACGCTCCTCATTTTGTAGGTTTGTGGGAAGCAGTGAAGCCCATTGCCTGGTAGGAGAATCACTAACCATTACTCCTGAACCCTGGTTTCACAGGTACCACCCAATAAATTATCCAGATGGCAAAGTTTACAGCATTGTATTCAAAGGTTTTGGCGAAGGTGGCATCAAGATTATTTGACATCATTGCAGCAACGTTTTAAATGGAAGCACAACACAAAAGAGCTTTAAGTTAATGACGTTGTCCTCATCAGAGAAGACAACTTATATCCGATCCAATGACTGCTTGGGAGGGTGATAAAGGTACACCCTGGAAGCAACGGAATCATAAGGGTAGTCACCTTAAAAACATCAAAGACCGAAGTGAAACGTCGAGTCAACAAATTAGTGAGGTTACCTATTAAGCAATGCTGACATCTATACTCTAATAGATGAAGCAACATACGTTAGATTTGAATTTACTATTTACAAACTTTATTGCCGTCTACTAAACAGTAGTTGAAGCACGTTTATAAGCTTTTATACTTTGCTCAATGTAAATAGGTGCACATGCATTCATGTTAAGTGGCTTCACCACTAGAGCCCCTGTTAGAAGTAAGACAAATTTAAGTGTATAAATATGTTTTGTTTTGATGACAAACTTCTTCTGGTTTCAACCTGCATTGAGTCAATATTAACCCAAATAAAATTAGATTATCATTGCCATAAAACTGTTAAATTAAATAAAGTTACACTGTGGATAAATTTATACGCTGGATATATTTAACAACAATATGGATCTCATCAAATCATCCACATTTTTGTAAAATGAGTCTCTTATTTCGGGTTGGTTTACATCAGTGGACGCATGAACACAAGATATTGACAGGTTGCCTAATAACAGTAAAGTTTTTTAAGGATACGTGTAGTATCCACAGTGATTGAACCTTTGATTAGTCGCCTCCTATAACAAACCAAGGATGCTGTGTTGTAATTATAAGAATAACATGCTCGTTGAGAAAATTTTTACAGAATGAGAGATATGGGAGTGCCCTGAACCATAGCGGCGCTATTATCACTATATATGCATAAATCTTGGAACAGCTTAAACTATATAGTTCTATAATAATGTTTATAAACAAATTAGAGCATAAACATCGATTTCCTGGCAACAACAATTTGAGTTTGTTTTTTTGCACGAGTATAACACTTTTTCAATTTGATATTATAAAATAAAGAAAAAAAGAAAAATTTAATAGCATTAACTAAAACCCCATGAAAAGAAAGCTAAGTCAATAAATTCACTATAATAGCAACAACACTTGACTTCATAAACACTACATAATGTGCTGCTAAACTTTTTAACGAAATAAGTAAATTAATTTTGGTTGGTGATTTTTCTTGTTTACTTCCCCCCATGCTTATAAATATAACAAAGAGTGATTCAATTGGAGGTTTATAATATGATCGAGCTAAAGACCATTTTTTCAAAAATCGACATCTTCAATCTTTTTAACTGCATAGATTTGAACTTTTTCTGCGAGAGAATGCTACCCAAAAAGGGTCAAAATATTTCTCGGACTACTTTTTATTTATTTAAAAAAATTAACAATTAACATTCCACCCATCGAATTGTTCCATTATCACTTCGTAGTTTGTCTCTATTTTGTGTTTTTCTATTACTATACGTTCCCATTGCGTTTGGTGTCTTTTTAACTTGTACTTTGCAACTAATTAAGTTTTCTGGTTTTTAGACAATATTTCGATGACACAGTTACTAATTTATCGATCTTTGATGTCTTCTGCACACTCCAGTATCTATTCGTAAAGTATCTGTCAGCTAAATAAATGTAGGCCTTTATTAAACTAAAAAAAGGACACACATTAATTTTTGTTCGAAGCTAGGTGGCCCAAAGTTAGGGAAAGATTTCCTTCGAACCATCTGGCTGGAATGACTTCCACAACAGGTTCGGGCTATTCTGTAAACCAGTGAGGTACCAATTAAGACTAAGGCAACATTGGCAGACCGTATCATGGACGCAACTGGTTTCTCGACAGCTTCAATAGTAAACGAAGATGCACCGACGCCAAAAGCTACAGATCAAGTAGAAAAGTTGACACAGATGGTATGTAGACTAGAAAAACGAATCAAGAAGATAGATTTACACTACCGGCAACGGTCTTACGAAGAAAACGCAACTAAATGTCGAGATCCTTTTTTCAAAAGACAGGCATCTCAAGCAATCGCTTCAATAAACCAATAAGCCAGTCTCCTATTGCAGGCGACGTGGGCTACACGATAGCGCGACTGGTGGTGGTTGATAACCTAACAAAGTTTTTGATTTTGGCTAACGGCACAGAAATTTAAATATTTGGCACTAAGCGACTAACACTTTCATTGGGTTTGCGAAGGAATTTCACGTGGGACTTTATTATAGCAAACGTTAGTTCATCGATGACCGGAGCCGATTTTTTGAGCCACTTCGAACTTTCAGTAAACATTAAGAACGGACGGTTGATCGACAATCTCACGAAATTATCAGTCAAGACAATACAACGAACAACAAGTCAGCAAACTTTGAAAACTTTCGATATTACTTTAGAGTTTGCAGATTTATTGCGTGAATTCCATGACAACGACTGACCACATCACTACAACAGATCAGCCGGTCAGCGCTAAAGCACGAAAATTGTCATCCAAAAAACTTAAAGCAGCTCAACACAAGTTTCAATTTCTAATGAATCAGGGGATAATCCGTCCTTCGAAAAGTAATTGGTCTAGCCCTCTACACATGGTGCTCAAAAGGAATGGTGAGTTCAGGGTTGGCGGAGATTACAGGGCGTTGAACTCAAGAACGATACGGAATAACTATCTTATAAGTTTCATGCAGGATTTTACGCATTTTCTCAATACAACAGAAATTTTCACCGTGCTGGACTCCAAGACAGCCGTAATCACACCCTTCAGATTATACGAGTATAATTACATGACTTTTGGTTTATGTAACGTGGGTCAGACGTTCCAAAGGTTCATGCACGATGTTTTGCGGAGGCTGAGATTCGTTTTTCATATTTGGACGATATTTTCATCACTTCAAAGACGCTACAGAAACATAGCAGTCACGTCAGGATGGTGCTTCAACGATTGTCAGAATATGGGTTATGTATAAATAAGGCGAAGTGTCAATGGAGTAAATATGAGGTTCAGTTCCTGGGACATCTGGTGACACCTAACGGCATCATGCCATTACCAGAGAAAGTACAAGCCATTGAGAACTTCACAAGGCCAAAGACAGCTCAACAGCTCAAAAGATTTTTGGCAATGATAAATTTCTATCGGAGATTTATACCACATGCCGTCAAGAAACAAATGATCCTCTAGATGCTGATATAAGGCAATAAGAAGAACGACAAGACTGAAATTATATGGTCAGACGAAACAATTACCGCATTGCAAGACTGTAAAAATGATCTTCGAAATGCAGCATTACTAGCACACCCGAAACTGAATTTCCGGTTGTCATTGTACGTGGACGCATCTGATATAGCTGCAGGAGCTATACTTCAGCAACAAAATGAAAAAGGAGTTACTAACCCGCTGGGTTTCTATTCAAAAAAATGTACAGAGAGCCAGCATAAGTATTCTACATACGACCGTGAGTTGCTCGCGATGTACCAGGCAATTAAACATTTTCAGCACATGATTGAAGGAAGAGATTTCAGCCTTTATATGGACCATAAACCGCTGACCTTCATGTTCCGTCAACAATTTGAGAAAACGTCGCAACGACAGATCCGACATATGGACTATATTAGGCAGTTCACAACCAAAGTTCTGCACGTGGCTGGCAGAGGCAATACAGTAATGGATCTGCTGTCTAGAATTGAAGTAATCGATAGTAACGATATTTTGAATTTCGACGAGATGGCAAAGGAACAAAAAGACGATCCCGAATTAAAAACTTTATTAACAGAGGTTTAGGAACCTGGTGTTAAGTAAGCTTCATGGTTTGGCTAATGCAGAGGTCAGAGCAACAAGCAAATAGGACTCTTAAGGCATCAATAAAAAACTACTAAACAAACGACTGGTATGACGTGCTACCTACAATCTTGTAGGGGACGTCAACTTTCAAAGAAGACACCAAGGCGATACCAGCAGAGTTGGTATATGGTATGTCATTAAGGTTACCCGGCGAGTTTTTTTTCATGAAATTTGAGAGTCAGAGAACGAGGATGAATTCCTAAAAAATCTGAGAAGAACGATGAACAATGTTAGGCCTAGACCTGCACGTCATCATGATCGATCGAGGTTTTTGTCGAGGTTTTTTGTTCTCTCTATCTCATCAATCAATCAATCAAATGACAAGTCCATGAAAATACCAACAGGTACAATATATATAGTGTTAAAATTTAACTACAACATTCAATTAAATCACCCTTTATATATTTACGAGCAATATATAGATAAAAATTAAGTGGATTTTATAGAAAATTTAAAATCGATAGTTTTAAAGTTTTTGTGCTCCGCTCATTGTATAGACGGAAAAATTATTTTTGAATTTTCATTCAGGTTTTCTTTAATACCTATGTTTTCCTATCATAATGATGTGAATTTCTTTCATGATTCTGTGATATAAACAAACATTAAAAAATCATTGATAAGACAGATAAGACACACGTGACACATAAAGTTTATTAATATTTGTCAAGGTAACAATTTTTTACGTAATGGAAAATTTATTAGTTTCTTGACATAAAATATAACATGCTTCTGCAGGTAATAATATTAATTTTCAATTTCGTCAGATACAAATACAACAGTTTTTTAAAAAATATAATAATTTATACCATACGTGACATCTTGCCGAAACATTTTTCTCGTATGTTTTGTAGGTAAAGAAGTATGAATTAATTTATCAACGTGATTGTTTTCATTTGTGTGGGACGACAGACGACAGATGATAAAATGTTACTAGCAGTAATCGGTGTTACAAGCCATTGTTGGCCCACATCGAAACAATCCGACTCTAACGGTTTTGGCCCAGAGGTTACTGTAATTTTGTTTATATGAATGATTCTTTTTAGGATCAGTTTAAACCATTACATAGAAAAAAAAGTTTGTACTCCAACATACCACCGACGTTGAACCAGGTGGTTCAATATATTGGTAACAACACAAGTTTAACGATGGGTCGGTAACTCCGTCTTTGCATGGATGTAATTCGATGATTCTTCCCAGTATCCAACTTGTTGGAGCCACATTATCCTTCCTAGGTAAGACGATATCATTAATTGGCAAGTTTTTAGTTTTGTGCTGCCATTTAGTACGACTGTGTAGTCTTGTTAAATACTCGTTTTGCCAACGAACCTAAAAATGTTAAATGAGTTGCTTACGTGATATTCGATTTTGAGATACTGATTTGTAATCTAGATCGGGAAGCATTCTCATTAGTAGGCCAGTGATAAAATATACTGGTGCTAAAGCATCTTCTTCATTTGATGATAAGAAATATAAACTCGGTCGCGAGTTTAAATTGATTTCGACTTGTGTGAGGGAGGTGGTCATCTATTCCAAATTTAATATGGTGTTGCCAAGTTCCCTACAAATGTGGTACTTCGTGGATTTAACAGCTGCCTCCCAAAGCCCTTCGGAACTGGGCTCATAAAGAGGCAAAAAGTGCCACTTGGTATTGAAGTCCAATAAGAAATTTGAAATGTAATTATTTTAAGGTTTAGATAAGGTTAAGAATTTGGGTATTTATAGCACCAACAAATTTAGTGATATTATCGCTGAACATGTCGGCCACTATAAAAGCATCAGTGGTCAAGTCACTGATCAATTCAATGTGTACTGCTTAGCTGCTGAGACAAATTAAGATTGCAATGTTCCCTTTATGTGGCTTGGTATTTTTCTCAATCATGGACCTTAGCCAAATCGATTCACTGTAGTTAACCCCGGTTTTATAAAAGGTATATTTAACGTTGACTGGTGGTGGATCACCCATTAGTTGATTGAGTTTAACGGCTCGATGTCTGGTAGACGGAGTGCAATTTCTAATACGTTAGCTTATAATCTTTTCACAACTGATGGTGCAGTATTTTAGTGTAATTGTGGTTATCAGAAGTGACTGGTGAGTTATCAAAAGGTCTTTGATATGTGTCGACTGGAAGAATGGCGGGGAAATTGGTGTCATATTGGGTATTTGCATCACGTATTCGACTTCCACCTTCTCCGTAATTAAATTCAGAGACAATGATTTACTGGATCCTTACAAGGGTTTTTTATCCAAGATACATTGTAGTTCAGCAACGAATGATTTGATTTGTAGCCACTTGAACATAATTTCAGATGTGTTTTTGAGCGCAGTGGGCGAGAAAACGTTGGCTTCAGTGCGTTTACGCCTTTTTAGGTTATGACAAATTGCCGCAAATGTGCGATGATTTTGATTAGTTTTGAGAATTGGGAGTATTTTTCAGCAAGTTCAGCAATACAAATCATTTTGAATGGTTCCACGCTTTTTTTGTAGTAGATGGCTTAGTGTTCATCAAGCCATTAAAATGAAAACTATCGGTTTGTGGATTCCATTCTGGTCCCAACAGTTTTATTGATTTCAATTTTGGACAACTTTTCACGAGATAGAGTAATAATGGCTGATAATTTGAAGTCCATTTTCGGAGACGTAATCCTGTGGAATTTAAGATTCCCAGAACTTGATCCTTTGAACTTGAACTCTGATATTTATCGATTGGTTTTATTAGATGTTTCGAGGCAAAATATGAGAAGAGGCACAGTTCTGTACGTTATCGTTACTAAACAGTAATGTTATATTGAAGGAAATGCATTTTTACACCAAACAAATCGTTGGTATTCGCTATTAAAGTGAGTGACTCTGACAACGCATTGGGTTTATATACGATGTAGCATAAGCAATATTGAGGTTTCTGGTCATTTGCCCTTTAACGGTTGACTGCTATTTTAAACCAACTACCAAGTGCAATGATATAAATAAACATCTTTCCAACAAACTATTGATTCCTGCCAGCAACATTGAATGTTATGAACTAGTCGCGAAACGAGTCGATAAAGGTAACCTGAACTGTATCTCTTTCAGAATTGGTCTGGGTTCAATTTGTTTGACTAAGTTTATGATGGAGTCATTTTTTGGTTAATTGAATGCGTGCCGCTCCATCTTTTTCATCTCAATATTAATACCATAACGTGGCATAGACGGTAATGAACGTGTTTATTACCATAACGTGTTTGATGTCTACATACTAACGTGTAAAGCCTAAAGAAAGTGATTCCTGATAATATTATTGGAATGCAAAGATAGCTATCAAAGCGGTCAAGAAAGTGGGAAAACTACGCTATTTTCATACGTCTTTGAGTGGCAAGAAGCAGTAACTGAAAAAAATGATATTTTCAAAAGTTTATGATTAAAAAGAAGCAACAGTGCTTCGTGCTTCTACAAGAATGAAAATTAGGTGATCAAATTAGGTGAACATTCTACAAGAATGAAAATGAGGAATATCTTCCAAAGCTCATTTAGAGAATTTAAATGAGAAAGCGTTTAGAGTTAAGAGAGGCTTGTAGAAAATTGCAATTTGTTTGTAAGTATTGAAATTACAACGATCAATCAAAAAGCGGCATTTTATAAATCTCTTAAGGCATTTTATAAATCTCTTTAGATGACATTTTATAAATCTCTTTAGATGAGCATCGTGCTTATAAAATGAGTGATGCTTGAATTCCTATGTTCATTATAGAATGCATTACGAAATCGGCCCAATGGATTCTACAATAGCCAACTGTTAATAACAGTCCATTTTTAAGTAGCTATATAACCACCAACACCTTCTACTGGAAATATTTTTAAACAAGTTTAAAATGAAAGTTTGCAGGTATGGGTCATAAAACGGTTAATTCAAATGATTTGTAATTTTTTTTTAAATCAAATATATATTATAATTTTTATCATTTTATATTTTTAATGATGTAATAAATCAGGGTTGCCAACTTTTTATATTAATTTGTCAATCTAATTTAAATTAGATATATATTGCTTCCTTGCTTTTTGTAGTCCTAACAGAGAACAATCGCACAAACTTTGTAATTCCATCTATCATCACGAATAAGTGTTTTTTCTTCCAATCGGTAGAACTTTAGTCAATATACAATAGTCAATATAAATCGTATCGAAAGGGACTTCCTCTTTCTTCACATCGTTAAGAAAATCCTCTATCCGACCGCTATTATAGAGGAATAAATGATACACTTCAAGCATTTCCGTAAATATTCTTTTATTTTAAATTTTAATTTAGGGAACCAATAAGTTCGACTGATTAACTCATAAACTTTATCAACAGCCACATGCCCGACATCATCGTGATATGATCGAATAACGTTATCTTCCATATCAGTCGGAACATAAAATCCTCTTATCGACTTTTCGATCAACGAGACCGCTTCTCATCTCAAAGAAAGGTAAGTCTCTTTTTTCCAAATTCAATTTGATATCCGTAATAACCGAATCCCTCAACTGGACTATTGACAACGTCTGCTCAAAAGTGTTCTCTTCTAAGATTAAAATATTTGTGGATCTACTCAATGCATCCACATGAGTCATTCTATTTTTTTTTCTTGAATAATCGCAATTCTGCCACTCGAGCACCCACCTAGCAATTCAAGGATTGATTTCCTTTCGATTAAAAGTCAAAGTTACAGTCGGTTACGATTTTAAATTTCAAACCTGGTAAATAAATTCGTAACCGTTGGAGGGAATAAATTATGGCGAGTGTTTCTAACTCAAAACTATAATAACGGCTTTCCGGCTCGGTACTCCTTCGGGAATAATAAAATACGAGGTGAAACTTCCCATTTGCCTTTTTCTGCCTGAGTATTGAACAAAACCAATTGAACTTGCATCGCAATGTAACTCCGTTTCGTCCTTTGGACTACATATAGCCAACACCAGAGAACTAAGTGATTCAAATGACCTTTGGATCACTTAGTTCTATGATCTAAGTTCTCTGGTCATTTGAATCACTAAATCTTCCTTTAGAATCTTAGTTCTCTGGTCATTTGAATCACTAAATCTTCCTTTAGTGATTCAAATGACCCTAACTTCCTCTAAGTAAACGTGAATAGCGGGTTCTTTTTTAGTAAATCCTGTAATGTAGTTTATTTAGAACAGGAAAATTAACTACCGAATCAATTCCCAACCTCGTCGGACTAATACCTTCACCGGAAACTGAATAACTCAAATACTCTAAAGATACATACCCAAATCGGCATTTAGCCGATTAGGTATGTATCTTTTTTTCTAAAAGATTCTAACTAATGTCTCGTCGCCAGGACATCCATAACTTGTGCCATAATTTCGAGATGTTTTGGTACTGTATTCGTTGCAATCAGGATATCATCCAAGTATAAAAAATGCATCTCGTTGACATTATCGATTAGAAAATATCATGAACATATCATGAACATATCGTTGAAAACCCGAAGAGGCGTTTTTTAGCCCGCATGGTATGCGGAGATATTAATATTGTCCCAAGGGAGTGACAAATGATGTCAGTTGTATTGAATCGGGATGCATGTGGACATGATAGAATCCGCTTTTCAGGTCCAACGATGAAAAATATCGTTTATTTTGAAGCAACATGAGCTGATCCTTGATCAATAGAATAGGAAAATTGTCACGTACACTAATTTCATTTAAACTTCTGTAGTTCACGCACATCCTTAACTACCCATTCTTTTTCTTGACTAAGACAATAGGTGAACAGCTTGGAGTCTCACTAGGTTGAATAATTTCATTTTTCAGAAGATCATCTAGAATTTCTTGTAACTTATTCTTCTCATAAAAAAAGGCTTCTAGGACTAAATCGGAATAAATCTTGACATGAACTGCGACCTATTAACTTAATAGACATCTTTCGTATTTGAATTTTCTACTGCATCAACCATCATCAACTGTTCGATTTCGACTTCCACTCTCGGCTCGTCAATTACTTTAACATCATAATTGATGGAATAAATTGATGGTCATGCCTCCTTCTTAGGCCCGAAAGTTTTCGCTGTTGGGTCTCGTTTCGGACAGGCACTTCAATAATGGCCAACCTCACCGCAAATATAGCACGTGCCCCGAGGTTTTTTGGTCTGGTGCATTGGCTAAGACCATGGACCCATCATATTATAATTAAAGCACTTGGTGATGCTTGCCTTGCTGATTCCCGTAACCTGTGGGGTTGGAGACGCCTATTTTGGTGACCTCTTGTCACCGAATGCCACTCTATACATATTCTCGAATTAACAATTCTTGAACGTCTGGAATAATTCATCTGTCCCCAATATAGACGCATTGTTTTCCAGGTTGATATCGTTCATTCCATGAATAATACTGAGTATCAATCAGCTTCATTACTCATATTCATATCACCAGCCAGAGTAATCTTTTTCGTGGAAATAGTTCACGAAAAATTCCTGTTTAGCAGTCGAGAATCGAATGTCTTCCTGACCATGGCTATAGATTTGGTTTTGCCGAGAATAATGCTTCGACCTTATCTAGTATTCCATCCACTCTGATCTGAACGCTCATATTTAACTGAAACCATTTCAGTAATTTCCCTTTTATTTTTTTAATTACGGTGAGACGCATCTGTTTTTCGTCTACACCGAACGACGCAGAGACCATCTTGACCTGGTTTTTAAAAATTGTGAACGTTTTCGCCTAGTCGGAATAATCGGTGATGAGATCGTCGTAACCGCCAACCACAAACTTTTCACGTGGCTGGTCAAGCGATGATGACGTTCTCCATCGCTCAGCTATTTCTCATGCCCTTTCAAAAATTGCATTTTCGCGTTGGCGTAATTCTAATGCAGCTTTGAGCTCCGATAATCCGCCATTATTTTCCGTTAAACATTTTTTTTAATCGAACTACTAATTTCTAAAGCTTTACTCTATAATTATTTTATTTGATCTCACTTCTAAATTTGTTAGAGTATCGATATCAAAATAAATTTAGAATAAAACTTAATCAATTCACCTCTCAGCATCAACTGACCATATCTTTTCGTTTTTTCTTTTATTCTTAATTTCTTTTACATTTTTTTTACCCAATCAGAACCATTGTCTGATCATCTAACCATCACATGACTTCGATCGACCAATCCGAATAAGCGTACGACAGAAAAACAAAAATAAACCAATAAGAATAAAATGGAAATAACTGTTATAAATATATAACTCAGTGAGGTCGCACCAATTTGATCTAAAGGGGATTAATATATATATGTATATACAAAAATGCATAGGCGTATCATTTAGTACTATGCACTTACAGCATAGAACCCACAAATGCACGACTATAGTAAAGGAAAAACCTTGTCTAGAAACTCTATTCAAACATCGAGAAAAGCAAGAAGCCACGAACTTTGCTTCGTCACTCTTGTACTAAGTAAATTACCTGAACAATAAGAAATGTCACGTGCAATGTGACAGAAAGTTTAGTTATTAAAATACGTGATTATGAATGTTAACATGTTCTTCAACCAGGAGAAAAAGGTAGTGGAATATCAATATAGTAAGAATAATATTAAACACCATGAAGAACCTGGTAAAAGAAAGCTTGCAAATTAAGAAGATATAAATTGATACTAGCAATAATAAGGAATACAGTATATCCTCTATATACAGCCCTTCACGATTTAATCTAAATAAAGACGGTTATAGTTTACTCTTTTTTCACTAGAATCCAATTTTATTATTGATAATGACTTTAATCTAAAAAACACTTAATGGGGATCAAGCCTTACAACTCATAGAAGAAAAATCTATTCGAATCAGGACAGCTCATAAACAGCTGCGAATTGCATTCGTGAAGCAAACAAAAGTATTAACAAACACTGATACAGTTGAAAAACAAATTTGAAGAACTAAACCATAATATTTAACATTCGGCATGGACAAATTCTCCTATTGATCACATTAAATTTCGTATGACCCAAAATTATCCTCTTGAATTCGTGCACTCTTGAACAAAATCCTTAATTTTATATACACTAAACTTAAACAATGCATGGGGGTCATTAAGTTTTTAAGTGGTCTCACTTACTTATGTAGCCTTTTGAATTTTTGTCAAAAGTGCCAAGCATAAGGACCTTTATTTACCGCTCACCAAGATAACATCTTCCAAACACTACCTAGGCAAACAACTGATGAAAACATAAGAATTTCAAGCACAATTGATGATCACAAGTCACAAAGCAAAACCTGTAACATTAAAGGAATTAAAAAAGCAACAAACGAAAAAAAAAATTATACTTCCAGTCATTTCAAAATCAGATGTCCAGGTGTTTGGGTCGGGAAATATCGGGTTCCAATCGAAATGCGGGGAGGATTTGCTATCACTTGATCGCGGTCGGTGCTAAAGATAAACACAACTGTGACCCTTTGTTGGAGTGCTGGTGAAACACTGCAACGTGCAAATAAATATTTAAAGCAAGCTTGTCGTCGCGCGTCTTCCATTTGACTGGTGGCGGTGTAAAGTAGGACATTTAATTAAATGCAAAAAAATTGGATGAGCCTTGACCCCAAAAAAAATTTGCTTAACAAATTGCTATTAAATCAGCAAATTCTAAAGCAAGTATGAACCTAAGGTATTGAAACTGAGTCGAAAAGTGTTTGTTTACATAATAAAAGCGAAGCCTGAGGTGAAAGAGCATTTGAGGAATTTTAAGAGCCTTGTTGTGAATCAGACAAATCGGAAATTGAGTCACTGAGTATTGTGAACAATGAATTGCTTAATTTTCTAAGAACATGGAATTCGACATCAAACGACTGCGCCCTACTCACCGGAACAAAATGGCATCGCGGAAAGAATGGATAGAACCCTTGATGAGTAAGCTCCTTGCATGTTAATAGAGGTTGGTTTGCCGAAATGTTTCTGGGCGAAGCAATCTCAACAACAATCTCGAGCAGTGAAAGATCAGATTCCAGAGGAAATATGGAATGGACGAAAATCTTAGCAATTTTGAAAGTTTTTGGAAGTAAGTGTATGGTGCAAGACTGATGCCAAATCGGAAAAATGCGTGATGCTTGGATATTACAACGATTCTCAAGCTTATCGCCTGCATCCTGTTAAGAAAACAATCGTGAAGAGTCGAAATGTTGTGTTTATGGAAGACCAACGAATTCAGGTGACTGAAGATAATAGTGTTCCTAGTTGTTTTGATCCATTCGGAGAAATCCAATCGAAGAATGCTGAAGCGCTGAATAAGAAAGAGTCTTCGATGCATGAATTGAGCATGGATTCGATTGTTACAAACAATAACATTTCTGAAAGGGTCGAACAATATAACTGGGACGAAGAGGATAACGCTAGTGAGAATCAAAAAGATGACAACGATAAATATGTCCCAGAAACTGAAATGGGTGGATCGTTGGGCTATTAAGAAAACCATGCAGAATTCTGAAACCGAAGGTCTATGATGATTTTGTTTTATTTTTATCAAAATAAGTTGAATTAAATGATCCTGTGACTGTTGATGAAGCATTTTTTAGGTCAGATGTAAAATTGTGGAAGTCAGCAATGCAAAAAGCGTATGATGGTTTTATCAAAATGCAATTTGGAATTGACAGATCTGCCTTCCCAAACTAAATCTATTGCTTGCAAGTGGGTTTTCAAAACCAAAAGAGATGACGGAGTTCGAATTATACATCATAAGGCTCGATTAGAAATAAAAGGATTACTTTTCAGCGCAGAAGAAAGGCATTATTAGGCATTTGTTCACCAGTTGTAAGAGACAGCTTGGTACGTTTTCTAATGGCTTTGGCAGTGAAATTTGATCATTAGACCAAATGGATACTGCGACGACCTTTCTACAAGGTGAGTTAATAAATTAAGTTATATACATGATACAACTGGAAGGGTTTATATCAATGGAGAGTGAAAAAGTATGCAAGTTAAACAAATTGTAGTCGCGATCTATGACGATGACCTACTCATTTTATCAATCGATCAGGATTCAAAGATACATTTGAAATCGTGCATGATGAAGTTACTTATAAAGTCAAAGATATGGGTGAAGCTAAACATATCTTGGGCATACGAATAACATGTGAAAGAGCTCAAGGAAAGAGTTGGTTAGACCAAGAGGCCTATGAGAATCAGGTAATGAAAAAATTCAATATGCCGGGCTGCAACCCGGTTTCTATACTTTAGTCGCCACAAGACGAAACGCAGAGTAATAAAATGAAAAATATACCTTATCAGGAAGCGGTTGGAAGCTTGATGTTTGCAGCACAGGTAACGAGGTCCGACATTTGTTATGCAGCTGGTGTGCTCAATACATTTAATAGTAATCCGGGAAAGGCACACTAGACAGCAACGAAACGTGTTCTTAGGTATCTAAGGGAACAACCGATTCTAATATGGAGCTTAGTAGTGATGATTCAACGGTTGTGGGGTTTACAGATTCAAACTGGACAGGAGACTTGCACGATAGAAGATCGGCTACTGGTTACATGTCCACGATGCAAGGAGGAGCAATAATAAGTCTATGGGTTTGGAGCTCAATAAAACTTAATTCAGTGGGGTGTTGTAAATTGAATTAATGTTAATACTTATGTCGCGTTGTAGCGTTATGCACATCCACTATGTATATGAACGCACTCAATATGTATATACGTCATTATGTAAAATCCCACCTTTTTGTATTTATTTGAATCTGTACATAAAGCCTAATTAAAGCCTAATTACATAAAGCACATAAAGCCTAATTTCTACATAACCGACTTAGGGATTTAAACATCGAAACTGTCAGCGAAGAAATATAAAATCTTGCAAACAAACATATTTAGCGAATATTTCGGCACTAAAACTGCCGACCAAATGTGAATTTTCATCTTAGGAAGATAAATTACTAAAATCAGTTATAATATAAAATATAAATAAAATATCGATTACCAAATTTGGAGGGGAAAATATGTAGGAGAAAATATCTGACTACCGACCAATGATGTTAATCTAAAGTAAATGGCAGGAAAGATTTACTGAGGAACTAATAAATTTATCGTTATAAATGCCACCCGGATTCCCTTCCAACTACTTCAATACTTTTTTTGTGATACTGCGGTTGTGCTATATTTTACATTTTTATCCAGGTTGATCCATAATTCCTTTAAAAATTATCTAGCAACAACATGAAAAAAAATCAACACAAACCTGGTCCAGGTAGCCTAGATAAAAAACAAATGATTTATAATATTATGAAAAAATAAAAATCGTATTCCTTGTCAACTTTGACAACAGTATTCATAACATATTGCGATATAAAAATTTAAGCAACTTTATTTTTATTATCATAGATTTACCATGTTGAACGTAAAATGGAGAACCAACAAAAAAAAATCCCAAACATCTATCACACATAGTAAATATAATTTACATATATTTCATAATTTATTAGATACATAAATTTCGAAAATAAAAAAGTTTTACTTTCGTACTCGTACATAATCAACATGATGATATGATGATAATATGCTGAATCTGGGATTTTGTTTTAGTGTTTTCAGTTTTTTTTTCTCCACATTTTATAGTTTACGATTACTATAATAATCCTGATTTTTATTATTTACACAGATGCGATCATCAATATATTATAATAAAATAAATAATTGTTTGTATGGTTAAAAATAAATAAATAAAATTGTAACATAAATATTAACTTTGTTGTACAGATTCCACAAAATATGAATATGAATATTGCAAACATATTAGGATGGTTAGATGTGTAGCCCCCGAATCAATTATACCACTGACACGTATTTAACCACTCACTAATAAATTATGGTGCTTTGGGAATAATTCAAAATGTGTAAGACAACCAAAGGGTGATTCATTTGAGTAAATTATATGAAATTATGAAGGGGTGCGAGTTGAATGACTCCTTCATAAGTCAATATGATGGTCTCAACATTTTATTAAATATTTTATGTCCGGAAGACTTAATTTACCATACAAAGTGCGATAAAAGCATCTAGTTAAATTTTTTTTAGATCTAATTTATATTAATTTTATAGTTTTGTTTCAAATAAAGTGTATATAAAGTAGATTTTCGGCAATAACATTATGTATTGGTCATAAAACGGTTAATTCAATTGATTTGTAATTTTTCAACCACATGATGATCAAACTTTAGAATCTCAAATAATAATGGTGGAATCTGAAAAAGAAAGTGAAGAAATTCTATTGACCTCACCAAAAGAAGTCATGCATGAGATAAAATTCAATATGAATTCGAAAAAAGCTCCTGGTTATGATCTTATTACTACAAAAATTTTAAAAGAAATACCAAGGAAGAGTTAAGCTTACTTATCTTATCAATGCAGCATTTAGAATCAAATTTGTGCCCAGTGGGTGGAAAATTTCAGAATTAATAATGATATCAAAACCTGGAAAACCACCATACGAAACTTCATCTTATAGACCAATTTCGTTGTTGCCAGTTATGTCTAAACTCTTTGAGAAACTACTGATTAAAAGGTTACATCCGATAATCGAAAGGAATAACTAAATCCCAAATCATCAGTTCGGATTTCGTCGTCAACACTCAACAATACAACAAGTACACAGAGTAATCAATGTAATTGAGAAAGCACTTGAAGAGAAAAATGTCTACTCCACGATATTTTTAGACGAAGCGCAAGCTTTTGACAAGGTTTAGCATGAAGGACTTAATCAGAAGTTAAGAAATCTCTTACCAATGCAATTCGCTAAAATACGAATTTCACGGATTTGTTTATGCCTACGTTCAAAATGTGTAATTACTTCCAGCCAGAAACAACGCGGCTCAACGCGCGTCCATATTAGTTAAAATTTAATGCATCTTTTGCATTGAATTTGATAGTCAGCGGCATTCTGAAGCCATTTCACTTCGGCCTTTGGGCCACTCCAGTTTTTAGCTACAAAGAAGTCGATTGACAGGTTACGAATTTGCAGAGTATTTAAAGTAACCATCAACCCACATTTTGAATTCGATCGCGATCTGATTTCTCGCATTGAGGAGTAATTTTACAAACTCTAAAGAGAACAATTGTTTACCCAGATTGATTTAAGCCTATATCAACAGGTTGGCTGTTAGAGGAGCACAAAACATGAATGATAATTAATATACTGGCTGGTCTTTACCAGCAATAAGCTGTTACCATTTGGTGTAGTAAGGGCTTTTGATATTTTTCAACGGTTGATGGAGGAAGTTACAGCCGGTATTCTGAGGAGCTCATTCTACTAAGATTACATAAAAATGCATTAATACAATAATAAGCCACGAATAACCAATTTCAAGCAGGGAATGCATTAGAAAAACAATAATCCCAGGTTAATACAGAATTTAGTTTGAATTCCCGCCCAACAAAGGTTTAAAATTCAAATAATTTCTATGCTACGGATGCATCTAAGTATGGCATTTGTTCCGTGGCACTAGCCTACACATAAGTCGGAAAGGAACCACTTTTTATTATTTATGCAATATGACAAAGATTCATCAGTGTTTTTGCAGCAGAAAATTTGGTTGACAATTTTCCATTTTCCAATTTTCAAATATGACTGTCAGTCTTGGCACAGACTTTAGTGATGGACTATCGCTCTCCAGGGTTATAAATGGGAAGAGATCTACTTGAGTACACTTGAGGATATTTTATTAACAAGAGTTGCTGAATTTACCCGAGAAGGCCAAGCCTTCTGTCCCCGATTGGCAAATCGCTTACCCCTTTTTATAATCGAATGCTTGCTTTATCATTACATGCAAATTGAATACAACCGGATTCCCGGCACAGTTATTATAGTCGTCGGTTGGGAGATGTTCATTATTTGGTTTAAAATGTTTTTTAATTAAAATACTTATTTGGTTTAAAATGTTTTTTAATTAAAATACTTATTATAATTAAAATAGTGTTTAGTATTATCATGTTGGCCTTAAAACTTGGCATTTATTTCTGTCTCTACTACTATACATCGTATTGGTTCTTTCTTATCATATTCCTTTTTACTTGATGAAAAAAATACCGAAGAAAAAAATCGTCATTTTCGACGAATACTATTAGTTAAAAAAACTCAGAAGAGAAGCAACGAACGGAATGAACACAACATTGAATTCACCTTCAAACAATGTAACATCAAACATAACGCCATTTGCATAATTATGGTGAATGCTCTTCTAGCACAACATGAGCTGATAGAAAACAAAATAACCAAACTGGTGGTAGGGAAAACTGTTCCAATAAATCTACATAGGATCAACACCCTTTGAGGGCAGTAAATGCCATACTAAGAATATCGGTGAGTCAAAACTATATGAACGATGAATCACTCGTCCATGCTATCAGTTTGCTACTTTTCAGACTCGTAAGTGCCAATATCAAAATAAAACAATTTAATCAGTCGACCGGCATATACTGCCAAAAATTAGGCAAACTAGAGATCAAAGCAATGAACTAGACTTTACTCATCTAGTACAATATCAAAGAATGCAAAAATTAATACAAGCGGTTTGTATGGAACTTTCCAACTTGAATTGCAACGTCTTAAAATCTACTTGCTGCTGATGGGGGACTACTAGAGACAAAAGCGTAAAACTGCAAAACGTGTGCAGCCGTTGATTTTTTGAAAGCACGCTATTGCTTTAAGAGTTTACAAAATATCCTATCTTTCTATTATCCACCGTTTTCAGTAAGCAAGTATTTAGTCTGGACTTTATTTATTTATTTATTTATTTATTGAGATCAACATAATAAAAATTAAACTGATCAATTACAATAATTACAATTAAATATTTACATAATTACAATTACAATATTTAAATATATATAGCATATAACAATAGACTCTTTATCAAAAACCAACGAGAGCATACAAAAACTTTATAAAATAAAATTAATTTAATTAAAACTTTAAATAAAAATAATCACAGAATATGTAGGCTGTTAATAATTCGTATTTTAAATTCGCGTTTACTTATATTGAATTCAAAAACGTTATAAAAATTATTAAAATTATTTATAACAATATCCAAAGGGTTATGCGTACCGTAATTAGTTCTATGAAATCGAGGCTGGAATAAAGAACGATTTCTAATATTCAAGTTTTTTGCCAAAAAGTCGAGATTAGACAACAAATGAACTGAGTCTATGCCACTCTTTAATAAATCATAGATAAAACAAGCCGAACTAATTGATCGTCTGTGGCGCAGTGGTAATAACTGAAAATTTTTACAACGATTAATGTAAGCAACATGATCCTTATTTTTTAAAATACAGCGACATAAGCGACTTGTGAATCTGCGCTGAATTCTTTCTAGACGGTTAATTCTAATATCATACTGAGGGTCCCATATAATTGACAAGTATTCAACATGTGATCTTACTAATGAGGCATAAACTGTTTTAAAAGTAGCCACATCTTTAAAGTCCTTGCAAGTTCTAAACATAAATCCCATCATTGTATTAGTTTTATTTATTATATTTTCAGTGTGTTGGATAAACGTTAGGCTATCATCGAGAACGATCCCCAGGTCTTTAAACTCAGTAACTCGATCAATAATAATTTTGTTGAATGTATATGCAAACCTAATTGGATTTTTCTATCTGTGGAAGCTCATAACTCGACATTTTCCAACATTTAGCTCCAATTTATTAAGTTCACACCATACAAAAAACTTATCCAAATCGTCCTGGAGACGCGCGCAGTCAGTTGTGTTATCAATTTTAATAAATATCTTCATATCATCCGCATACAACAAAAATTTAGATGAAAGAATGCAGGTATCTACATCATTGATAAACAATAAAAATAGCAACGGACCCAAGTGACTGCCCTGAGGAACCCCAGATGTTGTTTCATATTCACCCGAGAGACATTCATTGAACTTAACACATTGTCTACGATCACATAGGTAAGATTTCAACCACAGCAGCAGGTTTGAGTGAACACCGACCAATTTAGATAAAACAATCTCATGTGAGATTCTATCAAATGCTTTTTTAAAGTCAGTGAACACCAACCACATCAACTTGCGAACCATCTTCAATTGAATTTATCATAAAATGCATAAGTTCAACGAGATTAGTTGCAGTTGATCTACCTGGAAAAAAACCATGCTGTTGTGGGATAATAACCTTACCAAACTCAATAAACAATAAATCACGAACCATACATTCAAAAACCTTTGGAATAGCGGATAATATTGAAATAGGCCTATAATTCTCAATTAAAGTTCAATTACCAGTTTTAAAAATTGGAATGACATACGAAGTTTTCCAACTGTCTGGAAAATACCCAATAGACAGTGATCTATTGTATATCAATGACAGAGGTAAAGTTAATGAATGAGCACATTCACGTAATAAAACCGCAGGCACTAAATCAGGGCCAGAATTATGATTTGGTTTTAGCTTAGAGATATATTCAAAAATACATTCAGCATCTAAAGTAATCGAACCCAAATTTCCAACAGTTGAGCAATTGGTCTGCTCGTCAATAAAGGAATTAGCTGATAATAAAAAATTCGATGAAAAAAAATTTGAGAACATAGCGCTAATATCCACAGCACATTCAGACTTCTTGGCACCAAATTTTAATGTCCGTGGATATCCAACAGTTCCTCTTTTGGAATTAATGAAGGACCAGAAACATTTTGGATTAGTCTTGATATTACCCTCAACCCCAGTTATATACTGACGAAATTTACTACGATGCATTTATCTAAATTCACGTCGCACTTTTAAGAATGATAGATAACCTAGCCAGTTAACATGTTTCTTAAACTTTTTCCGTAACCGATCCATTTTATTCTTGGCTGAACGCAACTCCTTATCAAACCACCAATGTTTATTAAACCTGCGGCTAAACCTAACCGGTATAAACTTGTCAATACCAATTAAAACAATCTCATAGAATCGTTTAACGGCACTATCAAGATCGCAAAAGTCAAACAACTCAATCCAATTAATTGAATTAAAAAACGAATTTAAATCTTCAAAGTTACCCTTAGAGTAGTCATAAAAAGACTGTTTAACTGTATTAACAAACTCAGTCTTATCCAAATTTAAAGTTATTAAAATAGACTTGTGATGTTCATCATTCTTCACTAAATATTGACTTACATCAAGATGATACTGAAGCTCAAAAAAGTTACTTGGAACAAAAATTAAATCGAGTAAGCGCACCCGAGAGTTAAAAACATTATTAATTTGCGTTAAATCTAATGACGACAAGGTATCAATAAAATGAGATTCGATAATAGAAAACGAGTTACTGGGTAACATATCATTTAAATGTTGTGACCAAGATGGGGTAAATTAAAGTCTCCAAAAACTAATACAATAGTATTATCATCCAAACTTTCAACGGTTTTTGTGATAATATTACAATATTGTATGTAACGATTTAAATTAGACGTTGGAGTAATATAATGAACACCAACTGCAAAATGTTGGGCGACTACTTTAAATTTGACCCAAACGACTTCACAATCAGTAGTGTTAACGATATTAATTACTTTACTAGAAAATTTAGATTTTATTGCAACCAGGACGCCACCGCCACGAGAACCCATACGATCGTACCTAAAAACAACATAATCAGATCCAAATAATTCCGCGTTTAAAACGTCAGTAGAAAGACAAGTTTCAGTAATTATAATAACATCAAAATCGTTTTCAATTACAGCTAAAAAAAATAGTTTGGTTTTTGAACGGAGACCTCTAACATTTTGATAGTACGTTTTTAACAAAAATGTTTGATCAGTTTTAGTCTTTATATTATTATTTACAACATCAGTTTTAGGTGTAGAATTTATTAACTCAACACCGCTGCATTCACGTTTTTTTGTCTGTCCACAAATTCACGGATCAATACCCCCACAGGCCACACATCTGGATGCATCAGCTTATTAAAGGACGCAGGATTTATTCCAATTTTAAACGAGATGAAGTTGAATTTGCTGACATCTTGATTCGCAGCAACAAGTAAGCGACAGTCAATAGATGACACTACTATGTAGTTGGTTTGAATCCAGACTATCGGCAACTTCAACTACTTATACGGTGTATACGTAGTAAATCAGCAATCAGACTAATTAATGCTGTGTAAACGTAAACGCGGGAAAACTGACAGCTAGTCAAAATACAAAAAATAATTTTATTTTTTTTGTCTTTGCAAGTATTTATAAAAGAAATCACGATAACACTGTAATATCACTTATATAGAAAGATTATTGTCTTATAAATATAAACTGATGGAAAGTTTTTAATTAAATCACTTTATAAATATATTTAATTTAATTTTCCAAACGAACACCTGACTTATAATGACCCTTGACTTAGTACCGCAATTGACTTTATAGCGACGATCATATGATATAACCATGAGTGAACAATGTATTTGTATGATAAATAAAACATAACATAAGCATTTTTTTGCAATAAAAATTTTGTCTAAAGGTAACTCCCTTAATGGCTTACGCCTCGGCAATATGGTTGATTAACACTGCGATTAAAAATCTGATTGTACCAGATTTGTACTAAAATATGCGGAACTCATTGTAAAAGTGACCTCAGGAATCTCAGCAAATCATATTTTAGCGGTCTCATTCCTTGGAGCTAATGTAAACAAAGACGTTATGCACAAATCGTTAAACCTGATTATATTTTATAGATCAGAGTCATTCGAGGTCAGAGCAAAGTGCATAAAACTATGGCCGAAAGTATATTAGAAGTAGGAATGCTTTTTACCGTAACCTTGAAACTTTTAATTAGATACATTTTTTATTATGTCACATTTTTACCATAAGGGAAGGCATTGAACACATTAAATATGTAACTATGATAACCAGAAGAATTACACACAAAAAGCTCCAATTGGTCGTCATAAAAGCGGTTATAAGTTATTCATGCTATCTCGTTCAATTGGGAAGAACAAAGAACATCGATAAATGTTAAACATCGTTGTACATGTCCCAGTAAAGGAAGAATTTTTTTTTCTGCTACATATCTAAAGAGTTTATCCATGAATCGTGGATAAACAGTTTTTTAAATTTATTACAGGAACGGATAATTTGACACGACCAGAAGTTTCAACAATTTTAAATTTCGGTAAATAATCGAAAAAGTTTTAGTTTGGCCAATAAATTTTCTTTTTTGGTTAAAGCTTTTTGGAGTTGACATCTTAACACACACAACGATATTGTGAACATTAAATGCGTTTGGATAAGATTCTCCAAAACCACATGCACAGGACCAACAGCTAGGAACCTCGCCGCTTAAACCCATTATTTACATGCGGTTCATTTGCGCACCAACAAACATGCACACTTAAATTTTCCAGGAATAAGTGATATAAATAATTCACCGTTATATTTTAAAACATATATAAGGACAGTGAAATTATTTTTGAGTTGTAGTATTTTATCTATTGTGGCTTGAATTTGTATTGACGGATTGACAATAGTGAACTATGGACCCTCTTACAAAAAGATATTGGTAAGTCCAAAAATAATCTTGTTATTTGTAAAAAAGTAATTATTTTAACAGTAACATAATATAATAATTGTATAATAATAATAAAAAATAAAAATGCAGATAATCATTTTTAGCACCTATTTTTATTGATGGTGTAAAAATGCACCACTGGTCACTCAAGAATATTTTTCATTTTAGGAAAAAACCATTAAGTCTTGCAGAGATTTTGGAGGAGTTGGAAGATGTGTCCGACGATGAAACCTGACGATGAACTGGAGAAGATATTCGTAACGAATATAATCTAAGGATGAAGATATTCGTAACGAGATTGTGGTAAAATGGATGCGCCGAAATGTGTTCGAAGATATATTTGGCAACATACAGTTTTGTGATGTTCATAAAATCGTCGATATAAAATCCGTCCGTTCATTAATCATTTGAACGAGATGTTCACAAAATATACACCTGTTGATATGAACATATCAATCGATGAATTGATGGTTCCCTACTTTGGGAGACACCCATTTAAACAGTTTCTTCGTGATAAACCTGTGCGCTTTGATTATAAGGCATGGGTGGCTGCAATTAGTTCAGGTTACTGTTACTTATTCGACATTTCCCAGGGTTGTACCAGGAACGGGATATGATGTTAGGATGAACATCCTAACGTCATCCGTTGTAATGAACTTTGCGAGAAAATTCATAGAATGCTTTCCCGGGTTCGTTCTTTCATTTTACTTTGACAATTTTTTTGATATACGATGTGCTGGAACAGGTACGCTGCGAGAGAATCGCCTAAAAAATCTTCTGAAAAATAAACCTCGAGGATTTATCGAGAACTATGTCGATACTCAAAATGAATTAATTTTCACTCCTTGGAAGGACAACAAAGTAGTAAGTTTATTATCAAATGTCTATGGGACCAGCCCACTGACTACTGCTCGTAGGTATGTACACCTAGAGCGTAAACAACTCGACATTCCTCAGCCTCAAGTTATATCCGAATATAGCAAATATATGAGCGGTGTTGATTTATTAGATCGACACATTTCAAAATATCGCATGAGCATTCGGGGTAAAAAGTTGTTTATGCCAGTAGTGCTATGGATGCTAGATTTGGCCGTAACTAATGCGTGGTCCCTAAGTAAAACCTACGGATGTCAAATGAACCAATTAGAATTTCGACGACAATTAGCTAACTCATTGTTAGTTCAACACGGGAAACTTCTAGTACCACGAAGATCTACTAATGCGCCCGTATTTCTGGCGAAAGGGGCTCAAAATACCGTAACAGCAGAATCACGGTTACGATGTAAAGAGTGTCATTCTCATACTTTCTATTGGTGTGAAATATGTAATATTGCATTTTACACGCGAAATGTTCTTTGGCATTTCATAAAGCCTTGAAATAGAGATTAAGTTCCTTATGAATATATAATTAAAATTAAATGCGCCAACAATACGAAGGGAATAGGTTAGGCTGCTGTGATGACCAAATTATTACATATTATTATTTTTTTTAATTAAATGATTTTTTTTGTTTTTATTATTATTATTAATAAATAAATTGAAATAAAAAATTAAATACTAAAATAAACAAAAAATATTTATTTGCATTTAATTGCCCAGTGGTTCATTTATGCACCACCTGATATCTCTGAAACCAAGAAAATTCTTGAATTTTTCTTTAAAGAGTTATTAATACTTTGACTAAAGTAAAAAATAAAATAAAAGAAAAACGCAAAAAACGATGAAAAATTTCTGTGTCAATAATGGGTTAAATTGCCAGTTGCAATAAATTTGCAGACAATATTGTGCCTATCGCCAAAAGAACCGTCTCTGTTTTGCTAAAACCCAACCGTACTATGGTGGCAAAGCGTGGCCAATTTCCTTTAGTTTATACCACGATTTGAGAACGGTATATTGTGCGACTGGATCAGCGTAATGAAGGGGTCGCTGTATACTAGAAATCTGAAATATCTCACGTAAGTACGCCACATATATGGAAATCATGGCGATAAATCAGCGGACTGGAAATATGTAGTCAACACTACTAAAATCCATTGCGTTTTCGACTCATTGATTTTGAGACTAATGGAAGCTGAGACTGGTATAAGCATGTGTCAGAACCTGAGCGCGTTCGTAAAGTACATAATTTTTCCCCATAATCGGTCGCTAGATCACGGCCCTATGATTTCACATAAGACAGTAAAATTTTGGCCAGCTCTAACATTAAAGTCACCAAATACTATTCTGACGTCGTGCTCCAGGAAGGATATACCATCAAAACATCATAATTGTTAACAAAATCGTTCGATTGGTACATGAACACAAATGACTGACAAGTTGGTTAATCGCATGCGTAAACGTAGCTTACACATACGATTATCAAATGCTTTGAATTCTAAAAAAGTTTTTTTAACCTTGGGCCCTAGTTAAAAAATCAACACCAAGATTGCCGAGGTCATCCTCTCTGAAAAGCAATGAATAGTTTAAGGAAACATGGTCTTCACTTTTTGGCAATTGAGTTTCTTGGAGAGCAACGAATTCGAAGTGACACTCATTCATGACTGAATACAGTGTCGTCAAATGGTTATTTATTGAAAGGTCTTTATTGAATGTTTCAATTACTTTGCTTTTTTCGTCATCAATTTAACAATTTACATGATGGAGGAAGTTCTGTTATCGTTTGATCCCCTCTTTTATTGCAGTCTGTACAGAGTGATATTGTATGGCTTCCACAAATATATTTATCACACTTGAATCAAGTTGTTTTTGTTTTACGGTCACTTTTTTAGCTACAATCCTGGCAATATTTGTGGACAGCAATACTATTCGAGTATTTATGCCTGCTATATTTAGTAAACTAAAAAAAACTACCAACGGCCATCTTCGAGAAATTCTAGCTACATTATATGTTGCACGTAGTTGATCGGTAGTATCCACACCACCTTTTGTAAACTTATAATTTCTGGTAAATTGTTTCTATCACTGATTATATTGCCATCAAAATGGAGTATGGAAAGCAGTAATACACTCTTTTTAAAGCAGTAATACGTTCTTTTTTGAAACATAGAATAGTATTCTTTTTATATCTGAAAATTGTTGATTGAACTTCACGATATTTACCGGTAGTAAATTCTAAAGGCAATAATACTCTTTAATTTTTTCTGATGGTCTTTTTCTTAAACAAATGTTCAGCCAATGTATGTGAAGTAAACCAGTTATCCGTTTTTATATTCCAGGTGGTTGTTGACCACAATAAACCTCCTACTTTGAAGTATAGAATGTTGTGGAATCTATGACGAAAATATTTTGATTCCATATTTTGCTGGTTTATTTGGAATATACTGTCTGAAACTGCAGCGCCCCCGGAAGCTTTCTAAATTTGTATCAACCATAACGTGACATCCAACATTATAATTTTCTATACAGTTACTATTAAACATTTCGAAAACTTCACGAAAAGGCGCGAATTTGTCAAATAGTCGCCGTTCTTGTCGAGTTTTAATATTATCTATCCGAATAATTCACAGCAAAAACTGATATCTTTTGCAGTTCATTACTGCGAGGATTAACTCAAATCCTTTACTATCTTTAGCCCATAAATCGCGAACTTAAACTTAATTCTTCCTGGCTATCTAACTCTGCCAGAGTTGCTCGTAGCCTTTCCTGCTCTTTTTGATAACTGCACATTCTATTTATTATTATCCTCACTAAAAAACTTTTTGACACAAATTTTAAGATGTGATTTAATTGCTCCAAATCCAAAAACACAGAAAATAACATTGGTATAACATAAATAAATACCTAAAAATCTCCACACAAAATATTACTAACATGTGACGCACCCAAAATAGAAAAACGTTACTACTAACATGGGTGCAATCATGAAATATATTTAAAAATATGGGGAAACACCTGAAGTTAAATTACATATATCGGTTTAAGGATGGTAAAAATTAATAATCAGTCGACTTTTCCAACGTTTATTCAAATTGGTTCGATTACAACTTTAGGTTAGTAATGCAGGCTTGTCACCCGTCCTACTTTGTGAAGGACAGTCCTCCTTTCCTCCATCAGAAAAATAAATATCATATTTTGTAGAGTGCGACCCTGGAAAGTAAATAACAAAGAGAAGGACTTAAAGAAACGAAAGTACAATGTGGAACGTTAACGAGTAAGATGGTCGAATGGTTATGTTAAAAGAAAACTAATAATAAAAAAAGGAAACAGGAGATAAGAGAATGTGAGTAGATTATCGACGGGTAAACGATATAATGGTGAAAGACCAATCACCTTTAGCGATTATGAAAGATCTATTTCAACAGTTTTTCGGGGCTAATTATTTCACCGTTTTAGATTTATCATTAGGATATTACCAGGTAGCGACGAGTCCAGAATATTCCGGATTCAATACCCATAACCACTTTTGTTACTGCTGATGGACATTATATTAGTTTCTAAGGATATCATTTGGGTTGGTCAATTCCCAACCATTTTCCAGAAAATTATGAACTGAATAGTTGACGAGACTAATAAGAAAATAGTGGTATATATATTTGATATGGGAAAATTAGAGCGATTGTTAGATGTAATAAAGTACCTTAGTCTATTGCTTAAACTGGAAAATACTCATTCTTTAAACACAAGGTAAAATTTTTAGGACATGAAGTATCAGGATCGCGAGTTACACCCGGAAGATCAAAAACAAATGCCGATGTAAATTTTCCCCAGCCGAAGAACAGAACTCAGATACGACTACAGTACCATTCATAAGAATTGAAAGCCTTAGCCGATAACCGATTTTTCTTCATTATAAACTTATATAACAAAAAAAAAATTAATACCAAGAATTTCAATATTGTGACTAAAATTAGCAGATTACGATTTTGTCATGGAATATCGGCCAGGAAAGCAAATGGAACATGTGGTGGTGCCGAGTTGGAATACAAACGATTTGGAAGAATTGATGCATCCGGCCAGTTTAGATGTTTATAAAATAACTAATGGGGACACGATGATTGGACGAGGATTTTAGGGAAATATTTATTACGTTGAAACGAGCACCTCAGCTTGCAGGATAACGAGAGATACACCACGATTATTTGGAAGATATATGCCAACTTGTTCGTAAGACTGACGCAGAACGTATAAATAGGTCATTCCTAGATCGATCAAGAGCAGAAACGACTAAGTAGTTAAATAACGACGATATGAGATAAGTGGATTTTAGAAGGCGTTAAAGATGATCGAGATAAATGTTTAGCTTGGACCATTTCCTTAAACACTTATACGTGTAAGTTGTTCCAAAGTTGGGATAAAAATCCAATTGCTATAATGGGATAAAAATCCAATTGCTGAATTCAACGAACTACAAGAAATGGCTGTTAAGAAAATGAATCGAGTTTCAGTTAAAAATAAAGAAACGTTCGATAGTAGCGACTGAAAACCAAGGAACTATAACAAGGGTGATATAAAACTATCTCAAAGGGCCGATGATAGATTTTTAATAAAAGTTTATTTTTATGTAACGTTTTTAATGCCGCTACGACGTTTTTAACGCCGACAAAAAAAGATTGGATTTTGTAACTACTCGGAAATTTAATTTAGAGAAATTATTCGGCCCATATCGACGAGATGGTTGTCTTTATTGCCTGCTATAGATAGAACTATAATTATTTGGCCAGCTCTATCAATATATTTCATTAGTAAAGATATTTTATTGTAAAGATTAGTAAAGATTGAATGGATGTGTCATGTTTTAGACTTACAAAACGACAAAATTTTTTTGGCGCTAGCATAGTTCTATCCTCCTTTGGCATTTTCCAAAGGTGCAAACCTAAATGCAGGGTTTTTTTTTTTTTTTTTTTTTTTATTTATTATTATTACAACTGACTTATTTTATAAGTTAGTACAGGTATCAATAAAAGCCAACACAGTTGTGTAAATACGGGTCTCTAAGGATCGCCAACACCGGTACAGCTGTGTAAAACGGGCCATAAAGGCTTGCTGTTACATGCATAATATTAAATAATTTTTGTAGATTATTCGTTATATACTTTATTTCCTATTTTTTAAATAAAAAAGTATATAACGAAAAGTAAATAAAAGGATTGTTACGTAGTTGAACATACGTGTTGGCTTTATGTAGCTTTATTAATTTAATGTGCTTTGTGGATTTGATTGATAATTTTTATTTATTTAATTCTATTTTAATATAATAATATAATTTATTAAAATTAGTAATTGAGTGTAAATGTACATATATCTAGATACATAGGTCCCGTTGTTGTTAAACCAACAACAATGTTAGAACAATTTTGGTTTTGCTATTTTCTTTGTTTTTAAAATCGTAAAATACAGTTTCTTCTCACTAATTTTGTTATGTATGTAAATAATATAGAAACATCTCTTTTTGTCTTATATGTGTAGATGATATATAATCACAAAACAAAAAAAAAAATGAAGTGATATATAATACATAATATTAAATAGGGTGCCTCATATTATATAGGGTGCGATGAATACGAATTATGCCAGTTTTAATGTTTTAACATTTTTATATTTTATAATTTTATGGTTTTATATTTATGTATTTATGTATTTATGTATTTATGTATTTATATATTTATGTATTTATATATTTATAAATTTATGTATTTATGTATTTATATATTTATGTATTTATATATTTATATATTTATGTATTTATATATTTATATATTTATGTATTTATGTATTTATATATTTATATATTTATGTATTTATGTATTTATATATTTATGTATTTATATATTTATATATTTATGTATTTATATATTTATATATTTATGTATTTATGTATTTATATATTTATATATTTATGTATTTATATATTTATATATTTATATATTTATATATTTATGTATTTATATATTTATATATTTATATATTTATGTATTTATGTATTTATATATTTATATAAATAATAATAAATAATAATAAATATGTAATAAATATATAAATGTTTATATATTTATATATTTATATATTTATATATTTATATATTTATGTATTTATATATTTATGTATTTATATATTTATATATTTATGTATTTATATATTTATATATTTATATATTTATATATTTATATATTTATATATTTATATATTTATATATTTATATATTTATATATTTATATATTTATATATTTATATATTTATATATTTATATATTTATGTATTTATGTATTTATGTATTTATATATTTATGTATTTATATATTTATATATTTATGTATTTATATATTTATATATTTATATATTTATATATTTATATATTTATATATTTATATATTTATATATTTATATATTTATATATTTATATATTTATATATTTATATATTTATATATTTATATATTTATATATTTATATATTTATATATTTATATATTTATATATTTATATATTTATATATTTATATATTTATATATTTATGTATTTATATATTTATGTATTTATATATTTATATATTTATGTATTTATATATTTATATATTTATATATTTGTATCTTTATATATTTATATATTTATTTATTTATATATTTATATATTTATATATTTATGTATTTATGTATTTATATATTTATATATTTATATATTTATGTATTTATGTATTTATTTATTTATGTATTTATATATTTATATATTTATGTATTTATATATTTATATATTTATGTATTTATGTATTTATATATTTATATATTTATATATTTTAGTATTTATATATTTATATATTTATATATTTATATGTTTATATATTTATATATTTATATATTTATATATTTATATATTTATATATTTATATATTTATATATTTATATATTTATATATTTATATATTTATATATTTATATATTTATATATTTTTATATTTATATATTTATATATTTATATATTTATATATTTATATATTTATATATTTATATATTTATATATTTATATATTTATATATTTATATATTTATATATTTATATATTTATATATTTATATATTTATATATTTATATATTTATATATTTATATATTTATATATTTATATATTTATATATTTATATATTTATATATTTATATATTTATATATTTATATATTTATATATTTATATATTTATATATTTATATATTTATATATTTATATATTTATATATTTATATATTTATATATTTATATATTTATATATTTATATATTTATATATTTATATATTTATATATTTATATATTTATATATTTATATATTTATATATTTATATATTTATATATTTATATATTTATATATTTATATATTTATATATTTATATATTTATATATTTATATATTTATATATTTATATATTTATATATTTATATATTTATATATTTATATATTTATATATTTATATATTTATATATTTATATATTTATATATTTATATATTTATATATTTATATATTTATATTTATATATTTATATATTTATATATTTATATATTTATATATTTATATATTTATATATTTATATATTTATATATTTATATATTTATATATTTATATATTTATATATTTATATATTTATATATTTATATATTTATATATTTATATATTTATATATTTATATATTTATATATTTATATATTTATATATTTATATATTTATATATTTATATATTTATGTATTTATATATTTATATATTTATATATTTATATATTTATGTATTTATATATTTATATATTTATATATTTATATATTTATGTATTTATATATTTATATATTTATATATTTATGTATTTATGTATTTATATATTTATATAAATAATAATAAATAATAATAAATATGTAATAAATATATAAATGTTTATATATTTATGTATTTATATATTTATATATTTATATATTTATGTATTTATATATTTATATATTTATATATTTATGTATTTATATATTTATATATTTATGTATTTATATATTTATGTATTTATGTATTTATATATTTATATATTTATATATTTATATATTTATATATTTATATATTTATATATTTATGTATTTATGTATTTATATATTTATGTATTTATATATTTATATATTTATGTATTTATATATTTATATATTTATATATTTGTATATTTATATATTTATATATTTATTTATTTATATATTTATATATTTATATATTTATATATTTATATATTTATATATTTATGTATTTATGTATTTATGTATTTATATATTTATATATTTATATATTTATATATTTATATATTTATGTATTTATGTATTTATTTATTTATGTATTTATATATTTATATATTTATGTATTTATATATTTATATATTTATGTATTTATATATTTATATATTTATATATTTATATATTTATGTATTTATATATTTATATATTTATATATTTATATATTTATATATTTATATATTTATATATTTATATATTTATATATTTATATATTTATATATTTATATATTTATATATTTATATATTTATATATTTATATATTTATATATTTATATATTTATATATTTATATATTTATATATTTATATATTTATATATTTATATATTTATATATTTATATATTTATATATTTATATATTTATATATTTATATATTTATATATTTATATATTTATATATTTATATATTTATATATTTATATATTTATATATTTATATATTTATATATTTATATATTTATATGTTTATATATTTATATATTTATATATTTATATATTTATATATTTATATATTTATATATTTATATATTTATATATTTATATATTTATATATTTATATATTTATATATTTATATATTTAGTATTTATATATTTATATATTTATATATTTATATATTTATATATTTATATATTTATATATTTATATATTTATATATTTATATATTTATATATTTATATATTTATATATTTATATATTTATATATTTATATATTTATATATTTATATATTTATATATTTATATATTTATATATTTATATATTTATATATTTATATATTTATATATTTATATATTTATATATTTATATATTTATATATTTATATATTTATATATTTATATATTTATATATTTATATATTTATATATTTATATATTTATATATTTATATATTTATATATTTATATATTTATGTATTTATATATTTATATATTTATATATTTATATATTTATATATTTATATATTTATATATTTATATATTTATATATTTATGTATTTATATATTTATATATTTATATATTTATATATTTATATATTTATGTATTTATATATTTATGTATTTATATATTTATATATTTATATATTTATATATTTATATATTTATATATTTATATATTTATATATTTGTTTATATTTATATATTTATATATTTATATATTTATATATTTATATATTTATATATTTATGTATTTATATATTTATATATTTATATATTTATGTATTTATATATTTATATATTTATATATTTATATATTTATATATTTATATATTTATATATTTATATATTTATATATTTATATATTTATATATTTATATATTTATATATTTATATATTTATATATTTATATATTTATATATTTATATATTTATATATTTATATATTTATATATTTATATATTTATATATTTATATATTTATATATTTATATATTTATATATTTATATATTTATATATTTATATATTTATATATTATATATTTATATATTTATATATTTATATATTTATATATTTATATATTTATATATTTATATATTTATATATTTATATATTTATATATTTATATATTTGTATATTTATATATTTATATATTTATATATTTATATATTTATATATTTATATATTTATGTATTTATATATTTATATATTTATATATTTATATATTTATATATTTATATATTTATATATTTATTATTTATATATTTATATATTTATATATTTATATATTTATATATTTATATATTTATATATTTATATATTTATATATTTATATATTTATATATTTATATATTTATATATTTATATATTTATATATTTATATATTTATATATTTATATATTTATATATTTATATATTTATATATTTATATATTTATATATTTATATATTTATATATTTATATATTTATATATTTATATATTTATATATTTATATATTTATATATTTATATATTTATATATTTATATATTTATATATTTATATATTTATATATTTATATATTTATATATTTATATATTTATATATTTATATATTTATATATTTATATATTTATATATTTATATATTTATATATTTATATATTTATATATTTATATATTTATATATTTATGTATTTATATATTTATATATTTATATATTTATATATTTATATATTTATATATTTATATATTTATATATTTATATATTTATATATTTATATATTTATATATTTATATATTTATATATTTATATATTTATATATTTATATATTTATATATTTATATATTTATATATTTATATATTTATATATTTATATATTTATATATTTATATATTTATATATTTATATATTTATATATTTATATATTTATATATTTATATATTTATATATTTATATATTTATATATTTATATATTTATATATTTATATATTTATATATTTATATATTTATATATTTATATATTTATATATTTATATATTTATATATTTATATATTTATATATTTATATATTTATATATTTATATATTTATATATTTATATATTTATATATTTATATATTTATATATTTATATATTTATATATTTATATATTTATATATTCATATATTTATATATTTATATATTTATATATTTATTTATTTATATATTTATATATTTATATATTTATATATTTATATATTTATATATTTATATATTTATATATTTATATATTTATATATTTATATATTTATATATTTATATATTTATATATTTATATATTTATATATTTATATATTTATATATTTATATATTTATATATTTATATGTTTATGTATTTATATATTTATATATTTATATATTTATATATTTATATATTTATATATTTATATATTTATATATTCATATATTTATATATTTATATATTTATATATTTATATATTTATATATTTATATATTTATATATTTATATATTTATATATTTATATATTTATATATTTATATATTTATATATTTATATATTTATATATTTATATATTTATATATTTATATATTTATATATTTATATATTTATATATTTATATATTTATATATTTATATATTTATATATTTATATATTTATATATTTATATATTTATATATTTATATATTTATATATTTATATATTTATATATTTATATATTTATATATTTATATATTTATATATTTATATATTTATATATTTATATATTTATATATTTATATATTTATATATTTATATATTTATATATTTATATATTTATATATTTATATATTTATATATTTATATATTTATATATTTATATATTTATGTATTTATATATTTATATATTTATATATTTATATATTTATATATTTATATATTTATGTATTTATATATTTATATAGTTATATATTTATATATTTATATATTTATATATTTATATATTTATATATTTATATATTTATATATTTATATATTTATATATTTATATATTTATATATTTATATATTTATATATTTATATATTTATATATTTATATATTTATATATTTATATATTTATATATTTATATATTTATATATTTATATATTTATATATTTATATATTTATATATTTATATATTTATATATTTATATATTTATATATTTATATATTTATATATTTATATATTTATATATTTATATATTTATATATTTATATATTTATATATTTATATATTTATATATTTATATATTTATATATTTATATATTTATATATTTATATATTTATATATTTATATATTTATATATTTATATATTTATATATTTATATATTTATATATTTATATATTTATATATTTATATATTTATATATTTATATATTTATATATTTATATATTTATATATTTATATATTTATATATTTATATATTTATATGTTTATATATTTATATATTTATATATTTATATATTTATATATTTATATATTTATGTATTTATATATTTATATATTTATATATTTATATATTTATATATTTATATATTTATATATTTATATATTTATATATTTATATATTTATATATTTATATATTTATATATTTATATATTTATATATTTATATATTTATATATTTATATATTTATATATTTATATATTTATATATTTATATATTTATATATTTATATATTTATGTATTTATATATTTATATATTTATGTATTTATGTATTTATATGTTTATATATTTATATATTTATGTATTTATATATTTATATATTTATATATTTATATATTTATATATTTATATATTTATATATTTATATATTTATATATTTATATATTTATATATTTATATATTTATATATTTATATATTTATGTATTTATGTATTTATGTATTTATATATTTATATATTTATGTATTTATATATTTATATATTTATGTATTTATATATTTATATATTTATATATTTATATATTTATGTATTTATATATTTATATATTTATATGTTTATATATTTATATATTTATATATTTATATATTTATATATTTATATATTTATATATTTATATATTTATATATTTATATATTTATATATTTATATATTTATATATTTATATATTTATATATTTATATATTTATATATTTATATATTTATATATTTATATATTTATATATTTATATATTTATATATTTATATATTTATATATTTATATATTTATGTATTTATATATTTATATATTTATATATTAATATATTGATAGATTTATATATATATATATATGTATATATATATTTATATATTTATATATTTATATATTTATGTATTTATATATTTATGTATTTATATATTTATACATTTATATATTTATGTATTTATATATTTATGTATTTATATATTTATATATTTATATATTTATGTATTTATATATTTATATATTTATATATTTATGTATTTATATATTTATATATTTATATATTTATATATTTATATATTTATATATTTATATATTTATATATTTATATATTTATATATTTATATATTTATATATTTATATATTTATATATTTATATATTTATATATTTATATATTTATATATTTATATATTTATATATTTATATATTTATATATTTATATATTTATATATTTATATATTTATATATTTATGTATTTATATATTTATGTATTTATGTATTTATATATTTATATATTTATATATTTATATATTTATATATTTATATATTTATATATTTATATATTTATATATTTATATGTTTATATATTTATATATTTATATATTTATATATTTATATATTTATATATTCATATATTTATATATTTATATATTTATATATTTATATATTTATATATTTATATATTTATATATTTATATATTTATATATTTATATATTTATATATTTATATATTTATATATTTATATATTTATATATTTATATATTTATATATTTATATATTTATATATTTATATATTTATATATTTATATATTTATATATTTATATATTTATATATTTATATATTTATATATTTATATATTTATATATTTATATATTTATATATTTATATATTTATATATTTATATATTTATATATTTATATATTTATATATTTATATATTTATATATTTATATATTTATATATTTATATATTTATATATTTATATATTTATATATTTATATATTTATATATTTATATATTTATATATTTATATATTTATATATTTATATATTTATATATTTATATATTTATATATTTATATATTTATATATTTATATATTTATATATTTATATATTTATATATTTATATATTTATATATTTGTATATTTATATATTTATATATTTATATATTTATATATTTATATATTTATATATTTATATATTTATATATTTATGTATTTATATATTTATATAGTTATATATTTATATATTTATATATTTATATATTTATATATTTATATATTTATATATTTATATATTTATATATTTATATATTTATATATTTATATATTTATATATTTATATATTTATATATTTATATATTTATATATTTATATATTTATATATTTATGTATTTATATATTTATATATTTATATATTTATGTATTTATATATTTATATATTTATATATTTATATATTTATATATTTATATATTGATGTATTTATATATTTATATATTTATATATTTATATATTTATATATTTATATATTTATGTATTTATATATTTATATATTTATATATTTATATATTTATATATTTATATATTTATATATTTATATATTTATGTATTTATATATTTATATATTTATATATTTATATATTTATATATTTATGTATTTATATATTTATATATTTATATATTTATATATTTATATATTTATATATTTATATATTTATATATTGATGTATTTATATATTTATATATTTATATATTTATATATTTATATATTTATATATTTATATATTTATATATTTATATATTTATGTATTTATATATTTATATATTTATATATTTATATATTTATATATTTATATATTTATATATTTATGTATTTATATATTTATATATTTATATATTTATATATTTATATATTTATATATTTATATATTTATATATTTATATATTTATATATTTATATATTTATATATTTATATATTTATATATTTATATATTTATATATTTATATATTTATATATTTATATATTTATATATTTATATATTTATATATTTATATATTTATATATTTATGTATTTATATGGTGAAATTGCTAAAAAACGGTGGATTCGATCGAATTCAGTTGTTAAATCATTTTAATAAAATTCGATTTCTAGTGTTTTTAATTTTAAACTAAATATAAATAGGATTTTGATGCAAATACATTGTGTAATTGCTAAAAAACGGTGGATTCGATCCAATTCAGTTGTTTAATCATTTTAATAAAATTCGAATTGTTGAATTTTGGGCAGTGCAACAAATAAATTAATGTATTTTGCAAATATTTTTCTAATCTATATTTAAATACATAAAATATATTAAATAGATAAAATATTTCTAAATTAACTAATAACTCTAAATTTATTAGTTTTTAAGATGAAATTTGTAATTCTTAGGATCTTTTAGTTTTGTTGGAGTGTAGAGTTGTTTTGTCTGTGCGTAATATTTGGGTGATATATAAATACAGATATATAAACTATATCTGTACCAGAAAAGCTCTGAAGATTTTGTGTTGAACCGAAAAGAATATCCGTATGCTCAAATACGTGACGTTGTTGAAAGCTATCATCTCGAAGAAGATGGATGCCGGCTTCTCCTACAAATTACATGTTTTAACGAAGATCTTAAGGGCCATAAAATAATAAGTGACAAATCAAGTATCGCTGCTGCATTTAATTTGCGTACAAATGCCGATGTTATTTAATTAATTTCGATATCTTTATATTTTATATTTTTATATTCTGTATATTCTTACGTATCAGATTTGAATTTTAGTGTTTATATTGTTATATTATTGTATGTTATATAATTTCATATCTTTGTACTGTTATATTATGATTTATATTACCACTATAGTACGGTACTAAATTAACCTCTAATTTTTAGCAAAAATGCCACGGAACGAATTTCAAGGGAAACTAATCCAATTTATTACAGCATATGGATAGCAGAATTATTTATTTATTTATTTAATTTTATAATATTATAATTAATTAAACTATAATTTTAGATTGAAATTAATTCCATTTCTTCCAGCCTATGGCTAAGAGCAATTAGTTAATTAATAGATTTTGTTTTCAGGAAACCTCTGCAGATTACAGATGAATGGTGGCACATTGGAGTTGCTGATAAGAGATGGCAGAATGCAGAGGCGTACAACAAAAATGTGATTGTCTTACACTAACAGTAGTTTGAATATTGGATACCGGGAAATCGGACCAATTAAGTCATAACTAACATACTTTTCCTTTCCCTAACCCACAAAAATTTACTAACTATTGGCCGCCAAGGTGTCTGTAACCGGGTCGATCTCAATAATTTAACTAGTATCCTTCCATATCCTTCCAAGTATATGTAAAAACGGGTGTACTGTGGGCCCGGCGCTTTCCGGGATATCCTGCTTAATGCTTGGCAGTACATTCAAAATCAATCAATCAATTACAACTGACTTATTTTATAAGTCATCTAGCAATTTTTCTATCTTAATTTAATTCACATTTGTTGGGATAAAGCCCAATGGCTAGTCCCAAAGATAAATATAATTATTTATTTAAATAAATATTTGCTATAATATAGTATTATTTTAGTTTGTAATCACTAGATCCATTGGTTTGGTTCTTTGTAAGCGTCGTATTGCTATCGGACAGTCCAGCATACGACGGATTTCGATATTCTCATGTTGTTGAAGGCGTGAATCATGTTTGGCAGCATAAACTGCAATTACTTCATTGATGTCTTCCATCTTTAAGTCACGGTGCAGGTCTTCACTTCGAATGTACCACGGGGCATTTACAATATTCCGAAGTACTTTATTTTGGAACGTCTGAATTATCTTAACGTTTGTTTTCTTAGTACAGCCCCAAAGCTGTATTCCGTAAGTCCACACAGGTTTCAGAGTTTGCCGATATAGGAGCAATTTATTATGTATAGATAGTTCCGAGTCTCTACCTATGAGCCAATACATTTTCCTGTATTTGATGTTTAATTCGTTCTTTTTCTTTTTGACATGTTCTTTCCATTTAAGTTTGGCATCAAGCGTCATCCCTAGATATTTTGCTGTATTTGCATAAGGGACTTGTTTAGAGTTTATTACGATTGGTATACTGACATAGTTTGTTTTATTAGTAAAATTCACATGAACCGATTTTGTTTCATTGAGCTTAATTCTCCATTTCTTCATCCAGTTACTAACTGTATTAATTGATGTTTGTAATTTTTCTGTAGCTTGCGTTACATTACTCCCAACTGCCAAAATTGCTGTGTCGTCAGCAAATGTAGCTATGGTTGTTTCTTTCATTAGTGGTATATCTCGTGTGTACAGGAGGTACAAGATGGGGCCTAAAACGCTTCCTTGCGGCACTCCTGCTGAAATTTTCTTTAAATCCGAATATTCATCTTCATATTTTACACGGAAATGCCTGTCGGTTATGTAAGATTTTAGGATTTCATAATACTGTTTAGGAAGATCGCGATGTAACTTGTACTCTAATCCTTTATGCCATACACGATCAAATGCTTGCGCTACATCCAAGAAGAGGCTTGAACATATCTTTTTCGTTTCTAGAGTACGTTCTATAATATCTGTGATTCTATGAACTTGCTCTAGGGTCGAATGTTTTTCTCTGAATCCAAACTGATAAGCAGGTATAAGATCATTATCCTTTATTATCGGCTTTAGTCTCTTCAGAAGTAGTTTTTCAAATATCTTCGATATAGTAGGAAGCAGAGATATTGGTCTAAATGACTTTTTATCGTTACTGTTTTTGTTTGGCTTTAAAATCATGATCACTTCTGCTACCTTCCACTGCCTTGGAACGTATCTTAATCTAAACACAGCATTGATTATGTGCAGAAGTTTGTGTATTGCTTTGTCTGGTAGTTCTTTTATAATTTGCCCAGTTATTAAATCATATCCAGGAGCTTTTTTCGGATTTACACTTTTTATTTCTTCTTTTAACTCACGGAGAGTTACAGTTTGTATTTCAAGCTTATTTGATCTGTGTACAAAATTAACATTTTCATTCGCAGATTGTCTGGGTAGTGGTTGAAAAGTTTCTTCGAGGTGTCTCGCAAACAGATCCGCTTTTTGCTTACTACTACGAGCCCACGTACCATTATCATTTCTAATAGGTGCTGTTGAATTTTTCGGTCTCTTGATCGATTTTGTTGCTATCCATAAGGAGTATTCAGTGTCTTTTTGACCAGTAAGTGAAGATAAATATGATTCTATTGTTTCATTTTTTACTTTCCTGATAATAGATTTCAGTTTTTTACATAAGTTATTAAGCTCGGTTTTATTAGCTGCAGTTCGATTTATTTGCCAGAACTTACGTGCTTTACGTTTTTTAGCCACCGCAGTTCTTTTACTTCGAGTGGATAATTTGTGCCTCTAATGTTATTTGCAGGTTCGCGTGGAGTGCTCTGCCACGCTGCTTGCTGTATATTTTCAATTAGTCTGTCAATTTCTTCCTCAATGTGCATAGATCTTCTTATTGGCACTTGCAGTTTGATATTTCCATTTAACAATTCACGAAAAAGGTTCCAATTAGTGTTCCTGTTGTAAAATCTTGGTGATATTTCTTTTTGAATAATAGTTTCGCTGAATGTCATGATAACAGGAGAGTGATCTGATGTAAGGTCTTCATTATTTTCAATTCATATGTAGTTGTCAGATATTCCTTTTGTTACATAGAAATCTATAAGATCAGGAGTTTTGTTTAGATCTGTTGGCCAGTAAGTAGGTGCGCCACCAGATTGGACGTCGCATTTTATTTTTTTGCTGCTTTAAACAGTTCTCTTCCTTTTGGTGTTGTAATTCTGGAGCCCCAAAAAGTGTTTTTTGCGTTGAAGTCACCTCCAATAATGAAACATCGTCCCAAAGAGTGAAAAAGTTCTTCATATTCTTCTTTTTTTAAGTTATAGCGTGGTGGACAGTATATAGCTGAGATACTTACATCTTTGTTCTTAGTTTGAATTGTGATTGTTGTCACTTGCATGGACTCAGTTTCAACCTTCATTTCTTCATGGTGTTTTATATTATTTTTAATGAAAATGGCAGATCCCCCTCTTGCCCTTTCTGCTGGATGAATAGCATGGTAGAAACTGTACCCACGTATTTTGCAATATGAAGATCTATTAAAATGGCTTTCAGAGATTAAACATATGTCAATTTTTTGCATGTTTAGAAATATTTCTAGCTCAGGTATATGATGGATTAGCCCATTTGCATTCCATATTACTATTCTCAGCGTTTGTAAATTAATTTTTATTTTTGTTCACGTTGGAATACTGCGATGATAGAGTTTTCAATTGGTCAAATATAAGTTTATTTATATCAGCTTGCTCGTCAAGTTTTTTACTTAAAGCTTCTATGGTTTTGATGAAATCTATTTGAACTTGGCCAGTATTATTTACTTTTGTGGTTGATTCTTGATTTTTAGCAACTTCTGCATATGATGCGTTACCTCGCAGATTGTATAATCCCTTATTGTTCGGTTGGTTTGTTGTACCAGGGTTTCTTTGATTTTGCACAGAATTTCTTGCACGGTTTCTAATTTTTTGCAATTCTTTAGCTACTTCACAACCACGATAATTTGCAGGGTGTTGTCCTTTACAATTTATGCATGTTGCTGTAGTGTTTCTGTCTAATGTACACATGATCGTGAGATGCTTACCAGCACATTTGACACATCTTGCGTCACGCTCACAATATTTCTGGGTATGATTATAACTTTGACATTTTCTGCATTGGACTATCTTTGAAGTATTCTTTCTCATTGGCTCTATTCTAACTTTCATGTTTTGAATTGCTCGAATATTATATATCTTTTGGATGTTTTCTTTATTGCCAAACGTAAGCATAAAGAGCGGTAGTCCCCTTCTTACCAGTTCGCGGTTTCAAATGCAGGGTTAAACAATTTTTTTAAATTCTTATTTGTATTAATTTTAAAGTTTTGTGTCAAATATGTATAAATTGTATATAAATTAGATTTTAGGCGCGGTTATACGGTGACGCAATCAATCGATCAAAATTCGTCTACTACTATGTTAAAAATCTAAATACTTTGCAAATGCCGACAGCCGAACTTGGACAAGGTCTTGTTATTTGTCCGGTAACCAATCGTATAGCGATTTTTAAGATGCTAGCTTACCACGCCGCGGTTTCGAGTTCGATGTTTGCCATTAACCATAAACGTAAAAAATATAAATTAAAAAATTCCGTATTGTACCGGTGACCGAATTGTGTATAAACCGAATTGTGTTCGTTAAGCTTACAATACCTGAAACGTTTACCAATTCGTTACACGTGGTTCAAAATGTCTCTTTAGAGACGTGGTATGGGACCTGATATTTATATGATAGTGTATGCGATGCACTAAATGATTTTCAGTTTATGTGCTCTTATCGTTTCGTACAAAAATCGTCCATTTGATTCTAATTATTCGACGACATATTAATAAAAAGAAATGGTTACCATAAAGTTGACTGATAACAGTCAATTGAAATTATACACGCTAAACATTTTATGTTTAGGGAATTAAATAGTGTAGACATACGGACGTCCATTTATTTATTACATTACTAGCGCCTAAAATATATTCTTAATAATGGTCCAGCATATTATTCTAGCATGTACATAAATACTTAACTGTATAATAAAGTCATATGTAATCCTATGTATATAGATTTTATGTCATCTTAAATCGAATGAAACCCAAATATATGTTACTCCTTTAATATTCATTGACCGGTCTCAGCAGTTTTATGTAATTCTATCATTAACATAAAAAATATTATTATGTCGTCATTGAGCCTCCGTATCACCAATATGAAACCATAATTTACCTAATTACACTTTAAATTGAATTTTCAAGTAGATGATTTTTGTTTTGCAGATTTTTTCGTTTCTACCAAACCAAAAAAATTCGGTAGTGATGCGCGGCCAAAAAATTCTATAACGAAATTTTTTATTTTTTGTTTGGTTTGTTTTCGTTCCATTTAATATTTTGTTCGCGGTTTTTTGATAAGCGTAAGTAAAAAAAAAATTATGATTATACTATCGTTGGTTAATGAAGGGAATTCGTATTCATGATTACTCGTGAGAAATGTTAAAATGTTAGTTATGGTCATTATTCATCGATTTAAATAAAAAAAATTATGTAAATTGAATAAAATTTGTGCAATAGACTGTTGAAAATGTAGAAGATAGGAGTCGGTATTTTTACCTACGATATTAATCTTGTGTTGTCTAGAGAGGTTTGCTGGAAATAGTTAATTTGATATTTAAATTGGTCTTTGAGAATATGACTAACTTATTTGAGAAATTAGCAAGCATTAGTTTAACAAAAGCCAGAGGGAAATAATCTCAAAATACAAAGTTACGGAAGAGAGATGTAATAATCATCCTGAAACAAAACTAATGAATATCAAAGACTGCACACACAAAATGGTATCGTATAACAGCGGACTGATTCTATTTGGTCATTTTTACTGAATTGGTTATTTTTACTGAAAATATGCGACCAGGATTACGACACCATATTTTAAAACTGTTGATGAATTAGCAGGTCGTTGTACGATATAAGAAGATGTGTGGCCAATAAACGGATTTGGGCAAAAGTTATTCAATCAAACAGAGGTGCCTATGCACGTTGAACTTGGTCAAATCGACGAAGGCTTGTTTACACACCTTTCTTTCTGCTGGCACAACATCCCTTCAAGGGGTTTGGGTGCCTCAGTGATGCTTTTTCAAATTTTACGATCCGGATAACTTTGTCGCGACTACGTGGGCCAAAACCGTGTAGCCTGTGTTCAGCAAAGCTTTACTGCTGTAGATGTTGCAGTTCAACCGATCTTCTTTTTTATGTAGTGGTTAGATAGGGGCCGTCCGTCACTCTTCTGTAATGTTTTGTTTTGACCAGATTGTCGCTACCAAACATGCGATGGAATATATGGTTGCCGCCATTTTTGAGCATTTCATTGCAGATACCATCCTTACCGGGTGCCTGTCAATTTTTCAGTATGTTGGTGGTGGTGAGGTCATGTTGACGGTAATATCAGATTATCGCAAGATAGGTTGTTGCGCTCAGTAGGTAGTCTTTGTCTATTTAGAAACGAAGATAAATAATTCCTCCACAGCTCTAGAACGGTTTTAGCGTCCATTTGTAACTCTTCTGTTTTATTGCGAATAGTGCTTCTGCATGGGTGGCATTTTGTTGCTATTTCTCTTATGTATCGATATATATCTTTTCGGCTTGAATTTTGGATGTTATATCCCTGTTGTTCATGCCAATCACTTTTCTTTTGCCTGCATAGTGGTTATGATCTTTCTCCTGACTAGCTCTTAAACAATCATCGTCCAGCCAAAGAATGTTAGGTCTAGATGAACTGCGGCCTATAGTGGACATTGATGCATCGGTTACCGCTGTCTAAATTATGCCTATTATTCTTGTATGAATTCCGGAACTGGATTGTCCTCCAAAATTCCTGTTTCAACGAGTAATACGCTGAAAACGTTAATTGTATGTAGCTGAAAGGCAACATTTTAATTCAAAACTACCAGGAAGTGGTCTTAATCGATGTTGACTCCGTTTGGTTCTGATGTCGTTGACTCCAGAAAAATGCCTTTTGGACAAGAGGATGTGGTCGATTTGATTTCCATGTGTCTATATGAATGCGCTAATGTGGGAAGAATGTCTAAGCATCCTCCAAGTTGTGCAGTAATGCTTGCTCAGTGGTGCGTATCCAGTGGTTGTTTGATGTAGGGTACAAGAAGATTGGGCCAATGGTGCTATGATAACTGCTGCCAGCACTGTCAATTTTTGCATTGAAGCCCACTAGCACGATTTAAACTATCCTTAAATTGATTTGGTTTCATCCCTGTGGGGTATGAACGTTTACAAACATAATATTAAAGTGACGTCCTGAGTGTGCAAATTATTGACAGGTTTGAAATCAGTCACGAATGGACGATATCGGTTGGCAATCAAGAAACCGACATCAAATTCATGCTTATCCATATGTTATGGATACTTTTGCGAAGAGTTGAAGGAGGCTCTCCAGGCGATGTAGGCTAAGTACATTCCATGTTCCAAATTTTAAATCGTTGTCCTCATATCGTGTCTGAGGTTGTTGTGAATTCAAATTTATCTGAGGCTTTTGTTGAGGTTTTGTAAGATTTGACAGGTTGGGTTGTTACCATATTCTGGAATTCAAGTGAGTTACCGGGACTTCTTACCACTCTTTGGTTAATTCCATATTAAAGCTGGACATTTCTTTACAACTTAGTATCACCGCATTCTTCACACATTTAGTGCGGATATGCAGGAGGCATTCTGTTTTGATCCTTCGTTTTTTGTATCATCCGTCTTAAACAAGGCAAATTTCCTGATGCCTGGAAAATATCAAAAATCATACCGATCTATAAAAGTGGGGTCCGCAGTGATGTAACTAGTTTTCGCGGTATAGCAATACTATCTTCTATTCCAAAACTACTTGAGTCAATGGTCAATAACATATTATATTTCCACTCTAAGAAATGGATTAGCGGACGCCAGCATGGATTTTTTCCTGGTCGTTCAACGGTCACTAATTTGGCCGTTTTCCAAAATAAATTAATCAATTCGGTTGCAGCGGGTACTCAAGTCGATGTGATTTATACCGATTTTGCAAAGGCATTTGACAAACTGAATCATCGAATATTATTGGAAAAACTTAATATACTGAATAGTGACTTTATTCCGTTAAACTAGATAAGGTCTTACTTATCAAGTCGGAAAATGTATGTTAAGATAAACGATACATCATCAGCATATTTTTTTGCATCGTCTGGTGTGCCACAAGGAAGCAACTTAGGGCCTTTATTATTTATATTATTTATTAATGATGCCGTTGACTGTTTTGAATATGCTGATTGTGTTTTATTTGCCGATGACATGAAAATATTTGCAAATATTTCTTGTGAACTAGATCGTGAATTATTTCAACGCGACTTAAAAAGGTTTCGAGATTGGTGTGCTATTAACCCAATGTTTTTGAATGTTGATAAATGCCATGTAATTACTTATTCTAAAGCTTAGAATCCATTAATTGTTGATTATTTTCTTAACGACAAATTATTGAGTAGAGTTAATGTGGTTAATGATTTGGGGGTCATCTTTAGTTCGGATTTATCATTTAACTCCCATATCGATGCAATTGTTAATAAAGCATATTCTATGTTAGGGTTTATTAAAAGAAATTCTAAAGATTTTCATGATACTTTGACTTTTAAATCATTGTATACTTCTCTCGTTCGTTCGCAGCTTGAATAGGCTAGTATTATATGGTCTCCGTTTTACGACTATCATTCTAACAGAAACAATTTTTGTTATTTGCTCTTTAAAAATTGCCATCTCTTGTAAACGAAGGCTATAAACTTTCGCCATACCTGGACCGGTGTAAGTTTTTGGGTCTTCAAACATTGGCCTCTAGGTGAAAATGTACTAGTGCTACATTTGCACGTGATATTATTTGTAATAAAGTAGACTGTGTTGACCTGCTTTTACTTTTGAACTTTTATGCTCCTCAATGCACTTTGCGTCCTCGTGTTTTTCTGCATATTTCGACTGCAAATAGTAACTACGGCCACTATGGTCCTATAGCGCGCATTCAACGTGATCTTAATACCGTGGCTAGTTGCTTTGACTTCTATATTTCTCGCGAAACTTTTAAAAAAGCGATAGCTAAGACAATATTTAAAAAAAAATTGCTACTTTTATTTGTTTTCCATTGATGTTATGATTTTTAAGCTGTACTGTTTAACGTTATTTATATTTCAATAATTAATTGTTGTTATTGTTTTAAAAAATTGAAAATGTACTGTTGTCGATGTAACCTAATTTGCATAAACATGCTGTATGGTAATAAATAAATAAATAAAAATTTTTGAATTTTGAAGATTCTGTATTTGTGGTTTTTGTTTGACTTTTGCAGGAAGTTGGGTCTGTGATTGATGGTTTCTGCAGGGAGCAGGATGTTGATTCGACAAATGGTTTGACTGGTGTAAAATTATTAGCGGTTATTTGGTGATGTTAAGAATAGTTCAATGGCCAGGCTTTGCAGGTTTTTGATTGTGGCCTGGTGGGTGTGTTGTTAAAACTGCTGGAGTTGGATTTAGCTTGTATGGTTCTGTATTTGCGGCAATTAGATCTTAAATTTGAGTGACAAGGCACATGTTCGTTTTTGTACTACGTCGAATAAATTTTACGGAATTTAAACAATCGAGCAATCTGGGGAGTACCACCTGTTGGTATTTGTTGAAAATAAAGATAAAAGCATGTGTCGAAATATAAATATAAATATAAATATAAATTTTGAAATATAAATACTGGGACGAATAACGAATAAAACATGTACGGACAAAATATCAATAATATGCAAGACACATTTTCGGCTACCTTCATATTTAAAACTTTTAATCTTCAAAGTGGGTGGCAAGTTTCCAGTACAAGCAAGAAAATTGTGATAAGTTATCGTTTTGCGAGGAACCATATATGGCAGAACCTCATGACAGATCTTATATGTACCCATCCATATTTAATTTAATAATGATTGCATGCTAGAAGAAATGCATCAGAATATGCCTTGTTGCCAATACTGGAACACGCTACATATAATATTCCATGTGAGAAGAAATCCTTTTAGATCTTGAGCTTTGTTGGTGGTGATTGGAATCGCCAATCGAATTGAGAAATGCAATCTCTTAAATTAAAATGTCATATCCGTTGGGATCATAGGAATGTGAGGGATGACGACATCTTCACCTTTGAATGGTCCTTACTAAATTGTTTTTTCTACGACGTTGCTCATTAATTGTTTTAATGCGAGCCTCGTGCTGTTACACAACTTTGGTTAGTTCATACATATTTCATGGTAACATGATAATTGCCACGCTGGTGGTATTTCTGACAGATCGAGTGAAGTTAAAAATTCTCTTGGATCTGCCTTGCTTTGAATGATATCTCTTTTCCACCTTTTCTTTTTTCTCTTCTCTAAATTGCAGAAGTTTTGAGGCAATGAAATTTGTCCTTAGTTCAGATCAACCGGTATTATTCCGTTCCCAATTTCCAGCAATTGATGGGAGGATATCTCAGCAGATCAATCCTTTTGCAGCTGAATACGCATATTTGAAGTTAATTTTCTGTGATTTTCTGTGTTACATTCTGCATTCAACCCAAACCATAAGTTTGCAATTCTGCAATACTTTTCCTATACCGGATTCTTTGGAAATATTGGACGTGGGAGTTAGAGTGGATTGCATGTTATAAGACAATTTCAAAGCGCAATGAGAAGTTCTTCCAACTGGAAACAATTTTGTAGCTTTCCCGGACGACGCAAGTGCTAAATCTATGCCATTTTGGGATCAAATTGTAAATAAATTTATCAAATAAATTAAATTAAACGTTTTACCAGCTCATCCTGGCGCACTTAAAAAAAAGATTTCTCCAGTTCCATCCAATTCACAATTCCTGCTAGGTGTACTGCTAAATGAACAACACCTGAACTTTGTTCCTGTATGGGAAAAAAAATTAGATTGCAATGTTATGTCGAAATTTCAAAGTAATCAGTGAAGGAGATTTAAGATTTTGAACAAACGAACATTTACATTTTTATTTATATAGATCACAAATATTTGTTGTGGTAGTAATACTGTAACTATTTCCTTTAATGTATTTATGGCCATGTACCAGCGATTTGAGATGCATCAAAAGACAACCAAACTTGGAAATTTCGACACACTTTGAAAGGAGAGTGATGAATATGGCTATGGATATGGATAAGTACTAAATTCTATTGCGCCACAAAAATGTATAGCTTATTTGACTATTTACAGTTATTCGATGCAGTACACACTTCTATTTGAACGAACAATTTTAGCCACAGTTGAAGTACAAAAAGCAATTTATGGTAAATTGTAAAATAATCATAAAAAAATAATAATTTTAAAATCTAACCTAATATTAATTTCAATCAAAATATAGTTGAAAATCCAGCATTCCAAATGTCAAAAGCATAACAATTTTATTGGATTTATTTTTTGTTTTTTTTTATTTAATTTTTAACAAAAAACATAGCAAACAATAAACAAAAGTGCAGCAGCATATTAAATTTTATGATATTTCTATTTTTGTGACAGTCAATTTGGTTTTTGTTTTCAATATGTATTTTTAGTATTACACGGTCTTTACAATAAGGGCTCTGTCATACTTTGAATTTGTATATATACAACTGAACAATGAATAATGCAGAAAGTCCAAATATTGCGCTAATGATAATCGAAATTATCGTAACTAAACTTTTCCAAATATTACACGCTACAAAAAAATGAGGCACCCTTAACGGAAAATGCTTTTTACCTCTACATTTTCAATATTGAAAACGGAAAAACTCATAAATGATGGTTGACGTTATTGTCGGATATATCCTGGAAATTATACCATATGGTAAATATTAATTTTTATGATATTTCGAATTGTTGCAACAAATTATAAGAGCTTATAGATTAGTGTTTTGGAAAGCATAGAAATTGGTAGTTTCGGGACTTAACTTCCTAGATAGAGGGCTTTAGTATGCTCATAGATTTTTAGGTATAAGTTTATCTTATCTTTTCGTATGTCACCAACCTTGGTCCGAACTAATCTCCAGGATTAAAGCTGTAATACTATATTTTCCACTGTTCCTTCGGTGATTTGGTTTTAGCGGAAATATTACAAAAATTATCAATAGATATAACTTAAATGCACTTTGTAAAAGTCCAGCATTTTACCCATACGTGAATCTTGATTTTTGTCTCTGTTTTTTCTTTATTGGGTGGTGTATTATAAAAGTGACCCGTCCAACTGCAACGTCCAAAGTCAACGGTAAACTACACGGAAGGCGCATAGATGAACTACGACTATAGGCAGGTCGTACATCTGAATTATTGATGTAATTTAGACAAATTGAAGCTGAAATATTTGCAATTAACCACGCTCGCCAAATTACAGATACAAACTTTTCTGGATACTATACGCGGAGTGGCAAAACTATTTTGAGTCACGTTTAGCATTCATTAAAATGAAACATCATAATGGCAGTTAGTGCTGGCAGCATTACAAAGCTTCTTGATACATTCGATGAAATAGTACTAGGTCTGAGAGCTGTACGTGAAAGAACTGGGTCCAGAGATCCATGGATGATTTATCTAATGTTGAATAAGCTCAAAGAAGGAACAAGAAGTCAGATGTCTGTTGGGAAAGACAAAAATATGCCCAATTGTTTTAATTCAAATCATACCATATATAATTGCCGATCAAGAAATAGATGCCGTCAGAGTTTGGAAAAGCATCACTCGTTATTGCAAACAAATGGCAACCAGACACCAAAATTCAGTGCAGCAGCAGTTTTTCAACCAATATTTTATGGTCCTGAATCTACACTTTATTATACCTTGTACAATCACCAAGCGGAGACAGAAATTTACCGACTATCTTAATAAACGCCGTCAACAGGAATGGTATACACAAATCTTGCAGGATGCTTTAGACCCGGTGTTTCAAGCTTTTTTGCTAACTGAGGTTTTTGTATAAAAACTAGGCCTCCCTCTTACTAATGGAAGGATGCTCATTCCAGGAATTTGGCAAACGGGTGGGAGAAAATAACATGAAGTGGCTCAAATATTTTAAACATCATGATTCTGCAATAAACCAATAGCCTAGATCACATCATCACTACCTGCTAATCCAGTGCACATTATCTAACTTATTGCATTACAGGGGAATTAGCGGAATCATATTTCTACAAACCCGCGACAATTGACATTTTGCTAGGTGCTAATGTGATATTTGAACTTTGGGACCATGGTCGCCTGAAAATTGGAAAAAGCAACTTTGTAGCAAATAAACCCATAACTGAAGTTAAAGAGCAATATTGTAAAAATTTAAAGCATCAGAGGTGTTAACCTAAGATGTCTTCTAATTACGAAACAGTTCAAGAAGAAATTCAGCAGCACGATAAATAACACAAAAAGCAGTTATAAAATCAAGAAGAGTTAGTTCGGAATTCTACAACTGATAGATTTATTTTTCAAGCTGATATTAATCCACTACAAGTAGAAGATCAAAATTCTAAGCAAGCAGGATTCTTTAACCGTTAGATTCTTTAAGTATGATCGTATTAATTGCGGTTCGGATCAAGTTACTTTTCCAGAAAGTAACCATATAAGGAACAATTCTTGGGCTATCATTTTGCAATACAATTTTCGGAACAAAAAATATTTGCAAACAAAAAAATTTGTTCCATTATTGAAATAACTGCTGGACTATTGATGGCAGAAATATAACGTGAAAAGATATCCATAAATGTGTAACATGTTTTAAAGTTTAAAAACTCTTTCAACCACCTAATGGAAAAGATACCGGTATTCATGGCTACTAAGGCGATATTTATAGTAGTAGTCAGCACCTTAACAACAGCACCCTTTATATAAGCCAATCCAGATTCTCGTTAATTTGGGTCCATATTTTCAAAATACGCTACCGTTTACAAATCTCGAACCAAAAATCGCAAGTAATTTACAAGAGGATTAAAAAATCTGCATTTATACCCTCTGCTGTACCTTTTTTTGGTGGAATATAGGAGGCAGATTTTTTTTTTAGTTTTTTTGTTACGACTAAGTTGTTACAACCAATTTAGCAATTTTTCTTTCTTACTTTAATTCTCTGTTAGTTGGGCTATAACACAGTAGTTACTCCGAATGGTCTCAGTTCTTCCAGTTTCATCAGCAGCTTTCAGCCTTGAAGTACTATATCAAGCGGCTTCGATCTTTTTAGCCGTCTTGTATCTACGCTGTTGATAATATGTTGAATATCCGTGTTTTCATGGAGTTGTAAACGCTGGATATATTTTTTGGCCTTTTTTGTGATTTCTTCGTTAACGGTTTCCATAAACATTTCTAATAAACCAAGGTGCATTGACAATGCATCGTCGTACTTTGTTCTGGAATGTTTGTTTTATCTTAACGTTAGTTTTCTTTGTGCATCCTCAGAGCTGGATGCCATAGGTCCACCCAGGCTTACGTATTTGCCTGTATAAAAGCAACTTGTTGTGAATTGCAACCTCATTGTTCCTTCCCATGAGCCAATACATTTTTCTGAACTTTATATCCAGTGCTTGCCGTTTTTTCTTGACATGCCATTTCCATTTTAACTTTGCGTCGAGCGTCATACCCAGGTATTTTGCCGTGTTCTCATGTGGTATTTCCTGCTTATTTATGCAAATAGGTAGGTGATCTACTTTTAGATAAGTGAAGGTTATGTGAACTGATTTTAGCTCATTTAATTGTACTCTCCCTTTTTTTGTTCAGCGGACAATCTCATTTTCAGTGTGCTGGTTGTCTCTTCGATTGTACTTCCGAAATTCTGTTTCTTCAGTAAAAGGGATGTCATTTGTATAAAGCTCATACAATAATGGTTCCTGCACGCTCCTGCTTCAATGCTCTTGAGTGATGAGAACTCTCCTTCATATTTTACTCTGAAATATCTCCCTTCATTGTATGATTTTAATATCTCATAGAACTGCTTTGGGAGATCGCGATGTAATTTCTATTCCAGTCCTCGATGCTAAATTCGATCAAAGGCTTGGGCAACATTAAGGAAAACTCCAGAACATACCTTTTTGTTTTCAAGCGTCTTCTCAATCACTCTATGGTGGAGTGTTTCTCTCTGAAACCGAATTGGTGAAATAGTAACAGGTGTTTTTTTTCAATAAGAGGTTTCATCCTTTTGAGGAGTAATTTTTCAAACAGCTTGGACAATGATGGTAAGGCAGATATAGATCTGTAATACGTTTTCTCATTATGTGGCTTATTAGGCTTGGGTATCATAATAACTTCTGCTATTTTCCACTGCTGAGGAACATATTTCATTCTAAATGCTGCTTATGTATAGCAACTTCTTAAGACATTTTTCTGGCAACTTTTTAATATCTTTTCCTGTAATAAGATCGTATCCAGGAGTTTTTTTTACATTTAGGTTATGTTTAATTTCATTTTTGAGTTCTTTCATTGTAACTGGTCGTATGTCTAATTCGTTTTCTTTTTGCATTAGAACGGTATTTTCATCTGCTGTTGGTCTAGTCGAAGGTTTAAACCTTTCTTCCAGATGTTGAGCAAAAAGATCAGCTTTATCTTTGGGGCTTTTGGCCCAAGTACCATCTGCATTTTTATTGGTGGCATCTGCATCTTTTGGTTTTTGTTAGGCCTTTTGTAGCTTTCCATAAAAAATACTCGCTTTCTTTGTGGCCAGGCAGACTTATTAAATATTTGTTGAAGCTTACCGCTTCTGCAGTTTGTTTTTGAGGTGATTGAAAATAGTTTTGCTCTCTGTTGCTCGATTTCTATGCCAGATTTTGTGAGCTTTCCGCTTTTCTCTGACCAAATTTCATATTTCCTGTGTATATGTTTCATTCTTGTGCAGGTTTATTTTTGGCAGGAGGAAAAGGAGTTTTCCATGCTGCGATCTGAATATTGTTTATGAGCAGCTCTACTTCTTTTTCAAGTTGTGTTTGGTTTTTTATTGTGACTTGAAGATCAATAATGACCACCGTTTCCAGAAACCTTGTACCATCTTTTCTACCAAGTACCATCTTGTTCTTAGTGTTATCTTTTCGATGTCTACGCTTGGTAGTGCCATTAGAGAATCTCCAATTAAGAAATGACCTGGTGTCAATGCTGTTAGGTTCGAGGCATCGTTGGTGAGTGAGGTTAAGGGTCGAGAATTGAGTACTGCTTCGATTTGAGTAGCGACGGTGTATAGTTCTTCAAATGTGAGAGTTTTTTTTCCTATCACTCTTTTGAGGTGAAATTTCACAGATTTTATCCCGGCTTCCTATAAGCCTCCGAAATGAGGGGTATGCGGTAGTATAAAATGCCAGGTCGTTCCCTCACTGGCCAGTATGTTTGATATGTCACTTTGTAATGACACCATGGCCGTGTAGTAGTAAGTCCCATTATCAGAGTATATGTTTGTGCATAATCCTCGCCTTAATATGAACCACTTATATGCAGCAAAAAATCATTCTGTTGTTAAGTTGCTCACTATTCCGATATGAATGGCTTTTCTGGAAACGCCTAATCGCGCGTAATAGCCCTATTATTGCATAATCTCTTAGATTTTTTTTATATGTGTAATTTCTTGGCCGAAGTTTTGGGCTTGGCTTAGTTTTAAAATTAATGTTTCCGCACAGGAATTGTGGACTATACCACTAAACTTGTTAATGATGAGTTCCCTAGGTGTTGTGCCACGTAAAGCACTATCTGCTGGGTTATCTTCAGATTTCAGGTACTGCCATGTTTTTGTTGGTAATCTCTTCTTAATGGTCAATATTCTATTTGCTAATGGTCAATATTCTATTTATGTTTTAATATCCTGAAGTTGCATGACATTTTGTACATGCTTCATTAATGTTGCTAACAATACGGCTGCATTTATTTCGAGACGGGGAATTGATAGTTTTGTCTTGATTAGAGCTACCCGCGTTTTGGATATTAGTAGCTGTGTTGTTACTTGGCCCGAGGCATCTATGGTTAGGCAATACACAGATGCAGCGTATGCCGATTCTAAGGCATCAACGAATCCGTGCAGTTCTTTTTGTTCAATTGTTCTAGGGTTCACCCATCTTGGTATGTTTATATTATAAATTTCACTTAGTTCCTCTTTGTATTTTAGCTATTTGGTTCGTATCTTCTCTGGTAGTTGTTTATCCCAGTTTATTTCAGTTATTCATGCTTCTTTAATCATAATCTTGGCCATGATTGTTATTGGTGACCGCCATCCTACAGGATCGATTAACTTTGATGAATCAGATAGCAGTAAGCGTTTTGTGGGCTGGTTGTCAGTGAACTGCAAGTGGGCCATGTCGAATTCAAAACAATCTGTTTGGGGGTTGTATACAATTTCCAAGGTTTTAATGCACTCGTATAATTTGATTTGAATGTTTCCGCCAGCTCGTTGCTCGTGGGGAATTTGTCTTGTATTTTCCGTTTAATATCCATTTTTTTAATAGGAATCCACCTTGAGCTGTGAGTTCCTGTAGTTCATGTAGCACTGTTAGTGCTTCCTCGATAGTATCTGCACCTGTTAGTAGGTCATCTATGTAGAAGTTTGTCATATTAATGTTTGCTGCGGTGGGATGGGTACCGATTTCTTCTTGGGCTGGTTGTAATAAAGATCTTACTGCTAGATAGCTTCCTGGAGTAGTTTCACATGTTACTGTGTTTAATCTATAAGCCTTCATTGGCTGAGTTAGATCACTTCTCCATAATATTCGGTGGTAGTCTCGATCTATTTTACCAACCCATACTTAACGAAACATTTTTTCTATGTCTGCGGTCATCACAATTTTGTGTTTTCGCCAAAATAGCACTATATCGCCTAGTTTTTCCTGTAGTTTGGAACCCGTCATCATGATGTTATTTAGACACTCCATTCGTTGTTTTGGAGTCTTTTTTGATCACACCATGATCAGGTACGTAATATACGTTTTTTGCTAGATCGTCGCCTGGCCTTTCGAGGATTGACTTCATGTGTTTTAAACCGATCTCCTGCATGATTTATGATAAAGTTCCTTGTAAGCAGAATCTTTCATAAATCTTCTTTCGGTTTGAAATAACCTTGCAACGGCTTTTTTCGCGATTATCCTAATTGTACGTGGTTGTCCTTGAATGGAATTCGCACTTTATATCGGTCATCATGATATCGTCCTACCGTTTCTTGAAATAACTCCTGAACCTTATCTTCTTCCTCTGTGAGGCTTCGTTCTTCAGGGATGTTATCTTGTTCCACGAACATAATAGTCCTATTTTGGATTATCCAAGCTGCCTATTATAATATCTTTCTAGATTATCCAAGCTGCCTATTATAATCCATTCGAATTCCGTATGATGGGCCGTAGGCTCCTGGCATCCGCCTTTTATCATGCTGTTTTTATTATTGATGGATAGTAGTCTGCCCCTAGTACCAGGTCGATTGATTGAGCTTGGTAGTAATATGGATCTGCTAGTTATATATCCCGCAGATTGGTCCATTTGGTTGTATCGACATTTGTCTCGGGTAATTGTTGAAATATTTTGTTTTAATCTGAGCCAGTTATCTCAAAACTTTTAGGCTAACATGATTCATTTCCTGTATTTTCGTAGTTGATACATAGGAATCCTATCATCAAATCTCTTAAATTGAATGATTTATCATCAAAAACTCACAAAAAAAAAAAATAAAATAAATAAATACAAAGTTAGTCAGTAAATCTTACTATATCTGTAATTGAATCCAATTTAATTTCAGCCAAAAAATAAAAACAATATAAAGTGCCAAAAAACCATAATACTTTTATATTAATCACATCTGCGGAAATTTTATCATCATTTTGCCAGAATGAATACATATTTTCCCCATATATCTACATGAATAATATCTGATAGTAGTAAAAATCATACGGTATCAAAAATAAAGCACGGAAACCCTCCCTAAAAATAAAATAAAAATTCTGCACATATCAAAATTTATATCATTCAGAAAAATAAAAACTTTTTTAACAGCAACAAAATCATTTTCTATCTTATATTCATCTCAACTTTGATTTTTATTTTTTTTTTATAAACATTTGCAATTTCGTGGTAACCATATGTGGCAATTCTGGAACCCAGAAAAATTATCATTTTAATCAGAATTTAAAGGTTATTATATTAGCTGTTTGCCTTAATACTATATGGAAAAATATATATTTGTATGTATATGTGTGTATCGCTCCTGTTCTGATCCGTTCTATATAAATATACACTAACTAAAAATTATGTATTACGAAATCGATAAATGTATGTTCTCTGATAGTCATAAGTTTTGCCATGCAGATAGTCATAAGTTTCAGCCATGCTTAATATATCAAAATGTGGTTGAGCCACTGTTGTTAAAGAGAGTTCAAATGTTTAAGAAATTATTCTCTGCTATCAAAGAAACGATAGCATGCATCGAACGAAGAAGATCGTATCTTCACAGCTACACGAAGATGACTTCTGAAAAGTTGAATATGTGACAACAAGAATCGATTAAGAGTATTGCTCTATCTGACGTCTCCCTAGGTGGCGGATAGGGGAAAATCTACCAGATATGGCAGGTACCGGGAAAATCAAATACTCGGGTGGACCAGAAACTTGCTATGGGAAGGATATCCAGAAATTTAAACTGTAGATAGTCAATTAGAAGTTGTATTTAGGGTGGAGGGAGTTGGATCCGCAGTATTGGTGGCAGATTAGAGTGAGCGTCGTCGTTATTTATCACCCGCAATGCCCCGAAGATGGACCACTCGGTCTTTTTAGCAGATATATCGATAGGTGGATAAAGAAATTTGGCCTTGGGGCCTTGGGGCGTTGGTCAGGAGGAGATTGAGCATGGAACACATAGGCATAATCACGAGTCTAATGAAACCTCCTAAAAATATAACGAAGGGCACTTTGAAAGCCCAGTCAAAAACAGCCTAGAGAACAATGCTCGTCTCTGAAGATAAACAATTCCCCATAGTTATCGACAGAGAAAGAAACCTTGATTAGGGTTTATTGAGCAGGAGAGGAAGACTATCTGCGGAGTTGCTTGGTCACGAGAAACGAAAATGGCAACTGTAAGGAAAACAAATATTTTAGGAGTATCAAGGACGTTCCTGGTTCTTAAAGAGATTGGTTATACTAACTATAGACGACACATTGTGACCGACTTGCTTTTTGACCTTGGGGTGCACCTGAATACAAAGTTAAATTTTGGAAAACAAATCAAGTGTTCTTTGGAAAAAGCGACAAAAGTGACTTTTATACTGATGACGAATATCGGCGGCCCAGCGGCTGGGAAATGGAAGTGACTAATGTCGGTAACAAATTATATCCTTCTGTAAGGTTGTGAAATATGGGCGAATATCCTTAAAACAGAAAAATACCGAAACAAAATGGCAGCGGTACGTCGTGGCGCGCTTAGAATATGATAGCCCATACAACACAGCATTTTATGGGTTGATATAAAGTATGGAGAAGTAAACTACCTAATTCCTTATGGGTATTTTAGTAGATATTTGTACACGATTGGAAAGCTAGAAGATCCTGCCAGAAGTAATACTTAATTTTCTGAAGTAATACCCAAAGAAGTTCCAAGATGGATCCTTGTCTGACAAAGAGCAGGTATTTAGTGGTTGCGAGTCCCACACTAAGTGCATAAAGAATTTTCCACCTCTATTTAAAAAAAAATATGTAAACATTTTCGATAATGTTTTGGGTGCAGCAAAAAATTTGAAAGCTAATTTGACATTGAAATCAGCAGCAATATTTTAAAATATTTTAATAAAACAATATTAATGAACCGTTCTAAACAGCCAGCGATTGGGCGTCATTTATACTTTCTGTTACCAACACCAATGAAACTATTCGAATGGGTGGGGAGCGTTGAACTCTCAATTGGAAGTTAATCGTAATGCTGTTCCGAAAATTGACGAAATATTCATGAAGCTACACGGGCCAATTTTTCAGTAGAGTCAATTGATTGGACGTGTACTTGTAGATATCATTAACGCTCATAAGGTCTAATGTAAATGTTAGGCAATTGGAAGCCGTAATTATAGGTTAACTCAACTATTACCAAAAGTTAATTCGTTCCTTTTCACAAATAGCATAGCACCACTTAATGTTCTACGTCTTAATTGATGTTGATTTTGGCGGAAGTAAATAGATACTCGATATTGTGTTTGGTATTTAGCATATTCGAATATAATCAAATTTTGACCAACGAAAAAACAACGCTGATGGTTTATCACGGTTACCCATGGGACCTGACCAGGAATTCGATGAGTACGAGCTCAGGTCAGGTTACAAGAGATTTATGATATTTTTGTACAAGAGTATCTAATTGATAGTCGAGTAATAGAAGATCATACCAAACGGCATCATGCGTTGCTAAGAGGGATCGAACACATCCAACCAATGTGAGTGGCCTGAAAATCTGCTGAAGATTAGCAACCATATTTCACACGTGAATTGTCATTAAACGTTTTTAATAACTGTTTTCGAACTTCCAAATTTAGTAATTCTGAGCTAATCTTTAAATTAGGATTTTTAGGCCAAGTAGTTTGATTTTGTTGAAGAAATGATGGACCTCCGACCACCATAAATCTTGTTTCAGAAACTCATTTGGCATTATACAGCTCGATTTTGAGCAGTTGGAACATAGCACCAGCTGGTTATTGCAGAATTTTCTTGTATTTGGGTGATCCCAAACTAATCGCGAATTAGTTTTATCTCTATGGAATAAAATTGTTAAAGCGAAGTGAAGTTTGAATTACCAAGATATTTTATGTTGTCATTTACAGGTAGTGAGACTGAGAACTGATCGGACTGAAGACGCTTGAAGTTCTTAATATAGTGGCCCTCACAATATTTTTCTTCCAATGAAAAACTATTTTTAACACAAATTGTTTTTATTTTCCAGAAACGCTTCAAATCGTTATGAAGCCTTTCATTATTACACTAAGCTGTAGCTGGGCCTTCATGAATACTCTGAAGATAAATTACCCGAGCACTAATTACATATCCGAATACGCTTGACATGAATGGCGGTAGGTTCTTAACGACAGAAATAGCTTGTCCGCTGAACAATTGATTGTAAATTTCAGCACCAAGTAACATATCTATTCTGTTTGGTTCATGAAAATATGGGTCAGTCAACTGAATTTCGGCTGGTATTAGATTTAAATCAATATTAACTGGATTGGTTGGTAACTGGTTTGTAATTTTTGGAATTATAAAAAAGTTCAGTGTTGCTGAGAAATTAGGTATTCTAGATGTAATAGTTAGAGAAACCTTTGACTTTAGTATGGTTTCCTATCCACCAATGCCAGATACGACTTTCTTGGTTGGTTGTTTTTTGATTTTCAATAAATTAACAATACTTTCAGTCACGAAGTTTAAATGTGACCTACTGTCCAATAAAGCCCTGTACAACAGTTTCCCATTTGATTCTGTTGCAACGTTAAGCAAAGTAGTCCCAAGCAAAATTTGTCCAACTATTCTTGAGTGAACTGAATTCTTGACTGCAGTATTAGGAAGTTGACATGATGATAACCCAGTTACTTTAGAGGTTTTTTATTCTTCGCGACGATTATTACTCGAATCATTTACGATAAGCCCTGGATTTGCTGAAAAATGCTTAATATTTTGAAAACGTGCATTAGTTTCAAAATGAAGCAAATCATTATGCTTTAAAAAACATTTACTGCAGGGTGGCTTATCACATATCCCAACTTTATGCTTCGAAATCAAACAATTGGTACACAATATTCCGTGCATATTGAAAACGCATTTGCGGAGATATTTTAATATCTAAGAAACCTGGATAATTTGTTATCAAATGTGATCCATCACAATACGAACACTTACAATTATTGGATACTAACGACACTGGTTTGCCTTTCGAATAATGAGTTAGTTTGTTAGTAATTGTATACTTTGGGCTAGTTGTTTCTCTAATGGCTTCTAAAATGCGTACACGATTTCGTAAAAATTTGAAAAATTTGTCAAAATTTAGTTTGAGTTTGATGGTTAGGTAATAAATAAGCATTAAATCCCACGTTTCAACCTGGATGTGCAATGATTTAAGAGCACTATAAGACTAACCATTCATTCTCTAAGCCACTAAAAGTTAGTAACTTGAGCTCTGAGAGCTTTATAGATATTATTGGACTATTTTGCTCTGTATGAGTGTTAGCTGATGCTTCACCACAATTATTGTACCACAATAAGCTGACTTATTTTGATTGACTTTCTAATTTCCTAAGGTTGTGAATCTTATTCAACAATTCGCTTTCAACATATTCGTAATCTTTTTCAAAAGATATACGATCAGCTGTCGTAGCTTCATCAGAGATTTGTATCTTAAGCTGGACTTGATGATACTTGTTATATACCAACTGTAATCTTCGAATGTTAGATTCAATTTCCCCTACACAGAGAGAAATATTATCTCGTATTATGAATAACACTATATAAGTTATGAATAAAATCTTTTGATTTGGCACCGTGCACAACAGATTCATAATACAAGAATAATATACTTAGTATATGAATAAGGTTTTATTCACATATTATGAGTTATATTCATGATATTTTTAAAATATTGATGAAAGATTATTCATGGCTGATGAAAAATTATTCATATTTGTTAAGAATTAAATGCAGGAATTATACCTTTTAAAGCATTATTTCATGATTAGGATTGCATAGAAAAATGATATTTTATGCACAAATCATACCTATAATACTTATACTATGCATTATTAAGCATGATAATTACCACATATTAGCTTGTATTGGCCATTTTTTGGCTACATTATTCATTGATTATGAATATTAATGCATACATTTATATTAAGTAATGCATAGCTTTTTTCTTTATGCCTTGTTATGCATGGATCATGATTAGGGTGTTTAACTTGTTTAAATTTTAGTCCACACTGTTAAATAGAAAATATGTTTTTCAATAATTTTTTTTCAAAACCTTTATTTATAAAAACACAAATTTCGCTTATTAATATATGTCATATTTATAAAATATCTAAATAAAAATCATTATTTAATATAAGCCTTAAATATCAACCTTAAATATAAATATAAAAGTAAAATTAACTCTAATAATATTTATAATTTTGATTTGTATATCAATTACCGGTTTTATCAAAAATATTGGTATTTCCTACAAGCTTCTTACAACCCTTTGTTAATTTATAAAGTGGACAGTTCCCCAGAGTACTAGCACTGTTGTTGTTTGGAAAAAGTTGGATTTAAAATGCCCATACGTTAACCTTACATGAATTATTCCACGTTGTTTCGGCGGTTTCCCACGGTGAACTATGAGTTTTGAACCACGTCTGCTCCTGTTCATCAAATTCACCTAAAAAAAATGTCAAGTTAACGTTTACTCTAAAATAGTTTATTAATGTATATTTATACTTACTAACACATGCGGCAGGGTCATAAATAATCTGAAGGCTAGACCCTTTGGTTTGATTGATTCCGTTTCCTGTTGATAACAGTAAATATGTCAAAATTCCATAATTTACTCATCGATATTCAATATTTATTCTAATGATATCAGCTAGGGATTTTTCCTCGATGGCGTTTTTCCTGCTTTTAATAAAATAAAAGGTTACCATTAAAATGGATCACAATTCTATTCAACTATATATAACTATATATAAACATATACATATAATTACATATTACACTTTACATTTTTTTACACTACACAGGTAAATTTTTTTGATTTTTTTGGCAAAAAAATGGATAATGTCCAAAAAAACGTATTATAACAAGTTTATACACTTTAAATTTACTATAAAATTATCATTCATTGTTCTAAAAGATTTTATACAATTCTTTACATATAGTATATATTATATTTGAAATAACTTACATAACTTACATATACTTACCAATGTTCTTTTTATTTTTTATTTCACTTCATAAAAATATTGGATCAAATTCAAAACACATGACCAACCTTATTGATTCCACTTTTAAAACTAAATTCATCATCATTATTTGGTAGATATAGTAAAAAACAGGTGTTCGTAATAAAACAATCGTCATGCAACACAAAATACAAAAAAAAAAATGCTCCTCTTTCATGATTGTTAGTCATAAAATGTGGGCAGTATGCATAATATCTGCAACTAATCAATAGATTCTACTAAACGCCGGGAACAATCGTAACAAATAAGCATAGTTGAGCATGTATTATGAACTAGATTCATGATTTGAACCATTAATTATTTATTATAAGGTATGCATGATTGGATTAGATCATGAATAACCATTCATGGCTTTTATTCATAGTTCCTGATTTGTATTCATATTTACTGAATTAAAAGCAAAGAAATCCATTTCATTATTTATGAAATTGATAATCATGATCCATGCCAAGCGTTTTCTCTCTGTGTATAGTCTTAAGACTTACTAGCTTGGTTCTAAATTGAGTTAATTGGCCTTTAAATTCACCACGCTGTCTTTTTAATGACTCTAAAGTCAAAGACTTGGTTTTAGAATCACCACGTTTGGTGTGATCACTGACATTATTGTTCGAATTAACTTTATACTTAATACAAGAAACGAATACTAGCGAATCTGTATTTTACCACTTGAACAGCCCTTTCTATGAAGAATTAAATACTTATACTGTGCTATATATTACCTACTATACAACAAACTTAAATATTAGTTGTAACTTACAAATTACTCTGGAGTCAGTATGGTGTTGTGATGATTTTGATGTCACCGCCTTAGTAACTGGTAATGCTCAATGTGCAATCTGTCGATGCCGAAATATTTACCGTTATCCCTCCGACCTTGCTGATGAAAGACTTTTGAATAAATTCGATGTATTTGGCCGTATAGTACTCGAATGTTTTATTTGTAACTGTGATGAGTTGATGCAGGAATATGATATTATGTGATATCGAAGTAATCCGTTGAACAGAACGATGACCCATAATAATGATTTATGATAATCGATGCTAGAACAATTGAAGATGATTTTTTGATGATTTTTAATAATGATAATTATTATTGTGCTGAATTTTCCAGATAATTCCAACCGTTTACTGTTTCTGGAACACTTTTAATAATCTTCACGATTTTGTTTTATGATCTCCAACTTAAATCATAAATTGCTAAATTAATTTAGCAAATTTTTATTATTTTTAATTATTTTATGATCAGGATCAAATGTAATTGTTTGCTGATCTTTATAAATTGAAGATTGCTTGGATGGCGAAAACACGAGGTCAGCTTTTATGATTAACAATATGGCTGTACCTTTCATGTAAACTATGTTGTATTTTAATCACGCGGTATCATGACTTTATTTCGGCTTTTATTTTCAGTTTTAGTTAATTTTACATGCAAATTTTGACTTTAATCCACACTCAATCACCGCTCGGAATACAATAATAATATCAACAATTGTTGATCAAAAAGTGTTTAGCTATTATCACCATCAATCGCAGTTTTAGCATTTTTAGCAAAACGATGCACTCAACCCAGTACCCGGTTAAATTTTTCAAATGTTAGAAAATCCGTTCAACAATGCCTGAATGACATTTTGTTCTGTGATTAAATGTTAATTGACTACTTTCAGTCTTTCTTCCATTATATTGCTGCCATCTTCGATTTGTGTGTGAATAGTTTGTTTCCATAAATCTCTGGAGTATTTCAACAATTTTGGACCCTCCCACCATAGGGTAAATATTATTAAATCCGATGGCATCAGGCCTCGAAATGCGCAATCAGCAGGGTTACTTATTAAATCAACATGATATAGGTGCAATATAGGTCTTCCATTTTTTTGGAACTAGAAATCTAGTCGAGAACTATTTGAGAATCGATCCAATAGAACATATTTGGCATAATTGTGGTTGATAATGAGATCTTTATTGCATTCATTAACCTTGTAAGCAAAAGTGCACCATTTAACTCTAATCTTGGAACACTTACAGTTTTTATTGGAGATACACCTTAGTCTTTGCGCTGACAATATTAATTTTATAATGGTCACCAATCTTTACTCTACTGTATACCACGGCTCCATATGCATTTTCCGAGGCATCCGAAAACCCGTGTAGTTCAACCAACGACTAACCTTGATTTCTTCCAGCATTTTCATTTCCATACGAATTTTTACAATTATCTTGTACATTTGTTGATAGTTTGTCATTCTATTCTAGTTTCTCTAGCCATAACTGTTGAAATGGTATTTTTACTGCTGTAGTGGTAGGGGATAGCCAGCTCATTGGGTCAAATAGTCTTGACGCTTCTGGTAGAAGCGTTCGTTTGTTATGGAAAGAGCAGTCATCAAGTGAAACCTTAAACTGAAAATGATCCAAACCGGGATTAAATTGGAGTCCCAAAACCTGAACTGTTGTATCATCCTTTTCCTGGATACTACAGTCTGATATTTCTATAACGTTTTTTGAAAGTGACCTTGGCAGTTCAGCATCATTCGCCGTCCTTTTTTTTAAAGAAACTCTTCTTCGTGCCAACAATGCAATAAGTTGATTTACCACTTCTTTGGCTAATTCTTTTTCATCTACGCCGGACATTAAATCATCCATGTAAAAATCCTTGCAAATGATTTCTGCTGCCTCCGGATATTGATCTTTATAGTCCTTGGACAATTGGTTTAACGTTTGCGTTGCTAAAAACGGCGCTGATGATGTTCCATACGTCACTGTTCGAAGCCGGAAGGTTTTAATTTTATCAGTAGACTTGGTATTTAATTTTATCTAGACTGAACCCTTCTGAGGTTTTAAGTGGATCCTCAGCCGTATGGCCTTCATACTCCTTTAGAAACCCCTTATATGCTTCATTTAGTTCCTCATTTTTCCGGCATTTGTTTTCAATAGATGTAAGTCGTTTTACCGCCATTCCTCTTGACTGGCCTAGATTAAACTCCTCACGGAATGTTAGACTAACTTTATATCATCGGCTGCTCTAGCTACTATCCTGTTATAGTAGTCAATGCAGGTTTTTTCTTCTTGTGTTCAAGCCATACTTTCATGAATCTCTTTGATCTCCCAAAACCATCGTAAACTGGCATCAACATTTACTAATAGACTCGTGTGATATCTGTTACAAACGAAGTCTGTGATCCAGAGTCTAAAATGGCGCGACATGTTACTCATTGTTCCCTGACTCACTTAACTCGCTCTTCAGCAGTTGGTAATAGTGCCTTTAGTACGAGACTAGTATACATCATGTTGGTTGCATAACACTTGACGTCGCTTGGCATTGACTCTCCTTGTGGGTTGTCTTTGGGATGGTCTGTGTCAATAGCGTATTGTGCCGTTTATTTCAATCAGAACATCTTGGCTTGGATCTGCATTGGTATGCTTGATGTTTAGTGCTGAGACAATTAAAACAGATTCCATGTGCTTTAACCAACTGCCTTCGATCTGTAATACTGCGATTTATAAAATGCTGACCACTATATAATTTGTGTTCCACTTCTAAATTACATCCAATACATTTCATTGTTGTGCCACTATGTAACACCTTTACTGCATTTCTACCAAAGGTCCTTGGTTTGGATTCTACTTTGACTCCTTGGAGTGAATCCATACGAATAATCACAAAATCCAAAAACTCTTGAAACTTAGGAAAATCCTTTTCTACAGTTACCACTCGCTACATTTGTTGGGTCTCTGAATCTAATTTTTAAAGGGCTAAGTATATCAACCAAGGGTCTCGTAGTTCTGCCTCTGGTCCAATCGCTTTAAGCTCACGAACTACTCTATCGCATTTGTCTAAATAAGTATAAGTTCAAGCAAGTTTTATTAGAAAGCAACCAACACGGTAAATTTGGACAGTTACCATGCAAATTAAGTGAATAAAAAACAAAATGAAACTTTTGCTAAACATGTTTTCTGACTTGCATTCAGTAACCATAAAGTTTTCCAGAAATTAATTGTGTACAAAAGCAATTAGTTATATTAAGGACCTTAAATATGGTGCCTCAAATGTAAACCTATTAAAAATAGAATTGTTTCCATATCTTTAGAACGAAGGTCATTCAAGGTCATCTAAGGTTTTGTTAGAATTGTTAAAAAAATACGATATATACTTTTTAAAAGAGTCACCCTATAAATAAACTTCACATTTGGTTGTACCAAATACCAATGAAATGGTCAAGAAGATGACGAGGCACTAAAAAACAGAACTTTATATATTGAAATATGTATCACAAACGGAGTGAATAATATACAAAAAAAAGAAGAAAATAAATGAAAATGCGGAAACATGAAAATTTTTTTTATGATATTTTCATTTATCATATATGAAAATTTTGTAAAAATAAAATGTTATCCAAAATAACAATACATTTTCATTTTTAAAAATAGCATCTCTATATTATTATTGATAAAGGCAGTTTATTTTCCGTACATCTTGTGTATTCCAAAAACAAGAAAGAAAATGAAATTTTCCAATGTTATGTGTTTAAAGAAAAGAAATTATGAATAATGTACGCAACCATTTTTAAATTATGACACAGAAACGATGAGCCGTATATAGTACCAGAATCAAAATCAATATTTCAAAAAATAATAATATTGAAGAGTATAAGTGGGTGGTTGTTATAATTCTATAGAGCAGGATGAGATATAATTTCAATCCCACGGAGGAAATAAATTAAATATAAAAATGAATTTTCTTTTTTATCCTCCCAAAGATACGGCAGGTAAATTGGGATTAATTCTTATGAGATAATAGTAGATGTTATGCAATAAGTCTCAATCATTTCGTTTTTTTGCAGAAGATGTTATCAAATTAACATATTATGTATCTGTGTATTTATATAGGGTTACAGTAAAATTTAAATTTTTTATACACAGAATTTTAACTCACCCTCCCGGATTTATCAGCGTAAGGAACATATCGTATTAGATATATTTTATTTCTATTTATATGAATTTAAGATGAAACCTAAACTGAATCTCGATATGGTGTTGATTGACAATTTGATTAATAGTGTGCTATAAATAGGCAGATGTTAGACTTAACACGTGACATAACGTGTAGACGGATTATTGATCGTTAAAGATCTTCTAAGTATATATTTTACGAAATTTATCTAAATGGAGAATGTAGGTCGATTATTGAATGACAGACTGAGATTATTTAACCGAAGGTAGTATTACTGAAATTTGTCAAATGTATCATTATTTGTATAATTAAATGATCAGTTACGTTTGTGGGTGAACTATCTGCGCACATTGCTAAAACCACTGTCAGTTAATTACGTTGCAGTTATGAAATTCAATCGAAATTATATCATTTAAAGTAAATTTTTTTGGGTTTGCTGCAAACTTACTACAGCTGTTTGTGTATAATAGGCGCCTCAACCACTAAACTGTATTTCCATAAACTGTATTACTAAACTTGTACTTCCCGAAAAAACTCGGAAATTTGTTGGACGAATCAAATTAAATTTTTGGCCCGGTGCCTGTTTGAACAATTTAAATTGTACAGTTATACAATTAGAGACAGAAGTGTAAAACTAAATTATTTCCACTTGATAATTATTTACAAAACCTTTTAGACAATGGTGTGTCCGAAATCTCAGTTTATAGAATGCCAGACCACTTACCCAAATTTACGAATTGAACTCTAAACTTGGAGTGGATCAATGAATGATCCTTCTAGAGTGCTAAATAGTGCTAAACAAACAATGCTAAAAAACATTATGAAAAGTTATCTGAAATAATCTAAAACCATTTCCTTGCAACAAGAATTTGTAGTTACAAAAATCTGAAGTCTTAAGAGGCTGAAGTCTTAGGAGTACATAATCCCAGCAATAAGCGTAGTTCACTTAATTTCTTTAAATTAGTGAGCTGGCTGCACTGTAATTTCAAAACTAGGAATATTGTTATTCGAAACCAGTATAGAAACCTCCATGTCAACATCGATGCGCTACTTGATACTTGGAAGGAGCATTTCTCTAAATAACTCAAACTTCAACATATAAAAATTGCTATAGATGAAAGTTGTTTAATATCCTTAGAGGATTTATCATCTAGGTGAAACTTTTTAGAACTATCTTTTTAACCTATTCGTAATATAAATACACATAGTACTACCATCATAAGAAAAAAACAGTTTACCCATTGATGTTCCAGATGTCGGGTCGATAGAATATCGTCAACATTTAGTATAACTATATGACATTTAGGCGATTATACATATAAAAATATTTTGTTTATTTTAAAAACGATACCAGTAGCGACATCTAGCACGTCAATGGGCTAACATTTCATGGTAGTACTATGTGTTTATTTATATTATGCCTTATTCCATTAAAGTGGCAAAGTGAAGTTATGCCAATGAATCGAAAGTGGCTACGTTATGTCAGTTATGCAAGTCACTTAATTTTTTTTGTTGTGAATAACTATTTCAAAATATTACGAAACATTTCGTAACGGACTTCCGGTATTTTTATATCTTCAGCAAGCCTATGACTCGATTAGTCGGTTTAGGTTCTTATTTGCTTTGCGATGTCTGGGAATACCTAAAAAATCTATGCATTTATGTAAAATAAACGGCTTTTGCACCAAATTTAGTTGCTAGCTGCTTGTCTTAATCTCACTGATCTGAGCAAACAATGTGATCTTTGCAGTGTAAGTGGATGTTTACTTTAAGATATTACGAGAACCTTCAATTCCGTGGACTAGGACATATTATTGATGATGGGAAGATAAGTGAAATAGAAGTTTTTCCATCTGTCACATTGACAAAAGTTGAGTGGTTTCAAACAATCTATACCTTTACGACTAAAACTTTGAAATATGATCAACTTTAAAATACGTTCCGCAATAAAGAGTGTAAAACATATATTTAAAAATGTATACAATCGTTTTCCGGATCATTTGAAGGATATTCCACATCACGAGATCACGACTTTATGATGCTTGGAACGACAAAAGACTTTCTTAAAGAAACAGGAACGTAAAGTAAATGGACTGTTATTATAAAGGATTCTTACAAATTGTATCGTAGACTCTTGCTTTAACATGAAAAGGAGTTAAATCATTTCAAAACGTTAGAATAATTGCAGTTAGCGCAGATGCAAATGTTGTAAACTATACCAGGAAACAGCACTAAAAAATGATGTCTTTCGATAATTTAATTTGACAAAAAAACCTGCCAAATCATTCATTTTGCCTACCTAAACCAGTCAATCTATATATATGTGCCTTATTATCGCCATTTTTTCAATATACTCTTAACTCAATGCACTTAATGTATTTCACAAAGTTGACGGTGAAACTGAAAATGAAACCCGAAAGCCAAAACAGTTATTGATGTTGAAGGTCCTAGAGATAGGGAGAAGAGTTATTTGTATGAAACACTAATTTGCCATTTTGGCATAAAAGGAATAATTTAGTTTTGGCCAAGGAAACAATTGGAGAGGATCCTTTTTTATTATTTAATGGACGAATATGGCATTAAGTCATCTTCTCAACACAACTGATACATTACTTCACGAAGTTATGCAAATAAACATCCTTTTTGGTGGAAATGTCATGTTAATTAAAACGGATTTCCAGCAATGCTAAGCTACTGTTTTATGGGCTATCTAATCTGCTATGGTTTAGTCAAGCTTAAAGTATTCGAAAATGGACACCATTTTTAGAAATTGAGCTTTGAGAACATGAGATTGAGAACTTGGAGCTTGACCACATGATTGAAGGAAAAACTAACCATGATACTATTGAAATTACAGAAAACTTAATTTGCGACGAAGAGAGTTTCGTGACAGAAACTATGGGTAACAGAGAATGTTAATTTGGCCAGAATTAACAATGGATTTATTTCTTGCTTTCTAAATAAAACCGATTAAACTGAAGTATATAGAAGAAGCCAATACAGAATAAGAAAGTGGACAATGGACAAAGTTTAGATATACGTGACAGTTCTTGCATTTGATCATGGTCAATTTTTAACGTTCGATGTCCCTTTGACTCTTCTATATAACTCTTCTTAGTTTTGTCTACCATGCCTGATAACTTTTGGTCTTTCGGATAATGAGTTTTTTGATCAGTAAAGTTCCCGATCACCCAACCTTATTCGGAGCTTATTTCACCTATAAACTCTGATTTTTGAAAGCTACATATTGGCATAGTCTTAAACGTTTTAATGGAATTTTAGTAGTAACACATCATTAATCAAAATTTGGCAAATTTATTAATGTCTCACTTTTCATCCGCATCTCTCCCTTTTCTTCCTAACCTCTCTTCACCAGCATGCACTGCTGTTATCTCATCAATCTGTTTAACTTATTTGCGATCTCGAATTGTTTTTAAAGTTTTTAAAATTATTTAACTAAACAAAGCAACTGGGAATCAAGGAGTACCATCAATTGTCCCAAAAAACATAAGATCAATGCTAGTGTCCCGCCAGCATTCTTCCTTGTCGCCTACCTTATTTCGGACTAGTACCTATGATATTTTTCCATTGTCATCATGTAATATCCACTTTTTTGCTGATGATACTACACATTGTACGCTTCTTTTGAGTTTAACAGCAAAACGGAATGCAATTCCCAATACTTGTTCTTGAGTGATTTTGAATGATTCTTTTCTGACTTGAATTGACAAGGTGATTAAATGGAAACGGGGAAAATTTAATAGGGTAGAATTTAATCCACAAAACGTGCTTTTGTTTTCGCAGAAGCAAATTAGATAATTAATTCTATAATTAAGCGTTCTCTTTAATTTCGAAGATTTCGAGTAATCTTAATAGATCCTTTCGGTATTTCTTTTTGTTGAAGAAACAAGCTGCCCGAACAGATTGAATATTTTTTTTTCTATTTACTTGTAATATTTTCTTGGTTTTATGTAGACCATATTGATGGCAATGAAAAACTGTTATATGCTGTGTCGTTGTATTATCGTGTGCATTTGTCTCCCAAAAATCAAAATGACTATTTGTAGAAATCTGAGAATATAAATTAGATCCGGCTACAAACATAATGTCCTCCTTTTGATTGAACTAACATTCGTTTATGTATGCTTTGGTTTATTTCAATTCTTGGTGATTCTTCCTTTATCTGTTGAGCTACAGTGAGTATTCGTTGTATTAGTTCTTCTTTTGATTTAATTTCTTTGTTGTGCATTACTTAGTGAAATCTGTAGCGAGAGATTTTCAATTGTAAAGAGAACGTCATTACAATAAGAGGTGGATTTGCAATGTTGTTACGATATCCTGCAACCTTCTATGAATATTTGTAAAAACTATTGTGTCAGGAAATCTGCCTTAATAGTAATGTGATTAATGTGAAAGCTTAACGTCGCAAAATCCGTAAACAAAATGGATATCAATGTACTCCTCACCTAAGAACTGTGCCACCATAATATTAATTGTTTTAAATTACTTAGAATTTTTGATTCACAACACTGGAACAAACTAGAAAATTTCTAAAATAAAAATAAAAATATACATTTTTTTGTTTTTCCAACATTTAAACTAAGGAGTTGATAAACATCGCCTACTGTTTTACTGAGCAAATTAAATTTTTCTCTTTTTGTGCATCTTATGTATAAGTACATTTGGGCTACCTGAAAACCGCAACAATATTTATACAAGCCGTGCTGTACAAATACATATGATATACAAAAAGTACACTAGAAGGTGTATTAGTGTCAAAAGACATAAAAAAGTACAGTAGACAATTTTTATTTGGCTTATAATTACAAAACACAACACATACGTAATATAAATTTTCGTTTTGTGTTGTTTTATTTGAGTGTGAGTGCCGATTACCGGTAAATAATATTTGAAAACCGGTAAAATATTTGTAGTCAAATTTCATAATAATTGCGCTGAACAAAACGTTTCTACTGAATTTTTTAAAAAATACATCAAACCATCGACGCTAATCCGCATCTGTCAATTTTCCGAAGAAGCATGATTATTCGTTTAGTTTGCTCATTTGTCCAATTGGAGTTTTAAAAATAGTAAAAATTGAGTTAAAAAATAATAAAAATTCTAAAAATCAATTTGGGAAAAAATGTGAGGCTGTTGGCTAAATTGTAAATGAAGAATGGGCGGCATTAATTTTATAGTGGGCAGATTTTTTGAATTCGCAAATTAAATTCTGCGCTTTTGTTGGTGGATGTTTATATCCAGCTTTTACAAAGTTTGAGGGATATATTGCTCCCATAAGAAAAAGATGTCGAGGCACTGTGTATGAAAGATGCTAATATTCTGACCGCAGATTATTTCTCGGTGAAATAAAAAATAGTTTTTTTTAACCAGATTTTTGCCAAGCTCCACCGAATTTAAACAAAAGCATCGTTTGAAATATTATTACAAAATTACTGTCCTGTTTATTCCACAACCACGTCTTATCAATTAGAGATTCTCCATCGAAGAATGATCTGATATTAGTCTGGATGAAATGAGAAAAAAAAACAAACCTTATCTGAAGGTCTAAACTCATCTAGAACATTATGCAAATTAATTGAATTTAATGCAAAAGGAATTGGCGATATTTGAAGTTATAGATAACAGAATCAAAAATTTAAACAAATTAATTAACACACTGAAAACTGATAAGCCTACTTCCATTGGTACCGAGCGCACATTTTTACTTGTTAGCAGTTTATGCACTGTAGATAGATCACAACTATCGGATTATATTTTTAAAATTGTAATATTCTATTAAATAACCAGTAAATACCGGTTTTATCGCGTTTTCTGTTACTTGAATTACCAAAAATCGGTTTTTCAAAAATCGTTATAACGAGAAACCCTACGTGTGAGTGCATTTTATATACGTTTTTTTTAACGGCAAATTATTGCGGCTATTTATTTCATTAGCGAAACTCAAATGTTGTGCTTCTTGTAACATTGCTTCTTGGGCCATTTCGGCCCTTGCCACCACATTGTATTTGCTAGAATTTCACTTGGAATAATACCACGGGAAACCATATCTGCCGGATTGTGTTCGATGGGACGTAGGATCACTGCTAAACCTTTGTTGTATCCAGTATCTTGGTGCCTCGGTTAAGCACAAACATGTTTCCCTTGCTAGGTTGGTTTACTAACCAAGCAAGGACGGTAGTAGACTCAGACCATAACGAATCTTGTGGTAGTGTAGTGAGCTTCAATGACATCGTTACCAGTGTGAGCAATGGGGTGAATAAAAGGGCAGCACAAAGCTCTAATCTATAGCTGTGGTTGTGTACTTGATCGGTGGGTGGAACTTTGGTTTTGGCAGCGATAATTTTGTCTGCACTTCTCCGTCTGACCACATAGTGTGCAGAATTTGATGCATTTGCAAATCCACACATGTGCCATGTTGTATCTGAATTTAGCCACCTCGGTGTTCCGAGTTCTTCCAGAAAGTTCAATCTGTTTCGAATGCTTGTCCTTTGTTTTCCGACATCTGTAGGCATTTTATCATCCCAGTCGAGTCTCCATCGAACCAAAACCAAAAGTTTTACATCGTCATGTAAATGGCTGCCCATTTGCGTAGGTGATACCCATCGAATCTTAAAAGGGCTATTAATTGAGTTTGTGTTCTTATGCCTTGGTCAATAGTACAAGTGCTCCAAACATAAGGTCGTCCATATAAAAGTCTCTCAAAAGCGTCTTCGCAGCCAACGAGTGATTTTCTCTGTGTATATGTGCTAGTTTGCAAAGACCTTGGATTGCCAAAAACGAGGTTCATAAAGTGCCGTAGGTGTTTGTGAGAAACCTGTTATGATGTTGATGCTGGTGAATTACGCCAAACGATACGTTAGTAGCCTGTGTGGGCTTTTCAATTAACAACTGATGGAACATCTTCGCAATGTCCACTGTAATAATGTATCGATGTTACCGGAATCGGAGGTGTATCTCTAGGAAGGTTTGTTGATTAGTTAGTTCGACCATCAATAAATCATTTAGCGATACTCTCGAAGTTGTCTTTGCCAACGCATCAAACATCGCTCACAATTTGGTAGTTGAGCTTGCTTCCTTGAATACTTGGTGGTGTGGCCAGTAATTTATTTTGAGCGCTTCATATTCTTCCATAAGCTTGGTTTAGCAAATCTTCCAATTTAAATTTATTGGGCTTAAATGGTAGTGGTATCTTGAACCTGCCCGAACTTCAAATGCTTGTCAAAGTGTTCAATAAACAGTTTCTCTTTTTCTATGTACCGCTCGACAGCTGCGGTAATTCTTCTATCTCCCAAAATTTCCTCAACGTTTGGTTGATGCTGATTTTTTCTTGGAGAGACAGATAGGTAATGGTTTGCGTTATTTACTTCATAAACTCCTCCCACGATCTATCCAAATTTTGTCTTTTGTGCGAAGGGCTGGTCTGGATCTTTTATTATTTTACCGTCAAATAAAAGCGTCAGTAACTTGTCGCACCCATGTAAACGATTTATGGGACCTTGCACATTGAGTTCAGGATCCGTTAACGGCAAAGAACTTAAGTACGTTAATTGCTCGTGGTTAATAGGTTCGGGAGGTAGATTTGATGTTACCTAAGGTTACATATGCGTTGATGTCGACGTTGAATTTGACGTTGGTTCTGGATCGCACTAGAAGTGAATATATACCTCTTGAACTGCCAGCTCTTCTCCTAATTAGTGTGTTGAAGTTTAGTGTGTTGACTATGTTGATGTTGAATCTATGTGCGCAGTGCTCGGTAATTTGTCTACGCGGAATCCAAAAGAACGCGACAGAGTTGCCAATTGATGAATTGATGATAATAGTGTTAATTTTGAACTGGATTGGTATTGCCATTATATTTGGGTCGCTCAGATAAAGCGAATAGTGTGGTTATTGCATGGTTTGTAGACGGTTCTGGATCAGTTGAACAAGTTGAATCATCATGCACTAAAGAATTATGCCTCTTCCTGCATGGGTGGAAACGTTTTTCGATCTACATTCGAATGCACTATGCCCTTCTACTAAGCACTGAAACACTTGTAACTGTCAGCTAAGTATTATCTACGATCTTAGAACTTCAGTTGAATACACTTGGGGCAATCGCACATAAGATGTTGTTGATATACAATGAACAGATGAGGTTTGAGACATTCAAGCGAATTCATTCATTTTGCTCAAAAAGTTCAAGAAATCCTTAATTGTTGGGAAGTTTTGTTCTGACAATTCTAGTTGCTGTTGTTCTAGCGTGCTTTCATCCGGCTTCTTCTTGACTAAGTATACCAGCCAACAATCTCTTATTTAGTAGCTCGGTGATGAGTTCGGCACATGAAACGTAGACATTTCCAATTGTTGCAACATATGGTCTTCAGTTTTATTTGAGTAAAACTTAGATTAACAAAAAAAAATGTCTGTTTTACTTTCATAGCTTTCAAACAAATCCAGATGTAAGATAATCACACGCGTAAATCATAAATATAACCAATACAGTTCTATACAAACCATAGGGCACCCTATATAGAACTTCTATATTGTATTCTATCATTGACAGTGCTGTTTCCAAAAAAACGGTACTCAAAGATGCTGAATTAAAAACATTTCAAGTACATACTACTATACAATGAGTATTGCATGACAACAACACTATTAATCAATTCAAGATGAGTCAGTTAAGATTAATCAAACTTCTCTTGTTGCCTGGTGGCATGACAAAGCTACTTCCAAAATCACGTGGGAGATAATAAAGAAAATGATTATTTTGCCCAATCTATAAAACTGGTATCGTTTCGTAATGAATGAAGCTAAAATTTTCCGAAAAAAAAATTTAAAACTTTTTATACCAAACTTTTCGTCCTATAAATTTGTTTGTAACGATGAACGGACATAAATGCTGAATCACTTATTTTCTATTAAGGGTATATGAATTCACATTATAGTAAACCCAATTGAATTTCAAATCCTATATTTGTATACCGTATCATGTACTTAAAGGTATTATGTATGACGGAAACTGCACGTTAAAATTTATTATATGTGAGATAAATCTCAATTATTATATGTAAATAATCAAAAGAAAAATCATTTTCTCCTTGTATCTTCTGCTTTCAATTATATGTACCTACGTGTTTGTACGTAAATCCAGCAAATCTACAAATAACTTAATTTATGTATGTAAATGCAAAATAAAATGAAAATAAGTCGTTAAAAATATACACATACGAGTAAAGTGAAACATGTGACGAGAAACATCTTATTTTCAAATAATATTTAAATTGAGATTTTCCACGCAAAGAAGGAAAACATTAAGTTAATGGCAAATATTCATTTCATTCAATATGGTATTTTAGAATAGCTTATGTTGGCGTGGAGTGTTTACAAGAACTTTTGCTCTTTGTAGGTGGTATCTTAGCGGTGGGCACAAAAAAGGTGGTTACAAAATATTATTGAACCCTTCCTCGCACTTTCTTTATTAGGACTGCATTATTATATAATTAGAACGTGAAAAGTTCCAAACTAATATCAAAACCAGTAATCGGTTTAGACACCTTCTCCAGCTACTCTTAAGAAAGAGCAAATAGGAGACTTATGCAGCTAGCTAAAGTTTTGTGACTATGTTGAACTCTGATGACCTTACGATGGTTATAAAAGTGTGATACATTTGATTCTTGAAACTAAACGCTTTTCTAGTATTGCAATGACTTTGTAACATTTATTGCTCCCTAATTAGTAAGAACTTTTTTGTCTTACGACTAATTTGTAAACACTTATTTTGTCTATGCAGCAACTTTTTAACAAAATATAAAAGATCTATAAAAATATGAAGGAATCAGCGTAAAACCGTGTTATTTCTGTCAAAGAAGACCGCAGGATTGCGGGAACGGAATTTCAATGAATTGTTTCAATCAAACTGTCATACTACGGAAAAGGAAACACCGTCAGTGGTCAAACAAGCTGTTTCGTCAAAAATATTAAAATAAATTTTTATTGATGTAATTTAAAAAAAGGAAAACAATAATTTTTTAAGCGACCTGGCCACTAATTTCTACAGTGTGGTACCTAGAGGCTTGAGCCAAGGTGTGCATACGGCTGACATTTTGTGAGGCTGGTATCATAACTGGAATGCGTACCAAATCTCAAGGTCATATAAGCCTCCAGACAAAAGTAATTCAAAAAAAATAAAAAGGGACAAGGAAGAAGAAGGCAAGGAAGAAGAAGGCAAGGAAGAAGAAGGCAAAGAAGAAGGCAAAAAAGAAGAAGAAGAAGGCAAAGAATAAAAAGGAGAAGAAGAAGAAGAAGAGAAAGAAGAAGAAGAAAAATAAGCAAAAAAAAGATTTTCAAAAAAAGATTTTGAACTAATTAGTTCAAATATTTACCCAAGACATTTTGTTCATTGGTTGAATCACACAAAACCTTCTGAAGTCGGGCTATATCTCAAAGATCTATCAGCTGTGTGAATTTCTAATCGATGTGACTGTTGGTTCAAATATGCATCTTAAACACTTTATCCGTGGGCCGAATCCCAAAAAATTTCCTGAGGTCGGTTTGTATTTCAAAGTGCTAGCCGCCTTGTGAATTTCAAGTCGATCTGACTTTTGGACCGATTCGAAAGTTTGTGATTCCTATTTTATATTTTGTGATTTATATTTTATATTTTGTGACTCATGTTTTATATTTTTTGATTTATATTTTATATTTTGTGATTCATATTTAATATGTTGTGATTTATATTTTATGTTTTGTGATTTATATTTTTAGCTTTGTTATTTATATTTTGTGATTAATATTTTATAATTTTTTATTTATATTTTATATTTTGGAATTTATGTGTTATACTTTGTGATTCATATTTATTTTATTTTTGTGATTTATATTTTATATTTTGTGACTCATGTTTTATATTTTCAGTTTTAAATTTTATATTACGTTATTCATATTTTGTAATTTGTGATTTATATTTGATGATTCATGTTTTATATTTTGTGATTTATATTTAATATTTTGTGATTTATATTTAATATTTTGTGATTTATATTATATAGTTTGTGATTCATATTTTATATTTTGTGTTTTATATATTAATTATATTAATATATATATATATATATATATATATATATATATATATATATATATATATATATATATATATATATATATATATATATATATATAAATATATATATATATATATATATATATATATATATATATATATATATATATATATATATATATATATATATATATATATATATATTTATATATATATATATATATAATAATTAAATTTTATGCTATTTAATGCTACTGCATGCTATCTTATGCTATTTTATGATATTTTATAATATTTTCTGCTATTCTATGCTGTTTCATGCTAACATGCTATGTTTTGCTGTTTTAAGCATATTTATGCTATCTAATTAAAACAGCCTAACTAACTAACTAACTAACGGTATTAGTACATAACCCCCCACAATTAAATACATAAGTTTTTCCCGGTAACTCATACAAAAGTCTGCTGAATGTTAAATAAACATTTTGTGGATGGTTTATTTTTGATGTACAGTATTTTTATGGAATGTATTGGTATGTTTTTACTGAGATTTGTTTAGAGACATCTATGTTATGATAGCATAACAAATTTAGTCATCATAAAAAAGCGACATTTTATTTCAAATAGAAGTATGAGCAATTGACAAAGTGATGAAATGGACTCTATTCGACTTTAATGTAGGTATTTAATGTTTTTACACCGAGCAATTGGTGCAGTGGTTAAAGCTGCGTTCTTTGGGTCGGGAAGTACCGGGTTTGAATCCCATCGGGGGCTGGTTCCAAAAGGGATTTTTCATCACCTGATTACGATCGGTCATGACGATTAACACAACTATGATCCCCTGTTGCAGTGCAGAATCCATGGGCCGAACCATTGTCCATGTCAGTACAGGCTGGCTGGAGCAATACAATGATCAGATGGATTTCAAAGCGAACCTGTATTCGTGTGTCCTCGATTTGGCTGGTGACGGCTTAAGGTTAAATTAATCAACCGTGAAAGAGTTGGGAGAGTTTTGGCCCAAAAAAAAATTGCAGAGTTCAAACACAAAAACAAAAGAATTAAAATACAAAGTTATTTTATAAACTCTGAATAATTAATTTTAACATAAAACAGTGTCTTAAACTACTAAGAAACAGGTGCAGTAGTTAAACCTGAGGTGGTTCAAGAAGGAGGGACCAGGTGTTAAAAACAATTTTAATGGCAATGAAAAGAACCAAAACCTTAACAGAACCTTAACAACAAACAGTGGTGAAACGTGAAAAAGCAGCAATAGAAATGACCATTAAAAGAGCCGCTGAGTCTGATCAACAAAAGCATATCAAAAAAAGTCAAAACTAGAAGCGAAGGTGGAAAACCAATCAATCATCAGGAAGGAGTTAATTTGGGACACCTTTTGCTACATGTGTATACGAACTGTAGATGGTGTGCTATACGGTACATTCAAAAAGGGTTGCAGATCATGTAGAAACATGTTCTCATAGAAGCTGCAGATTTACAGTCGCCAAAAATAATTAGACTTGCCTTTGCTCTTATTTGCGCAAATGAAAATCTAGGAAACATTTTGACTTTTTGTAATAAACACAAATCAGTTATGACTAAGAACATTGAACATCATAGGAAAAGTAATTCTAAAAACCGAGCATTAATTCGACAAAACACACCAATTACCGATATCCGGGCTGAATACGAGTGAGACTTTGAACGAGAAAAAAGAGAACAGTTTGTACCTCAGCTCAATTATGAGCAAAAACTTATGAATGCCTACGTTGATAAGACAGAGCCGAATTGATTCTTCCTTATTGATGGACCAGGAAGAAGTTGGAAAACGGAAATTTTTCACATCACTTTATTAAGTGATTTAAGAGGAAACGGATTGAATGTATTACCGGTAGCTTCCAGTGAAATTGCCCCTATTGGACATAAGCTCATCAAGAATTCAAATGAAATCTACGGAAGGAGGTATGATAAGAGCTGCTAAACTCATTGTTTGGGGTAAGGCATTTTGGGTCTATTGACTACCTGGCTACTTATGGAAGTTTTTAGTTATAAAAAACGTTTGGGATTATAGTAATCCTCTTTGGAGAAGATTTTAGGCTAATTCTGCCAGTTTCTCCACATTATAACCGAGTTTCCATAATAGAAGAAACAGTAAAAAGGTGTTCTATCTGGTCATTAATTGCCACAGTGAACTTAACTTCAAATATGGAAACTAGGAAATTTTCAACTATAGATTTTTGAATTATGATGGAGGTATATGAAAACGTCAGTATCTGTGCCGATCAGAAATGTTAAAATATTTAGAAATAATAGAAATAAACGGTCAATTGCGAAATTCCATCAAGTTGGTGGACAAAATTATTTTTAATGATTTGTACCATTTTTTAAATTGCAATTTGATTTACCATATTTCGATTCCCTAGAAACGAACTCATAACATAGAATAGTTAGAACATAGAAAGCGTGGACCCTCAATTTGTGAACAAAATTCCTTGAGTCACCTATGCCAGCCGAGTTTACTGTCGATTGATTTCAGATTCTTCTGAGCGCAAAATAACACAATTATTTAGTGTTTTATATTTTCGGTTACAGGTGGGCTTAGGATTATATCTAATACTAGACTCGAATGTATCTTGTTTAGGTGTTCAATGATAATATTGAACTGTCTGTCATTTGATGCAAAGTAGGCAGAAGAAATAATCAGTTCCGATAGATCTCATTGAGAATTTCTTTGACGGGAGTTTCATTCGATTTAGATGTTTATCGTATTACTTGCCTTTAAAGTGTCACAGGCAGCGCTACAAACTGTAAGAACTAAAGGTAGTCAACAATTGATTATATGTCATAATGCATATTCAACTAGAATTAGGCAACTTTGATTAGTAAATAACTATTACTACTTGACCACCTTTGCCGTAGTTTTGAGCCACTTTGCATTAAAAGGCGAATAGAAATTTCGGATGAAAAGTATTCAAAAACGAATTCACAATAAAAAATGTTGTGCAACAAGCGCTAATTTTTTTATTTTCTAGTTCGTTTTGTTTTATGTGCCAAAACGAATACAAATACCAATAATATGCAAGCAGCATTGTTCGCCTATTTGTAACTTTTTGAATGATTGTAAAATTGGCAATTAGTGACTTTTATGCTAGTGCCATCTTTATTCAAAATGTATTAACTAATCCGACTTTACTTTAATTGGTTCATCGAAGAACCTGCTTTTTTTAAATGTTATATTTAGTTATAAAAATTGGTAAATAAAAATGATGCAACCGGAGTATTAAAACAGTGCACGCCAGCCATGGTCTTCAAACCCATTTTATTATGATTATAACTGTTTTATATACATACAATTTTGTAACCATAAAAAATCGTATAATATCTACATAATACTCTACATACATATGTAATTTGTTCGATCAACATAAATAAATCAAAATATTTAAAATTTATTATTGAACAAATATTGAATAACATATTACACATTATGCTCCAGGAAATATGTTATTATTTTTTTTAACTGGTTGGTTATTATTTATTAACGGAAGTTTCTATAGTAGTCCCAAATAGCAGTAGACCTAGGTCTAAAGGAATGGTGTAAAACGGTGACTCCTTTAAAAAAGTTACGTGATTTGCGCTTATTGCTGAGTTCTTGTTATATTTATTAAGACTATTTGTTGTTCGATAGCAAGACTTCACTGCTTTTTAAACCAATTATTGTTTGGTTTAATTTACACCATATCTAGAGTCGCCCAGGCGACACTAAATTTTTTTTTATTTTAAGAGGCCTCTAACTTGTATGAAAACTGCCATCGTAAGTTTGCATTGGCCGATTGCTGATTACAGTCGACCAATATGATCTCATATCTTGGATGACCCAAAACCGGTCCTTAACAACTAACAAATGATCAACTTGACTTCTGGATGTCTTATTATTATAAACCCATATTTCCAAGTGGATACTTTTTTAAGGATAGAACCTGTGTAACATTGAGAATATGTGAGAATGCAAAGAAAATCTTTCTTCCCTATTGTCCGTCGCTATAGTTCGTCTCAGGGTATATTTTCTCCTACATTTTTGCATGCCAATTTTAGAAGAATTGGATATTGACATGATTGAACAGTTTCTATTGGATTACGTCCACTTAGTTTTCCTAAGAATTTGTGAGAAAAAAGCAACAAGAACTACAAGATAATTTACAGGCAAGTTCCTTAGAATGTTTTTTAGTAAATGTAAATCTGGATAAAACCGGTTCGTTTAGTACTAATAACTTACAAAATAAAAGTAATCCTATTGATTGAGGGTTATGATAATGGCTCTAATAAGAAAGTTAAAATATCGGTACGCACAATAGGTTGGGCCAATTTTTTTTTTAATTTGATTGGTGGTAGTGCGCAAAAACTGTGGTAAGTATTTCTCATTATACACATATATATTTATTTTTTATTTTTTAGCCGCCCCCCTAAGCCTACAAACATTTTTTTTTCACATAAATTGGTAAATCACCGATTTTTGGTTAATTATCAGCTGCACATGTCCGAATTAAGGATGATGCATTATTATGCATGCTTTGCGCATGCATATTAGTAATTTAGTAGTGTTGTGGTTGTATTCGATTCGAGCTCAATTGTGTCAATTCATTTTACTTGTGTGTTATGGTTTGTGTTAAATTGCAATTATTTTAAATTTTATCGTTGTTTTGTGTATTGTTGAGTGGAAACTGCAAAGTAATTAAATAATGGCTATGGCTAAAGCTTCTATTAATACTCGGGCCAGCAGAAGATGTTATGTTTTTGGAATGGCCAAGATCATGATTCAATTATTTGTTTAGAATTGAAAGGCGTTTGTAGCAAGGAACTTCATACTGCGGAAATTTCGAAAATACTAGTACAGAAAATACTTCAAATTTGGCAGATTGCCTCACTTCCTACAGTGACGCACAAGCGTGTAGTGGATATGATTACAGCTTACCACAATACGTATCAAAATACTATTAAACCTCTGAAAAGTAGAACTACCGTTTTTCTACAAGAAAAATTAAAAAATTTGAGACTGACGCAGAACACCTTTTTGATATATGTGCCTGCAAATGCAAGCAATCTGATAGATCAAAGAAACGAAAGGAAGATGGCTATCGGAAATGTGGATAAGGTGCGACAGAATTATTGCGAAAACGAATGGCCCGGAATTCAAAAGAACTCGAAAAATCTGTGTTTGTAAGAGAACCAAAACCGTCTGATATTGCAGGTAAAAGGGGAATCCAGGAAGTTTTGGGATTCGATTCATCTGAAAAGTCTATATCAAGTGATGACGATGACAGTGGAAGTGATGCGGACAAAACTTTCAAACAGGTAGTACATACTTTGAGTAAAAAAAAATTGAACGGAACAACATATTTGTCAGCATTTAGTGCGAAAATTGGATGGTCACACAAAAGGTCCATATTCTTTTTCTGGACCCATAGGATCACAGCTCAGTGAATGTGAGAAGAAATCGGTGATAAAATTTCAACCAATCCAAAGAATATCAACATAAAAGATTTGAGTTGCGATCAGCAGTATCTTTATAAAATATGTCGCGCTGTGAGTGGAGGTTATTGTTGCTCAAGCTTAGCAAGCAGAAGTCCAGCAAAGTTATCTGAAGCTAGATGGCTAAACCGGCTGTTAAGATTATATGTAGCGACTACCGAACCATCAAATTCTTTTCAAACTCTTGCGGGCTTCGTAGTAAAAGTCCCACATGGGAGTAATGTGATTTCAAATCAAACAAAATCCAATGTGCCAATATGGTGCCAGTCATTTGTGGAAGAGGATAGAACTTTCTCGCTACTTTCTAGTTGATATTAGAGAAATAATTCACAAAGTGATTTCAACCAACGCTTACTTCGCATACCCAAAAAAATTGTTACTTGCGATGATTACAGATCCTGAAAATTGTAACATTATGGAGCTGAGCATTAGAAGAATGGACTCCATGCGGCTTCTCTAGCCTAGGAAGCTAGGCTAGAGAAGCCGCATGGAGTCCATTTCTTTAAAGTTCCTAAAATAAATTTTCAAGCACGAAGTTATATGGAAATGATTAATTGGCAAGAATTAATCTGACTGAGCCGCCACTTACCATGAGTATAAAGGATGAAGATTTACAGCCCATTAACCACCCCAACGCGAACGATGTGTGACTTGTCAAAAAGTACATTCAAAAGGGCAAATAACATGCACTCTGAAAACCGTAGCCAAAATCGAGGTCGAAGAAAAAAAATATGTACAACAAAAAGATTTTAATCGATGATAAAATATTAATCGGACAGATTGACACTGGTAGCTAATGTACCATGATACGCGAGAGTAACGCTAATGAATTGAAGTCAGGGTTGGGCGTTTTACATGTAAAAAACGTTTTCTTCATTTTACATGTAAATAACGTAAATTACAAAAAAAATGTGTATTTTACAAAAATATGTAAATTATATTTAAAAAACGAGAATCCGTCCAGAAATAATTTAAAATATTGAATAAATGATACAAACATTTGTTTATAAGAATAACTTGCATTAGAAAATCCAATTAAACATTTTATTTAAATGGTTAATCATAATTATTTTCAACTTTTAGTTATCTACATTGAGACTATAAAAATCACCTATCCTTCTACAATGCCATCTGTTTACGTCTTAAACAAGTTCTTATATTCGACAAAATAAACAACAAGTGACATAGTGCCATCTAGCTACATTTGAATAAACTAAAATAAAATATTTTTAAGAGTGCATATTTCTTTCGATATGTAGCGGAAAACTAATTGCAATTTGACGTTTAATCATAAATAAAATAATTCTCTGCAGTGAAATGAATGAAGTGAATCTATACTCGTTTGACTGGCTTTTAAATTTAAATCTTTATTAATTTCAAACAGGACAAAATCAACCAAATTATCACTACCCGTCTCACCCTCATCAAATAAATGTATGCCTGAAATAACTAGCCCTATTCTATCCATTCGATAAAATGCCTATGCATTATGCCTTTGATGTCCAGTGTAGTAAAGAGGTAGCGAATATGATTATCGAATTTAAGCGTGGAACTGTAGTGAATTTTATTAATTCAATTTAATTTTTCTTACTCTAATTACAATTAATAGTTTTTCATAACCTAAGTTTGCAGCAATACCATTATACTAACCTTACCATAGAATTAATACTAGATAAATTGATTAATACATTAATAATTAAATTTGGGAAAAATATTCTTTTTGAAACCCAGCAGTTACCATTCAAGGAATTCCATATGCTAACTCCTCTCACGAAAAACGAAGCGTTCATCAAATTACATTTATTGATAGCAGGTGTCAAGATTTCATTGTCAAAATATTTCTTATCATAGGAATGTTGCACTTTATTTTACATTTATACATATGTACAAATATCACAATAAATAAACACAAATACACTACACTGTAGTATATAGTCAATTTTTCTTTAATTAAGAGATTTGGTAACAGATGGCGATAATTGTAATGAAAAAGTTGATTTATATTTTACAGTATAATCGTTTACATTTTACATACATTTTACATGTAAAAAACCCAGTAAATTACATTGTGTAATTTACACGCCCAACTGTGATTGAAGTATACCGGACGTTATGCGACATCGAAATGAAAGGATTCGCTGGAGGGAATTCAATAGCGCGAGAACAAATTAGTTTTGATATTAAAATAGATTCCGTAAAAGCGCTGATTGACGTATTAATAGTAAAAGACGATTTCCTTAAAACTCCAATGTTGATTGGACAGAATTTTTTTGACCAAGACCATGCTAGAAAGGTTAAAGAAAAAAATTATTTGTTTTTTGAATTGTATCAAGAGCCGCTTCTTATACGTTTATACGCCTGAATAAACATGTGTTTTGCGCGTAATATTTCTGAAATCGGTAAAACAAATTTAGTTTCAATGGAGATAAAACTCTTAAATGAAACTCCAGTGTATTATCAATCGTATCGACTATCTTTTCACGAGCGGATTAAAGTCAAACAAATGATCGATGAGTCAAACAAATGATCGATGAGCTGCAGAATAATATAATTCGACCGTCGAATTCCGCGTACGCCAGTCCGATTGTATTAGTGAAAAAAAAAACCGGAGAAGAACGAATATGCGTAGATTACCGACGCATTAACACAATAACAGTAAAAGACCGATTTCCATTAACAATTATGGAAGATCTGCTTCATCGCTTATCGGAGCCACCTATTTCACTGTTTTGAATTTGGCATCGGGATATTATCAAGTACCAATGTCTCCCGTTCCATAACTATAACTGCCTTTGTTACTCCGGATGGATATTACGAGTTCCTGAGAATGCCATTTGGATTAGCAAATGCACCAGCAGTTTTTCAAAATTATGATGAATAAGATAACTGATGAGATTAATGATGAAATGGTTGTCTATATCGATGACGTGTAATACCAAATAAGACGATTAAGGAAGGATTGGAAAAATTAGAGCGACATGAAGTCTCAGAGTTAGAAATAAGACATGGAAAAACGAAAACTGATTAATTGTGAATTTTCCACAACCGAATGATAAAACCCAAATACGACAATTTTTGGGATTAGCAGGATTTGTTTGAAAGTTCATGAAGAACTTTAATATCATCGCGAAACCGCCAACTCAATTAACTTTGGAATTAGTACCATTTCTATGGACGGACAAACAAACAAAAGCATTTGAACATATTAAATCCAAATTGGGAAGCCGCGAAACATTAGCAATATATAACCCAATTTTAGATTATGAAGTGTGTATCGATGCTAGTTCATAAGGGTTGGGCGGAGTTTTATTTCAAATTGAAGGCCAAAAAGGAAAACGGCCAGTAGCATACTTTAGTCAGCAGACCACCGAATGTGAACAAAAATATCATTCATATGAACTTGCGGCGTTAGCAGTATTTGCAGCCTTAGAACCGTTTCGAATTTATTTGATCTTCGGATCGTTCCCGAAGAGCGCTAAGGAGAATGCATATGTAATCGTAGTTGTAGACGCTTTTACAAAATATGTTCATATTAAGGCGGTTAAAAATACTTCTGCGGTACCAATTATTAATATGATGAATGATTGGACCGTACATTTTGGTATACCCATACGAGTCATTAGTGATCGAGGAACAGCATATACGTCTAAGGTATTCCAAAATTATTGTCACGATAACGATATTAAACATGTATTAAACGCAACAGCAACACCGAGAGCAAATGGCCAATGTGAACGATATAATCGTACGTTTTTTCTATGTTGAGAACTATGATAGGTGAAGAAGAAATCAAATGGGATTTAAAGATGAACCAATTACAGTGGTCAATGAACAACCTACCAAATTCAACCACGGAAATGTCACCCCAATATTTAGTGTTAACATATAACCCTAGAAGCACATTGAAAAACAACTTGCTACGTACCTTAACAGACGAAGGACCGACTACTGAGTACGATGAGTTAAAGAAAATGGCTTGTGAGAGAACGACTAGAGCAGCTGTTCGATATAAAGAAAATTTCGATAGAAGACTGCATTCCCAAACACCGTTATATCTGTGAAGATACTAATGACTGTCCCTATTTCAAGAGATGCAATTGCAGACCGCTCCTGGTTGGCATTTCGTGTTCCGAAATGGATGAGAGTTATTCCAGCTCAGGAGTTTTAAATTGCAATTTCAACGATGGATTTCTCAATGAGAGAGGCTGAGTCATTGAAACATTTAACAAAAGTAGCAAACAATAAAAATAACGTTGGGCTAGTGTAAAACCTGCTGTGAGGGCCGATGTTAAAATAGGTAATGTTCGATGTGAACCGTCGCATACATTACCCATTTTACCTTCAGATCCTTGTGCTAGTAGTATACCCCTTCGCGATATACTCGATCCAAGCGTATGGCATATTGAGCAAAATAACGGGTTAACTGTTAATATTACTCAAAGGAAAATTATGGATAATAAGTTAACTAGTATAACGAATGATAATAAAAAGATTAGGAAATATTCAAAGCAACAAGGGGAAATTATTAACAATCAAAATTCAAAAATCGATCAATTACAGATCGAGTTGGCGAAGATTAACCAAACGTTGGAAAATATTTTAACATCTTCACTAGCAGGAAATCTCAAAATTAATATCAAGAAAACCAAGGCGATGAGACTCAACACAAATATAACCACACCGATACACATCAACAATATACAAATTGAAGATGTAAATGAATTCGTATACCTTGGTTTCACAGTAACGAAAACAGGTGGAACAGAAGAAGACATACGCAAACGTATAAATAAGGCCAGATATACATTCAACATGTTACACAAAGTCTGGAATACTTCTGCCCTGTCGCGCCAGACCAAGATACGAATGTTCAACTCATGTGTGAAATCGTAAACAAATGCCTTCGACGAATACTTAAGTGCTTCTGGCCTAACACGATTAGTAACATCAATCTGCACATAACAACATGTCAGTCAGACATTGAGACCGAAATAAAGCGACGAAAATGGAGATGGATTGGCCACACACTGAGGAAGGTATCAAGTGATATAACGAGGATGTCATTAGACATCCACAAGGAAAAAGAAAGGGTGGAAGGCCAGCAATGACATGGAAGAGAACGATGCTAGCAGAGGCAAAACACCTGGGAAAATCATGGGCGGAAATAAAAGCAATAGCCCCAAATAGAGTAAGATGGTTCAGAATAGTGGACGCCCTATGCTCCTAAATTGGAGATAAAGGAAAAAAAAAGAACCTAACAGAAAATAAAACTAATAAAAAAATTTTAAAATATTAAATCTTTAAGAAAAGAGATCGCTCGCAAAATGCAAGACTAGCGCTCTCCTTTGTACAACTAGTAGTTGCTCTTTTATATTCTTCTATTTAGGATCAGCCTCCTAGCGAAAGACGTCTCCTGTGACTACCAAGGAGGATTTCATCCAAATCGGTCAGTTGTTAACAAATATTAAGAAGTAGCCGGTGGTAACAAATCGTGTACCAAAATTCGGTAATTTTAGGGTAACCGAGCGGGTTCGTTACTGACTCGGTCCTCGAGAACCGCTCAGATTTTATTTTGGTTTCAATTGAATTTGTTTGTCGGGACAGTTTAGTCGATCGCTTGCTCTGAAAACATTTGTAAACTGGTATCCATTTATATATAGACTAGCGTGGACGACAATATAATTTCTGGACAACAATATAAATACAAATTAAATTTAATTAAAAAACAAAAGAAAACTTTTATGTATTTTCCAGTAAACATTAGATTTAGATTTACCATAAAAATAATAATAAAAACTTCAGCTTAATTAGATTTCTCTTTAGTTTTCCATTAAAATTCCAACAGTTTGTATATTCCCAATGCAATATCATTGAATTACATATTTTGATAAGAATTAATGGCAACATAAAATTTAATAGAAAATAGAGAGATGCTGCAAATAAAGAAACAAATCCTAAAAAGAAATTATATTCTAAAAGCTCTTGATTTTTTTTTGTTTTGTTTATCTCACAAGAAATAATTATGTGAACTGTAATTCCCTAATTACAATTGGGCAGGGGAAACAAAAAAAAGGAAATTACTGTCGACGAACACACTAAAAATAAGCTTAATTTCAATAAAGAAATGAAAATGTAAAAACCGTTTAAAATACCACAGATCTTGTGTGTGGTTATGCTGCTGCTTTTATTCAATAGCAGCAGTAAAAAACAAAATGTTGAAACATAAAAAAAAAAAATCGTAATGAAATTTTTTTCCCATTTATTGCTTTTGGATTTTCAATTTTCCTTTTCGAATTCCGCTGCTGTTCACGCTCATCTCTCTATATATTTTTATTATATGTACATATGTATGTATGTGTATGTGTGTGTATATGTAGTAAAGGAGTTGGAAAATAACTTTAGATAAACCAAAAAAAAAAAACTTTTTCTCGAATACTAAAAAACAATTTAATTTCCCAAACCAAAAATAAACAAAAATTCATTAAAAACAATTCTTTTTGATTTTCACTTGTTTTGCTGTTATAATACTGTATTTTTATGTTGGTTTATACAGTTTTTTGCATTAACGCTTTCAATCAATGTTAAAGCAAAAGAAAAACGATTTTTATCTTTCGTTCCGCTTTTTTTTTTTTTTTTGAAACGTTTAATGCGTTGTTTGGAAAATGTTTCCATGAATATGATATAAAAGTACCGCATTGTATCAAAAGAACTTAAAAACAAACTGCTGCTGAACATTTTGTTGAAAAATTATGAAAAGATGAAAATTATTGCACAGTACAGTTAAGGATAAAAGATAACACGCAACCGCTAGTAAGCGATACTCGAACATGGTTGTTTCAAAATTACATGATTGCTTAGGTGTTTTTGGAAGCTGGTATTTTTATTGAAAAAAGCACACGAAAATTGTTGAAAGCTTTACAGAGTTTACCTAGTAAGTAAAACTGTTTTCAGGGTTACAAAAAGTTTTGCAACAATAAAATTTAATGTAAGGATCTCTGTTTACAAAACAATCGGGCAGCAAAAGGAGTCCTAATAAATGCTGCAATCTAAAACAACCGATCAAACAACAAAAAACTCGGTTCCGCGACAGCTCCGGTATTTCATGTGTAAAAACTGATTGGGGCAAACACATTCAAATTTTGTGGAATGTCTGTCATAGAGCTTTGGTGATTGTGAAGTAGGGTAACCGCAGAGGGAATTGTTTGTTTTGCATTTCAAATGGCAAATCGCCACCCTGTGTATCCAGAATCATCCTTAGGATGAAGATTTTCAAACTATTATGGTCACCAGTGAAGATATATATATATTTTTTAATAGTTTTATTACAACTAGTAATTTGTCTAGTAATAATAATTTATCTAGTAATTTGTCTTTAATATCTGGTGTTTAATTTGTGTGGGGATATAACCCACTGGTTAGTCTCGAATTAGTTTATTTTATTTTTGGTACCCTAGTTCTAGAGGTATCGTTCTTAGGATACGTCTAACTAAGTTGGTTTTATCCATCATACGACGAATCTCGACATTTTTATGTTGATAAATACGAAGTTTGGGTTTCCTCGCGTGCTTCCTAATTTCTTCGTTGACGTATTCCATCTTTATTGTAATTTATTATGTAGTGATAGCTCGGAATTCGTACCTACAAAGCAAGTACATTTTTCTGTATTTAATGTTTAGCTCTTCTTTTTTCTTTTTGACATGCTCTTTCCACTTAAGCTTAGCGTCAAGTGACATGTCTAGATATTTTGCTGTATTTGCATGTGGAACTTGCTATGAGTTGATTTCCACTGGTACATCCAAGAAACTACTTGAATATATATTTTTTGCTTTCCAGCGTATTTTCAATCGCATGGCTGTGAATCTGTGAACCAGTTCTATAGTCTAATGTTTTTCTCTGAAACCGAATTGGTGGGGAGAAATAAGATCTCTTTGTTCTTTGATTAATTTGAGTCTCTTAAAAAATTTGAGCAAAGAAATTGGCCTGTACGATTTTTTGTCGTTAGGGGGTTTGTTTGGTTTTAGTATCATTATCACTTCTGCTACTTTCCATTGGTATGGAACATAGTTAAGTCCCAATGCTGCGTTAATTATTTGAAGTAGCTGCTTTCGTAATCCATTTTTAAGTAGTGCTTTAACTATTTGTCCTGTAATTAGATCATAGCCAGGAGATTTTTTTGAGCTTAAGTTATTGCTGATTTCCACTTTTAACTCTTGTAAAGATACAGGTTCTATGCTTTGGTTGTCAATTTTATTAACTAGTATTATGTTTTCAACTGAAGTCTGTCTTAGAAGAGGTCTCAATGTATCTCCAAGATATGATGCAAACAAATCAGCTGTTTCCTTTGCGCTTCTAGTCTTAGTTCCTTCATCACATTTAATTGCAAGTACTTGCAATTACGTCGCAGCTAAGCAACGAAGTAGAACGAAGCTGTTTTAAAAGGAAAATGACAAATTAAAAAGGGCTTTACAAGCTAAATAAAATGAGGAACCTCCTCAGACTAGCAATGAGGTAGACACAATTGAAAGATATTTTACTGATAAAGAAAAATTAGTAAGATAAACAGATTTGTTCTTAAAATAGAAATAGAAAAGCAAGAAAAGGAAAGCGGTGTCGTCTTCGGAAAGTAGTGTGACTCAACAAATACAAATAAAGCTGATATACAACAAAAAACAACTGACGAAGTAAAACAGCCAGGCAAACCTAAAGAGAGGGTGCCACCAGCAATTACTATTATTGGCATATCCAATTATGCCTCTGTGCAAACAATAATGAAATCAGTCACTGATAAAGAAAACAGAATGTCCCCACTTAACAATGATGTATGGATAATTAATATACGTCTGATTCTGAGACGTATAGTGCTTCGGCTACAAAGTCAAATACTGATGGAAATGAGTGGTTTACTTATGACGATAAAAATGATCACCCAATTAAAGTTATGGCTAGATGCCTCCAACCAAATTGTTCAAAGGAAGATATAATAAAAAATTTAATAGGCATAGGATTTAAAATAAAAAATGCAGAAGGTATTCAAATCACTAAAAGAGGGTTGCCGTTATTTATGCTTACATTTAATAATAAAGAAAATGTTGAAAATATATATATAACATAAAAGCCATCCTTAACATGAGAGTCAGAATAGAACCGTTGAGAAATCAACTGGTCAAATTCCTAAATGTAAAAAATGCCAAAGCTATAACCACACTCAAAGATATTGTCAACGGTAGCCTAGATGTGTCAGATGTACAGGGAAACACACCGCCAAAGTATGTCGTTTAAGTAAAAATGTTCCTCCAAAATTTATAAACTGTAAAGGGCAGCTTTCAGCAAATTTTAGAGGATGTGAAAGTAGCTAAAGAACTACAAAAAATAAGAGACAAAGCGCTACCTGACGCAGCAACTGACCTAAAATGGTCGAGCGTCACTCGTAAAAAAATGCCTTCAGTCAAGGCTTTGTATAAAAACGTCATCTCTGAACTACCAGCTTCAGACTGAAAAAAACACCCGTGAATTGTAGATCCACAGACTGAATCTAAAATATGGTCGAAAGCATTATTTTGCGTTCTATTGAGGAGTTTATAAAGATGATCCAGCACATGTGTTCGTTCTAAAATAATCCAAATCAATCGAAAGTATCCGCCTGTATTCTCAAATTGCTTGAGATAATTTTCTAAATCTCTAAGTGTAGATTGCTCAGCTATCTCCTCATCGTGGGTCAGTATGTAGCCTTCCTTTAGAAAATCTCCGTTTTTCATATAAATTAAGAGCCAAAATCATTCTTTATTAGCTTCATCTGATGTTTTAATCTATAGTTCTCGTCATTCTCCAATAGTTTCAATGATTTGGCATCTGCATTATGAAGATCTTAAAATGATGTTGCTTCTATAGTGAAATATAAGCAATGCTGGAAGATGTAGAGCCAGTAGTCATTTGGGAATTTCTTTGTGTATACTTTCTTCCCTTTGACTTGTTCCAAACACGGTGCTGGTGGGTTCTCCTCACCACAAGGACCGTGATTCATCGAGTATTTACTTCATTGGGTAGTACTTTAATCGGGTTCTTTCTATTTTCATAAATGCGTCGACAGTAAATTGTTGAGTAAGTTTTCCAGCGTGTAAACGTGGGTTAAAGCCTGTGCTTTCTTGAAAACGGTAGGCGTAAAACTCGAGAAATGATATCTTTTGTACATTGTGACAAATAATATTGGATAAGTCGTCAGAGCAAGATTAATGCTGAGGATATTAAACGTTTGGGTGTTTTCTATATCCCTCTCAAAAAGAGGATGTCCATCTACTGAAATTAATACACCTGGTACTTCATTCTCTGTTTGTAGGTTAGACTGGAGTCATATTTGCATACTTTTTACAATCTCGTTGTCGCTTCCGTTTAGTCTACTGTGGTGGCCTTATATTTTAAACGTTTATCGTTGTTCTTAATGCATGTGTATCTTTCACGGTCGCATAGTCGTTTCCATACCAGCGGCTTTGGTGTCATTATGATGAGCAGAAACTGCACTAATTACTTAAAATTATGTATAATCAAGTAATGTAGTTGCGGAAATTAAATTAATGTTTAAATGAAAATGAGTTGTAATAATTATATAATTGAACTGATTTACACATTTTTCACACAATTTTAAAACTGTGTCCGAAACTCATGAAAAATTTTTGTGTATACAAATTTATGACATTTATGTGATAAAAACGAAGTTACCCAAATTATCACGGTTAGTTGCTATGATAATTTTTGACAAATACTAAAACTTTCTATAATAAAAACAAAACTCATCGCGTAGCACACTCGGATATGTACAATAAAACATATAAAATTCACTACTTGGTTTTTTTAATAGCACCATTCAAAAACCATATAAGAAAAATTTAACCTTTTCCGTTGCTATGACAATTTCAATAAACATTGTACAAGATTAAATGTGATTTTTCTTCTTGGTGTTTTTACTGCACAAAAAATGAATTTAAAAACATATCAGGCGGGGAAATATTTCAATCAATTATCATACTTTTTGGACAGCGTAATAAAAAATTGGGAACGTAGGGGAATATTTTTCAAATAAATGTCAACAATTTTATCCACAAATAATTATCATGAGTTTCGGATACAGTCTAAACAAATACCACGTCATATTGTCAATTAAAATTTATGTTCAACTGTTTCAATTTATAAAATTGGTTGCAAGCAGCAATTCATTTTCAAATATAATTTTGAATGGAACAATTCATGAATTTATTCATTTCAAACCATTTTTGAGGATTGTGGTAACATATAATTTAATTTATTAGAAATGTGAAATGGTTGATTACCTCGACAATGAATCGTGTCCGGACTTGGCAGGACACTCTAGTATATACCATACGCCACTTTTTATTAAAGTTTTTATGTAAATTCTGATTTTAGCGATTCTATTATTAATGATTTTAAATATGATTTCAGGAATGCTGATGTGCCGTCGCTAAACCTCTATCTCGATTATGTTTATTGGACATTTTTGTTACACTTATTGAACATTTCGGATGCTGTAACAAAGTTTTATTGTATCGTAATAAGTGGTTTGGAATTATTTGTTCCAAAGGTTTTGGTGGTTTAATCGGCGGTTAAAAAATCTAGTAAATCGTTAGTTTAGAGCTTTTGAAACTTTCAAGCGCTCTAATGATGTTTCCGATAAAATTAAATATCGTATTTTATGCAAAGAGTTTAAATATCTTAATGAATTTCTTTAGCAAATGTACGTTTTACATTGGCGTTTGCCAGTTTCTTCCACTATTGTTTTGATAACTCGCATGTTTCTTACACTTTTTTATGATCGTTACAACTCATATCCCATTGTTCAACTTATAGTCTCCGATATTATAAAAGGAATGCAAAGTTTAGATATCGCAGTAGAAGCAGGTCCTGATGGCATCGCACCATGAATTTTGAGAAAATGTGCACTTTCTTTGTCCGAACCGTTACGTCATCAGTTCAATGTGAGTCTTTCATGTGGAGTATTTCCTGATATTTGGAAAAATTATTTTATTCTCCCCATTTTCAAATCTAAAAGAAAGAGCGATATTAAGTCCTTTAGAGGGATTTCTGTACTATCAGCTATACCAAAGGTTTTTGAATCTCTGGTCAAATCTAGATTAGAGAGTCTTATAGCAAATAGGATTCGTTAGCATGGGTTTACTCAAGACAATTTGATTGTTTTTTCGAGTTATGTCTTCGAAACTGTGGTTAATCACGGCCAATTTGGTGTGCATAGATACAGACTTTTAGAAAGCTTTCGATAGATTTCATTCCAATAAAATGGATCGCTTTGTAACTAACATCTAGAAAACAATGTGTGAGTATTTCCCAGGGTCGTTCTTTCGAATTTGTCATTCCGTCTGGTGTTTCGCGGGGTAGCCACCTTAGACCGTTACTATTCGCAGTATTTATTAATGATGTTATGCAGTGTTTCAAGTTCTGTAAGTGTCTATTGTATGAGGATGACTTAAAAATCTATGCTGTAATTAATTCATTCAGTGATACTGTACAGGTGCAACACGAGTTCGATGTCTTTTGTGACTGGTCAACCAGAAATAAATTGCCCTTGAATACAAGTAAATGCAAAGTTGTATCTTTTTGTAGATCGCATTTGTCTTTTGTAAAGGCTCCGTATTTTTTAATGGATATACACAGCTTTGTAGAGTATACCAAATTCGCGATCTTGGCGTTATTTTTTCAAGCAACCATACATTTGATAAGCATGTAAGCTACATTATAAGTAAGTACTCGTTATTGGGGTTTATTAAGCGTAATGGGAAGAAATTTTGTGACCCTCTTACTTTTAAATCTCTCTATGTTACTTACATCAGGTCTGTATTAGAATATGCCTTGGTAATTTGGGATCCTTATTATGTTACTCATTCGACGAGGATCGAAAGTATTCAAAAACAATTTTTCATAGATCAAAATCATTACGTCGTTTACCTAACTTAAACTGCGTTTTTGTTCGTGAACCGTATATTAATTGGCTTGGCTTAATAAATTTACAAACATTAGAAAGTAGACGTAAGTAGATGTCTTCTGTGCTCTAAAATTAACTGTCCCGAGTTGCTTGAGAAGTTTTGTATTAATGCTTCTCAACGAGGCTTAAGATTATTGAGCTCAGGTTTATTGCGTATTCCATTTTGCACTAATAATTTTAATTATGACTGTTACGGCTGTTTTGATTTTAATATTTCAAGTAAGCTGTTAAAAAAACGGATGAAGCCTAACTGTTGTTTAATTATTTTAATTACTGTAATTATATTTTTGTTGTTGTGTGGCGATTAATCACTTTTTTTTTAAATGATACTTGTATATTTTTACATAATAGATAAATAAAATTAATAAATTATTAATTTTGGTGAGATATTAGTATCACACACAGATTTATGTAGTCACCACATTGGTGACATCAGTGACATTGGTGCTACAAGTTAACAGCTTAAATTTGGCAGGGAGGTTGTATATATGGATATATATTAACAAAGTAACTGGAGGTGGACTTTTATATTGGTTGGGTGGATTATGGGAAAAATTATGGATCATTCTTTGAATTTTGCCATCAGCTGCTTTTAAATTTACCAAACAAAACTTTCCATCTGTCCATGAATGCAATTTTAATACTTTACCCAATCTCCAATTACTGAATAAAGTATCGGAGTAAGTACATCATTGCATTCTGGATAACTCAGAGGCATGCAAATTGTGATGCTTATACTGGAATAAAACGGCAATTCTTTTGTTGTTTTTTTCAATACTAGCGAAGAAATTTGATGGCTATCAGAAATCGATTCAGCTCGTCAAAGACTCACTTGGCATGCTTAAAATTGGTAGATTTTGGCAGAGTGATTAGATGACCTTGAACATACAAGATTGGATGTTTCTGTTTCAAACCCTTACCGATTCAAACACTTACAATTTCGCCGGTGACGTAGATTTATGTATTTTCTATTTGTCTTAATCATCGATATATCCTGATTGTTTTAACATTTGTTATTCCTTGTCTTTAACTAGACCATTCCTTCTGAATATTTGGCTGTAAAGGATTATCCCACGTTAGATTGAATAACTACAACTCTTGAAACGATATTTTAATTTATTATATGATGAACGGCGAACATAGCTCTAATAATCTACTGAATCCAGCTAACATATTGCGTTTTGTGTTTGATGATTTTACAATTTACAAATCGTCGTAACTTTAGTTGCAATTATTGTTAACAGTTTGATTTCCACTTTCCAAGTCGGAGTTAAAATTCATTTGGATTACGTTCAAACATGGTGCGGCACCCATCTAACTGACTGTTTTTTAAACGCAAATGGTAATGTAAAATGTATTGCACACATGCCAGTTGAGACGTTTACAATGTCATCTATCTCAATATCATAGATTTTTTCGATCATTTCTGGGGTTGTGACTTCTATTGGTAGACCGGACTGGTGTTTATCAATAATTGTGCTTGTACGATCAGGTTTAAGTTCTGCAATCCAAAACACAAATGTGGTTGTTTTTTATGGAACAGATGTTCCATAATATTTTTTAAGGCTTTTTCTGGGTTTTATTCGCGGATTTTCCACGAAAAAAATAAAATGGTTTATCACTGCGAAATTCGTTTTGATCTATTGGATCGAAAACATCAGAATTTGTTCACTTTTTACGCCAATCAAACAAAAACTATATGGTATATCGCTCTCTAATTTTAATTTAGCCTACTAAGAAATTGTATTTTACCAATATTACTTACAATGGGTGATCTGTGGTCCATTTTTTGGAGATCGCATATACTTATTGAACTGCCTTTGTTTAACATAATAGATCGAATAGTTTGTGCGGTTTCTAGATATTCTATTTGATATTCATCTTTAACTACTTGAATACATTCGTGTTACTTGCGTAAAATGAATAATATCTTTCCTTTTGTGACTCCATAATATTCGCCGGTATTTGCGCGGTCTTTCCGTGCACTAATATTTGACAATACATCTTTTTAATGTCTACGGTAAAGGTTGTTTCTTTTTTTTTGTTGAAAATATACCACAATATGAGAGTTTTGAATCGTAAAGGACCCTCTTCTAACTAGTTATTCAATGATTTGTCATAAAAGATTGATATTGCTGCTGAAACTGTATATCTATTTTCAACTATTTTCCATCGATAACAGTCTACCATTTGTGATTGTATATTAACTTTCTAACAAATGTTAGTCAGGGTCGTCTTTTAACGGGAATTTCACGATAAGCCGGTCAGTATCTTGTCGCGAATGAACAGGCAATTGTTCAAACTTCTCATCATTATCGATTTTTTCAATTTACCATAATTTGAGTAATGCTTGCGTAATATTTGTACCACACCTCAGAAACATAACTGATATGACTTTGTTAACGGTAAATGTGCTAGTGCCAGCCATCATCCATTCTAATTTATTATTTTGTCTAATTACTTTATTATGTTGTTGTACTTGACATACAAAAGTTGTTGTCATAGAAAATGATCACTTCAGTTTAAAATGTCAATACGCCCAACAGTAGATGGGTTTGGATCATAGTAATATTCTCACGTTTAATATTGTCAATATTGATGGGTGTAATGAAGATGGTGAACTTAGCCAAATTAATCAGTAACCGAGCTCATTTGTTATATGCGGTTATTATGAGTATTAAGCAATTTTGAGCATACGTAAAGATATATTTTAAGAAACATTGTCTTAATGAAGTTTAAAACTTCAGTGCTTCGATTTTTAATAACTCTAATTGAAAAATCGAAGGCAAAAATTTACTTTTTTGTACCTTTTATGGTCGTCAAGCGAGTGAAACAGATTCACCGTTAAATAATTTTTTCATATCCCATAAAATTATATAACACTTAATATAAAATTTGTAAAATGGTATTTCTGGTTTTAACATGAGACAAATTCTTCAAAGTTAACCAACTATTTGTAAGGTCGATTTTCAATATAAAAGTACTAAGTACAAAACTGCAGCTAAAACACGAGATCAAGATTTTGAAAGTATAATATTCCAGTTAGGACGACAAACTATCAGAGATGACCAGTTGAAATCAATGCACTTTTGGCAAAATCAGTAAAATACAAAGCAGCCAGAGCCAACAATGTAATCAATACAGAACCATGTATATTTGCATGAGATACTGTAGCTGCCAGATCAGTCATACAGTTTGAATTTATGTCATGAGAATGAGCGGATAGTATGGTTTGCTAAAACTTATAAACAGCTACTAGTGACGCTGTTGGAGTAGTAAAGGGGTAACAGATGTCACATGGTCAGACAAAAAAGGGTTTCTTTCAGACATGCCAAAAGGAAAAACCGTATAACTAACCAACCAAAATTTAGGCCTATATTAACAAGTATAAAATATTGCTAGATTTTAAAGATCGCATATTGCAAGCAGTTACTTTAGATACGAGTAAATAATTATGTAAGAAATGAACAACCACGCCTTTATTGAAGCCCAGCTGAAACCATGATAAAGGGAAGAAAGGTCACTTAGATATGACGCTTTAGCAGCCAAAGGTGTAGATGTGACCAAAACTGGAATGGATCAACATCACACGTGAGATAATAGAGCAATCGTATAGACGATGAAGAAACCCCGGTTTTATTTGGTAACACGTTTATTTCATTGGGGTTTTGTATAATTTACTGCTGGCTGAATAAACAGCGCGAACATATCAGTAGTTGAAAACTCCACCACCTAAATTTCAAAACTGAATGTTGATAGATGAAACATACCGTGAAAATCAGATTTTCTATCACAAAAGATGTCCTGCAAGAAATACTTTGGCCTTCAACTTTGTCTGCTTCAAATTGTTAAGATGATAAATGACATAAACCCAAAAACTTAAGATACAAGGTATGATATTATAATTGAGAAAAATGTTAAGAAAATTACTAGATAGAAAGGTGAAATTAATAAAATTTGTCCAATATTTCGCATATTTCTACTTAGAGCAGTCTATCGACCTTAAGTTCTAATTCTAAACGAAGATGATATACAAGAGTACAAGTACCCAAAACTGTAAGTAAACTGAACCACACGTTTAAAAAAGGTTGTTTTGTGGAAGTTTTATTCTGCTTCTATGATGTCACAAAACTAAGATCGAATTGGCCATAACTAGCTTCTTCTAGGACATACATGACTGAAAATAACACTGCAACGATACTTGTGTTTAAATTATATTAGCTTAATATGTACCACACAAACAGAATTATAGAATAATTGTGTTACCTGTTGCACATAATTACTTTAAATGGAAAGGACCAACTAAAAAACTATATGTTATTGATTTTGAAAACCGAACTTATCAAATCATATCGAATATGAACTTCCAACTTGTTTTTATCTATATAGCAAATATAATTAAATTTTGTATCCATTTTAAAGGAACAGCCTACAAAACAATTTTAATAATACATCAGACACACCACATGGACAAAAATATTAATGTCAAAATAAATCCATATCTGAACCGATAACTATGTACGATTTCGAAATCTTATCACGTAGCATTGTTGTCAATTCAATTACGTGATGTGATGGTCAAAAAATCTAATATTACCAATTATTATATTTTAACGTGATAAATCTGCTGATGGTCCATGAGCTCACGAATCTTGTAGAACATAAAATATTTACGACATAATTAGATTTTTTTTGCACTCGTCGACAAAACTTGAACATATGGCAATATTTAGTAGTGTCTTTGCTTTGTATTTTATTGACAGTATAGTGTTGACTTACTTTAAACTTGTGGGGCGTTAACCCTTGCAGATTGTCACTACGCAAGGATAAATTACAAATATCACAATAAATACATTATCTCCTGAAATCGTGTTTAACGTACTGGGAACTCTGAGGATGCTGTTTAGAATCAGCTGTAAACCCAAAACCAAGTTAAACTTCTGTTTTAAGCAACCACTGTAATAACCTAATGCTACTCAAGATGTACTTGACAAACTGCAAATAACATTAAAATTGTTTCAAATGTTTCAAATTGCACCAGTCGTTTATATGGAAATATAGCTTGCCACAGATGTTTGCCACAGATGCTTTTTTCACCGAGTATCCTTTTATTTCTTAACAAATGATGAAATATCTAAAACTTTTAAGAGAACGCCTAGAGAACAATTAAAATAGACCAGAAATACAACACCCTAATACTATGGAAAAGAATAAACAAAATTTTGCTTAATATATCAGGAGCATTGTTCAAAACCTCTAGAAGTACCTATGTAAAAATCATAAATGTTGATAATATTTGTGCCCAATTCAAACACCTTGAAAAACTGTTTATATTCTCAAGTACATGAAAGCAGCAAAATGTTTGGAATACAATATTAGCAACTTGATGAGTTTCTCTATATCTATAGTAGACAAAAGCCGCATAGCATATTGCTAGCGAAGAGAAAGGCCACTTTAAATTTTACTGCAATTACAAATGAATATTTACACCTTCAAGTTACCTAATAATGACTTTTATAGCATTGAAATTTTTTAAGTTTAATGCCCGGCAATTCAAACAATAAAGACAAGAATGAAGTGTTTCTTGGCTTTTCTTAACGAAGATTCTTCTATTTCTTTGATGGATGGAGAGATCGCCAAAACTCTGAAAGAGTGCCCAGAACATAATTTTCAATTAAAATAAGAACAAAACTCGAATGGAAAAGGACAGCGAAAGAGTAATGTTTGAAATATCCGAAGTATTGTCTAAATCCCAGAAAAACTGAATCAATGCATTTTGAACCATTGCAATGGTCCTACTTTTGCAAACCATTGATGTTGCTAATAGGCGAGTTCAATATAAGAGTACCTAAAAGGACTGCCTGTTTTCGAGTAAAATAATACTAAGCCTAGAATTTTAATTGGAATATAATATTTGATACTTAATAAACCTATCTACCAACATCTGAGAAAGTGAGGGAACGATAGCCGTTGTTTTCTCGGCTAGACCTAATGATTTTAGTAACACTGAAAATTGTAAAGTCGAATACGCTGTCAATATCTAAAGATGATCTTACAATGAAGGAATCTATGCTTTAAACTACTAAACAGATTGAGTAAGTAAGATACCGACTTTATCTGCGGATTTTGTTTTGTGGGAACTCCAAGCTCTTTACCACTAGTAATTTGTCGATTTTTATCTCTTTGACGATAACTGGACAAAAACCTGATAAAGGTAAACTCAATTAAGCCCAGTAAGCTAGTTATTGTGCGGAATCCAGCGACTAAAGTAAATTGGATCACATTAAATTTTATTTTTTTGTGGAGTTTATCGTAAAATATCCAAGTACCCGATTCTGGTTATCCGATATTTAACTCGACTTTCCGACTGTTTTTATTGAATATGCTATCGTTTTATTAGAAAAATTATCCACCAGGTCGGCATATTCGAAAGAGATCAATCATCCCAACATTTACCATAGCGAAAGAATAAAAGACCGGATAAGAAAATATTCCATAACATATGCGATATCTATAGGAAGAAGCAGTCAGGTAAGACAATTGACCATATTAAAATAGCCAACGATATAAAAACCACCAAAATTATTAAGCAAACCCAAATTTTAACCACCCCTAAGTGCACTCGAAAAATTCATTATTATTTTTTTATTTTAACCTGGTTCATCCCGCGAAGCAACATAAATGGTAAAGTTTTGCACCAATATTTATGTTCCTGAACTTTCAAGGTAGGTATAATACTTTTAAGAATTGTTTGCTATTTAGAAAGCAGTATTGCCTCCTGGTGTACATCGTGCTGAAGTTTTCTGTTCAATTATTAAAGCAATTAATTTTCTTGTGAAACGGTTTTACTAATGACTTGTAATGTGGTAGATCGTGGTTATTTACATTATTTTTATTCTACTTTCTCCTGCCAGTTCTTCCGGTATATCAATTCGATTTCGTGAGGTTATTATTATTTTATTATATTATAATTATATTCTTTTATTTATATTATTAATTATATTATTAATTATAAATTATATAAAGGCGATGATTACGTCGATTTAAACTCATTTTTGGGTGGTATAGATTGGATATCTCTATTCAATTTTTTCAATTGTGCCGTTGATAGGTTGTATGATAATTTGTTTTTTGGTAATAAATCTATTCGTTCCGGTTCGTAAGACTTATTTTTAGCATAAGGTATGTTGGTTTGACAGAGATTTGAAGAATGCAAAGTATAGATTCAACAGATTCTTCCAATATAAACGTAAATGTTTGCTTCATTCTCTTTGGCATAATATTGCTCGTCGTAATTTTAACAATCTTAAGAGGGTTAAATTCCGTAAGTTTACAGATATAATTGCATCAGATATTAAGCATAATTCAAGAAACTTTTGGAAATTTATCAATTATAAACGTGGCGTATCTGGTTATCCGCGCACTATGGTTTTTAACGATTAAGTGTTTTGATCGGTGGGTGACTGTGCTACTATGTTTTCGTTCTTTTTTAAATCCTCTAATTTTTTACCATCTCCTTCCGTTATCTCGCCTGTTCAACCTTTATATGTTAATAATGAGAACATTGGTATACTACAATTTAATTCTAATGAGGTGGTTTATTATCTAAATAAACTAAAACTCAATTGTCCACCTGGCCCTGATGGAGTACCAGTTTTTGTTCTACGTGAGTGTTCTACATCACTTGCTGCCCCTGTATCAATGATTTTCAATAGGTAATCTTCTCACGTTCTTCCAGTTTTTAAGAGTGGTAGCAGATCCAATATTGAAAACTGTAGACCAATTTCTATTCGGCCAGCGGTCTCTAAGGCTTTTGAATGCATGGACCATGTTTGATCTGTTAAAGAAACATATAATTCCTGAACAACATCGTTTTTTCCGTGGTCGTTCAACTGCAACTAATCTCGTTGAGTTTATTAATTTTGCATTAAACTCATCTGAAGATGGTTTACAGGTTGACGTTGTGTTCAATAAACTCAAGAAAGCATTTGATAGAATTTCTCACCAAATTCTTTTATCTAAGTTGCGTTTGATTGGTGTTCACTCGAGTATGCTTGCATGGATTAGTTCAAATCTTATCGATCAGCGGCAGGTTGTAAAATTAGGTGATACTGTTTCTAAATCTTATGATGTTCCTGTTTCTAAATCTTATGCTTCTTTGAGTGTTGTGAGGATAATTTTTTGGAGCTGAACATTAGCAAGTGTCGGGTTTTGCATTGAAGCGTCAGCGATCTATGTTTAATTTTGATTAAAATGTTAATAATTCTTCGTTAAAAAAGTCAACGAATTTAAAAGATTTAGGTGTAATCTTAGTTGAATTTTAACAAGCACGTATATAGAAGGTTATTTACATGGGTAATTATTGGCTTGGTTTTATGTTTAGAACTTGCAAGACATTCAAAAATATTGAGACTATAAAAGCTTTATATTTTTCATTAGTGAGATCTCAGTTGGAATATTTGTCGGTGACCTGGAGTCCACAGTATATTGTTTACTCAAAAAGAATTGAGCGGGTTCTAAGAAAATTAACAAGACCTCTTTGTCGTCGACTTATGAATACGTCCGAATATGTATCTTACAACGAAAGCTTCTCCAGACTCAGTAATAACATGTTAGACGTTTGGTATTCTCTGCTTGTTTTATTTTTGATCAGATTGATTCTGCTAAATTTTTGTCTAAATTAAATATTACTGCTAACAATTTAATTATTTAATTATTTAATTATTTAATTATTTAATTATTTAATTATTTAATTATTTAATTATTTAATTATTTAATTATTTAATTATTTAATTATTTCATTATTTCATTATTTCATTATTTCATTCATTATTTTATTATTTTATTATTTTATTATTTTATTATTTTATTATTTTATTATTTTATTATTTTATTATTTTATTATTTTATTATTTTATTATTTTATTATTTTATTATTTTATTATTTTATTATTTTATTATTTTATTATTTTATTATTTTATTATTTTATTATTTTATTATTTTATTATTTTATTATTTTATTATTTTATTATTTTATTATTTTATTATTTTATTATTTTATTATTTTATTATTTTATTATTTTATTATTTTATTATTTTATTATTTTATTATTTTATTATTTTATTATTTTATTATTTTATTATTTTATTATTTTATTATTTTATTATTTTATTATTTTATTATTTTATTATTTTATTATTTTATTATTTTATTATTTTATTATTTTATTATTTTATTATTTTTTTATTTTATTATTTTATTATTTTATTATTTTATTATTTTATTATTTCATTATTTTATTATTTTATTATTTTATTATTTTATTATTTTATTATTTTATTGTTTTATTATTTTATTGTTTTATTATTTTATTATTTTATTATATTATTTAGCAACAATGCTATTGGATTAATTGATTTAAAATTTTCAGGTGAAAACTAATTCAATTTATTATAGGCTATGGCTTGGAGAAATTAGCCTAATAACCAGTTTTTTTTAGATAAACTTTGAAGGTTACAACAGATAAATGATTTTTTATTATTTTTATTTTTTAAATAAAGTATTTGATCAACCAGTGAACTTAAAGTCCTTTAAAGGCTAACTTAATTAATACTTTATTACATATACACAATTCATTCAACCCAAGTACAAGTACACAAGTACAGTACCTGCGCATTACTTCCATGTCATCGTGGTACCCTGTACCACGATGACATGGAAGATTGATCGGCCCATGAGTTCTGCACACCAATAGGGGGTCATAGTTGTGTTTATTAATATCACCGATCGTAATCTTGTGAGAAGAATTCCCTTTCACATCCTGCCCCTGTTGGGATTCGAACTCGGTAACTCTCGCTCCAAGCGACACAGCGCTAACCGCTGAGCCACTCGCTCGGTAAATGATTGCAGACTGAAGATGTTGATAGCAGCTTGCAGAATTCTTGTGCTAATAGTAGGGTGAATATTGGCTAACCAGACTAATTCTGACATTACTGACATAATTTTTCTTTCCTGCATCTTTGTTGTTCATTTATGTTGTTTTTCAAGCAAATTTAAATTTTATGTTAGCATTGAATCAAAAGTTTTTTTCTAACATTTCAACATGCGGCAGAACACAGAATGGTTTGCTGTTATACAGTAAAATATAAAAACATTTCAAACTACCTAAAGTTTTTTTGGTATGTGTGCGTTATCTTCAAACATGTTTAGATGTGTGTTAATTTTGTAACTTTAAAAACTTTATTAATTATAATTCAATTATAGTCTCTGACATATGGTTTTAATTGTTATTATCTTTATAAGTTTTAACTCGAACAAATATTTGTTTAATAAACAATTAATTTGATCTCTCGGCTAGGCTACAAAACTACATAGTATGTATGAATATATATATACTCGTATACTAGCAAAAAACTTTTTATTTTATGACAAAATATTATCCCGACAGATTTTATGTGTGAATTTGTTTTTCGCCATGTTTGAACTAAGTTTTGTGAACGATTCTTCAACATATGTTTGTTTGTATTAAAACTTACAATGTACATGGCACATAATACTCTACTATGTGTACATAATAAAACTAAATTTCAAACTTTTATCCCGGAAAATTGTATTTACGTTAGTGATATTTGAACTCTAAAGCTGTTTCTATAAATACCAAATTAATTTTTTGCTTAGGAGACGAACAAATTCATCGATGAAAAATCATAAATTTTACCGTATGTTCGGAGAAATACGGTGTTTTGAAAATGATACATTTAATCAGCAAATATTGACTGAGTAATTTGTGTAGCAATATTTCGGATGACTTTTTTGTCTAAATTACCCGTTCCATCGAAGCTACTAGGAGAACCTGTAGTTTTTATCGGAAACTCAATCTCAATCAAAAAGGAGTAATTGTTTAATACCGAAAAAAATGTTGATAAAACCGTTAACCATACATAAACAACGAGCAGGGATATTACTTACATTTTTACAGAACCACTCAGTGATTGCTGCACCATCGGGTAGCCTACTCGCTGCTCTTTTGCTTTTTGAACAACAATAGCAATTTTCATCATATTACTGATCTCGTGATTGGGATCACGGATGAACCAAAAATGGATATTGGAGTCGGCTTTGTTGTCTTTGAACCCAACCTCAACTATTATGACTAAAGGCGCCTCAACTATTATGACTAAAGGCGCCTCCATCCCCATTTTGTCTGACAGCCAAGCGGCAATGAAAGCACTGGCTTCTATCTGCCTGGATTCTAAGTCAGTTAAAAATTGTTTCAAACTACAACAATCTCTCTCTTGTAATAACAAAGTTACACATAACTGTAAATGAGAGAGCCGACAAGCTTGCACAGGCAGGTTTCATCGACTACACTCATTGGCTCTGAACCTTTCTTTGGTATTCCATGGGCCTCTGCAGCATACTCAATTTGTGAACGGGAAAAATAAAGTGTTTGACCTATTAGAACTGTATTTCCGGCCTTAGACAAGCCAAATCTCTGATCAGACCAGTTTACCATAAGGACTTGGCGGTCAATTCCAGTAAAAGAAATATCAGAAAACTAGTGTGTTTTTTTTCAGGCCACTGTAACCGGAGACATCATTTGACTAAAATGAACCTGTCCACAAAGGTGGAGTGCGGACTCTATTGGAAGATATAGAAACCGCAGAGCACATACTATGTTAGTGTTTAGCCTTATGTACCCTGAGGTGGCTTCATTTTAAAGAGTAGTACTTGACCCCGGAGGAATATAAATTGGTCTCTGCATGCATCATTCTTGCCTTTATTAGAAAGTAAGAAAACTTTTGAACTAATAAACCCTTTTAGGTCGCATTGCTGGCCGCTTGGGAAGGGTAATTTAAAAAAAAATATAAGGGACAAAGAATTCCATTGTAGTTCCCCAGAGTTAACTCGCAAAGAAGATCATAATCTTACCCGATGGATTGAATCATATATGCTTGCTGGAAATCCAAGAACATTTGATAAACGTCACGGGATGTCTTGGAACATTACAAAAAATCATTATCAGCGAAAAAGCTTGATTGAAACTGATAAAAATGTGTTGATTCCAGGGATACCACACTTTCTAAAAACGTGTGGTATCCCGGAATATTCAAGGAAAATATTCCTGTCAGTAAAACCTAATCGATGCTCCCAATAATTGTAAAATCGGCGTACGAATATTTCAGGTCTTATTTTCCGGATAATCATTTTAGAGACGCCGCAACATATACCAATATGTATCATCTGAAAAATTGTGGTGTTGAGCTAACATCCAATGTACACAAGTGTGTAGGTGCTTTTCCTTCTATAAAAAATTAGTTAATACCCAAAATTTATGGGTTTTATTGAAATTAACTTAAGTCGGAATCGTTTTAGTAAAAATTATAATAATTTAATTTAGCTGAACCTTAGGTTATCTTAAAATCAACCTACACAATTGTGTTGTTTCAATTATATGTATAGTGAATTTTTTGGGACAAACACAACTTCAAATGGTATTGCATAAACCTGAAGGCTAGTCCGTTATGCATACAGAAATCATATCTTACGTCTATTTTACGAAATCACATACGTCTCTTTCGTATGAATTTAACATACACAATTGTGTATATGGACCGGGAAAGGAATATAGGTGGCAGCAAGTTCCCATACACAAGAACATATATGAATATACTTCGCATCATCAGATAGCATTAAATCAGAAAGAACCAAACGGATCAGCTACTGGCTAATAAGAAGTTTATACCGTTCCCACAATATGTCAAAGCAATCATCAGCTGATGATAGAATCATATTAAATCAAACCAGCAGCTGTGAAATCATCGATAAATTGAGAAAAACTCACATACCGAACTTTTAATAGAAACTCTTTGTTATGGATTCGACATTATGGAGACCATCTGTGAAACCCAGTGCTGTTTTGTGACATTTTATTAAAGATAACCGCTCAAGCCGTACAATCCATCGAGTATTTTAACCGTCTTGATAAAGATTTGCCAGAAGTTAAAATTTTAGAATTCTTTAGAAGCACATTTATGAAAGATATGCCATATGACCACCGTTAACGATAACGCCCAGAAGCCATGACAGTTCTGCAATTCAGCTGTTCATACATTGAATGATTGTGTTAAATTCTAAAAGACTGACATAAACCAAAAATGGGTCTTTTTTACACAAAAAGTCCACACTGTTTTTCATGTCTCAGTCCAGAACATATGCTGAAGTTTTGCAGACAGCGAAAAAGTTGCGGCATCAAGAATTGCAGCCGACCACATCATCCGATGCTCCACAAAACCAAAAACAGCACCCGGAACGTCTAAGTGAACGAGACGCCATTAGGCAAAAATTCTTCGTCAACAATACCACGCGTAGAGTGTTGCTTAAAATAGTGCCCGTCAGACGCAAGCATCCCAAAATGATTATTGAGACATTTGCGTTGTTGGACGACGCTTCGATAGTCTCACTTATCGATGAAGAACGATATCGCAAACGAATTTGGATTGGGCGACCCTATTCAGCAACTCAAAATACAATGAACAAACAACCAAGCTAAGCAGCAGGATGATTCGAAAACAGTGAGTGTGTCAATTAGTGTAAATTACAACTAAGCAAAGCCTGATATCGTACGACACGTGAAGACGATGAAGGGCCTTTCGCTGCCGACACCCATGAAACCAGTAATTTTAAATGAACAGGATAATTGGCATGTGATTGTCAATCGTGAAATGATCTATGGTCCCTGGAATGGTGCTGCCATCATACAACATTATTGAGTTGGGTGGCCCATGGAAATATTGATGATCTGGACCACAGCAAAAATTATACTTGCCATGTTTTCCAGATCGAAAATACCCAAAGAAATACCACCTCAAGTCGAAGTTCGGAGCGAAAACCAACCAGCCCTGCGATTATTATGGTGAGGAGTGGATTGACATTGAGAGTCTGCCGTTTTTGAGATTCAAGTGGTGTTTTTTGTTTCCACTTGTGGTCCGTGTTTGGCTCAAGAAGTCAAAAATCATAACACCAAAGAGTTTATGTCGCAATATCCAGTGGCATGTAACGACATTATTAAGAATCATTAGATGGATTATTTGTGGGGCGCAACAGATAACCAAACGGTGCTTCAACTGATTCAAGACGTCGTTGCCGTTCATAAGAAATGCAACTTTGCCATTTGCAATTGGGTTTTAAATTCATCGGCTGTTTTGGAAAGCATCGACCACAATTTGCGTGCCAACATCGTTGATCGACTATTAAGGTGTCATGCAACTCATGCTGATGATCAACCTGGCTGGAGGCCCTTTCAAATACCCAGTCTTGAACGGAGCCTCTGGATACCTGGCGACCTAAAGTTATTTTAAACCTTATCCTTGTATTGTGGATCTCTGCAAGGATGGACACCATTTTTAACTGCTAACAAACATGGATCTTAAAATAAAAAATAAAGGGTCCGGAACTTTAAAAAAACCGGAAAATTGAAATAAGGAGAAATGGGTCTTTAGGCCTTCTCTCTCTATAGTTGGAAGGGAAAACGTGCAAAAACAATGCAGGTCCCTCCAAACCAACTTTCAATGCTAGGAGAAAAGCATGGAAAGCATTGTAAAAGATAGAGGAAATTTTGGAGGAAATTTGTGATAAATATTTAGCCACGCTTTAGTGCGGGCTACTAAGATTAACAAAGCAATGCCAGGAGCTTCATCTGAATGCTCTATGTCCAAAAGACAGAGATCACAGGATGAATCATTATGTTATCAGTAATTGTAAATTATATTTTAGTTTGTAAATGGAATTAGTGTTGCAGTCACGTGATCCAATGGTTCAAATGTCTTGTCAGTTTGTTAAATTATATGTAAAAAATAAAATAATAAAAAATATAAAATTGTAATAAAATAAAACTGATAATGAAAAAAAAAATCTCCGAACGCCGCTAAAAGATCTAAATTGCAAGTAACTACAGGTAGGTATTTTAATGAGGTGCTAAAAGATCCACTAGTTATAGCGGTGGTTGATGGAGCTCAGGAGGAAGGCAGCATCACTCCTTCTAATTGGAGGTAGGTGAAAAAGGCTTTAGCCTCCTCATTCCTCAAGATTATGAAGGAGAACCCTGGGGTTGCTCCTATATGCCGGGATGGTGGTTGGTACAGGAACCATGTCAAAACGACAGCCTGTGCCAATCAGAGATCTCTAGATCTGTACAAAAATTCGATTAGCAGCCTTGGAGAGGTTTGGCCTGGAGACAGGTTTGATGTTATTTCGTTGGAGGATATCCCCAGTAGGCCTAGAGCTCGGGCGTGAATTCCGAGTAATTCAAAAAAAATTTTGGAATTGTTGCAGATTAGCAATCCGGATTTGCCAGGATGAAAGAAGCTAAGAGGACAACAGATAAATGGTCATTATCATCAACACACCGTCTTTGGCGGTGCTAGCCAAAACCAGTGATGTGGTAAGCTACGGCTTTTGTGCTGTCACCTTGAAAGTTGTAGAATCTGGTTCCACTGTGGTGGAGGTTGTAACTAATTTTAATTCTTAAATTTATTCAAATCATTCTTCATCACTGTAAGGCAGCGTAAGCTGCTTTGTTGCTCCAAATATTGAAAGATGACGTTGATGTCGTCTTGGTTCAAGAATCATGGGTCAATGAGGATCGGGTTCTTGGACTCGGAGCACCCAATTACAAATTACTGTTTGTACAGCAAGAAGGTAGGATTCGATCATGCATTCTTGCAAAAAGCAAACTAAATATCTTTCTGCTTGCAAATTACAGCAATGTAGATATAGAAGCAGCCAGCATCAAGGTCGGTAAGGAAAGCCTCTGGCTTAAATCAGCATACTTGCCGCACGACGGGGTAAACCTCCCACCTGCAAATGTGCGCAATCTTGTTATGGATGCTCAAAAACGGAAAGTAGGAGTCATCCTTGGTTGTGATGCGGACTCACATCATACGATCTGGGGAAGCAGTGATACAAATGAGAGAGGTAAGTCACTTTTGGATTATATTCTAAGTACTAACCTATCAATTTGTAATGCAGTCTGTAAGCCTACTTTTATAACAAGGTATAGACAGGAAGTTCTAGACATTAGCCTTGTCTCGAATTTCTTGTCGAATAGATTAATTAATTGGAGAGGGTCTAAGGGGACACTCCTTTTCTGATCATCGTTATCTTCAATACGGATTGGATATAAAATATTTTGAAACTCTAACTTTTAGGAGACCAATTGGGATAGTTTTTGCATGGTTTTAAGTAACTCTTTACCATCACTAGTTCCTAAATCTCCGGAATCAATACAGGAGCTAGATGTCATTGTAGACGGGTGTGTGATGCTTTTAATAAAACTGTTTCAAGTTCATGTCCCATTAGTAGACCAAAGGGTAAACCTCATCCACCATGGTGGTCGAAGGAACTACAAGTAACGCGCTTAAATGCAAGCGGCTCTTTAAAATCGCGAAGAGAACAAAAACTGACATGGACTGGGACTTCTATAAGGAGGTCCTTAAAGCGTATAAATATGAACTAAGAAGTGCCAAAATCAATTTCTGGAGACTCTTTTGTAATAAAATACAGGAGTCCTCTGAGGCAGCTAGGCTACGTAAGATATTATCCACTTGTCCAGTCATTCCAAGTTATTTCCAATGACCGGATGGATTATGGACTACAACAAGTAAGGAATCCTTGGAGATTCTTCTAGAAACTCATTTTACGGGTTTTTCTAATTCTCCTCCTTGTTTGCCAAAGACAAATAAGGCTACTGGTATCGCGGGGAAAAATGTCAAAGGAGAACTATCTTGTTGGCAGTAAACAGTTTCAAGCCTTTCAAGTCTGCAGGCCTGGAATGCATTATTCCTGCCGATATTCAGAAAACTACTGACTTAACTGTTCCCTGGCTTGAGGTGAATTTCAAAAGAAGCCTCGAACTATGGCACATTCCAAAGAAATGGACTGAAGTAAATGTAGTTTTTATACCAAAGACGGGAAAACGCTCTCATTGCAATCCCAAAGACCTTAGGCCTATTAGCTTATCTTCTTATTTCTTGAAAATTCTAGAAAGACAGATAGAGGCTAATCTCAAAGGCTCAATCGAGCCTGCAAAGCTGACAGTGTCTCAGCATGCATATATTAAGGGAACATATGTGGAAACTGCTCTTCATTATCTCTTATGTCCTATAGAGAAGTCCCTCGAATGTATGGAATTCACTTTGGTGACCATTTTTAATGTTGAGGGTGCCTTTAATAAGGTCAAACCAGAGGCGATCACGGAAGCACTTTCAAAGTTGGGGGTAGATGTGATACCTAGAAGCTGGATTGATCAAATGCTCAAAGGCAGGACATAATGGCGAATCTAGGTGTATCATCCATCGGTAGATTTGTAAGTAGGGGTACACCGCAAGGTGGTGTATTATCCCTCTTTCTGTGAAATTTGGTCATAAATGAGCTGGTACTAAATCTAGAAGGGACTGGCTTTAAAGTAATGGCTTATGCAGATGATGTTGCTATTGGCGCTTTCAGTAAATATACTAGGAAGTAAAAAATTCTTCCCTTTGACCCTCCAATGGAGTTGTTTTGATTCTTGAGTCTCATTTTGGATAGTAAACTAATTAAGCTGGAAGTCTAATATTTTGGAAAGAGTAAAACAGGCTACGATAGCACTCTACTCCTGTAAAACTTGCATTGGAAAAGGATGAGGCCTAAAGCCTCACATTGTGCATTGGCTTAATACCTCTGTAGTTAGACCAGTTCTAATGTATGGAGATAAAGTTTGGTGACCCGCCTTAAATGCAGTGGCGAACCAAAAATTGCTGATGAAAGTGCAAAGCACTGCTACCGTGTGTATTAGTGGTGCACTTAGAAACACTCCTCCTCAAGCAATGTATATTCTCTTTCAAATCATCCCTTTGAATATCCTGGCTAAGCAAGTGGCTGCAAGTACAGCCATAAGGCTTAAATCAATTTCTTTGTGGTCCTGTAACATTATGGGATACATCTATTCTAACGAACAAAGAAATCCCTAAATCTATCCACTACACCATCTCGACATCATACCTCGAAGTTAAATTTATAACTGATATTACTTACAAAGAGGACTTGGTGAATGGAACAGTTTTAAAGTCAGTCTTTATTAACTTTTTGACTTTGATTGCTCGAAAATTGATGGCAAAGTCGGTGGAGAGGTTTTCTGCGAAGAACTAATTGTAAATCTCTCTTTCCGCCTACTTGATATTTGCAGTATTTTTTCAGGCAGTGCTTATAGCAATCAAGGAAGCCATATCTATACGAGATATTGGCACTTTTACGGACAGTCAGGCTGCTACTAATGTTTTACAATCAGGCTTTATCATGTCGAAAGTAGCCCGGAGTTGTCTTTCATCTCTTAACAAGATGGCTGAACAGTTCAATATCCATGCTATGATATTCAATATTCAGCCATGTTTTACTCATGGACAACTATATATACAGCATTTTTCAGAGTGACTGATTCTGATGCACTCCCAGTTAAAGTTGCGGAAACCCCAAGACAAGGAAAAACATCAACGGGGGCAGTTGTGACGGATAATGTTGTGTATTATAGTGAAGTGTTGCAGTATTTGTGTTTGTTGACAATTTTAAAATTCTCAAAAAAAAAAGTAAAAGAAAATAATAATAAAAAAAAAAACACAAAAATAAATAAAAATGAAATTTTGTTTGAATTTTTGTTCCATATAAATAATAAAAATTACCGACCAAACGGCTCAGTGGTTAAAGCTGCGGGTTATTATCCTCAGGGCATTTCAATATTACGGAGAATATGAAAGCAAATGAACTCGCGCGACAAGGTATCACTTGTCTCATCTTACCATGCAGGGTGGACATTGAAGTACCACTTGCTACATGCAAATTACTCCTTAAAGAAGAAGCTCATGAAATTACAAATAATAGATTAGCAAATTGCACCTCATGTGTAATTACTAGACAGAGTTGGCCTAATTTCGACTTAAAAAGGTCAAATCAGCTTATATCTATGCATCGGCATAGTATTATTTTTAGGTGTCATTACTGGACACTGTCTTATTAGAAAGCATGCCATTAGAATTGGTGTTTTTTTCATAACTATATTGTCGAAGCTATAACGACGAAGAAGAGGGAGAAACAATACTTCATTTGTTACAGGAGCTCACTTTCTGTGCGATCTAACGGATCTCAGTAAATTGACCGTTAGAGATATCTACTGTTTCGTGAGAAGCTGAAACTGGTGACAGTAGGGTAGTGCGGAGAAGCGATTTCTCTGGTAAGGCTACGGACCATATGTGTCTATGCCTCTTCCTTTTGTTGAGTGGCCACCTAAAACTAACTAACTAACTAAGAGAATAAACCTGATACTTCCAATGTCGCTATACTATACCTTCCTCTAAACAATACGAGTTAGTAAAGACTTATCGTTTATAACAATTGATTGTATAATCGGTAAGACATTAGGATTAAATTCTGATATCATTTCCATCAGATGAAAATTAAGGTTATTTCCCAAAAATATGACCGCAAAACGTTCAATTTGGTATTGGTGCAATTTTGTTTAAACATTTTGTTTCCTTTTCCCATACTCTGTTTATTGTTTACTTTTAGTAAAGAGCTGAATCAAGTACATACGAGTACGTAAGTAATTTAATAACAATGAGGCGAAAAAAAAAGTATAAAAGCTGTAAAAGTTTTATTATTATTTCGAAAAGTTTTGTTTTCTTCTTTTCTTATTTTTTTTGTTGGTTATATAGCTATAATAATACTATTGAGATTTAAAGAGTTAAGTAAAAAAATGTTGTTTTGATTTCTAAAAGGAATAATAAATCATCTTCATCAACAATGTTTGTGAGTTTTCTTCTCCACATCTTCTATTCAAGAAATTATATTCGTATAAAAATTAATTTTATGATACCGCGGTTTTATTTTTGCGGGTTAATTTGTGATGAGTTTTAATTTTTTTTTTTGGGGTTTTATACTCAAAAAAATTGCTACATTTTAAATATTGGAATGATGGTACATAGCTTTTGATTAAAGTGGTCGAAGTGATGTGGTAATTCCATGTAATACTATAAATCATTGACACCTCTTCGTATAATCGATATTGCTATGTTATATTGCATCATATCTACAATGAGGCTTTATCTATGACTTGGAATCAACATCGTTAGTTTAGCACTTCGTATAGTTAATGATATCTTATAAAAATGTTTACTTCGAAGAAAAATGAATGAATATGACATATAAAAACTTAACCTTCAAGTTATCGGGTCATTTCAGTTGAAAGCCTATATTAGATAGATTCTACAACGAGTTTAGACGTGAATGCGTTGACTGCTAAGGTAACAACACCTACACCTACCCTACCAAGTGCTACACATAGATACGGTGAAATTCTGAAGATGTTTCCAAGTTTAACTGACGAACCTAATTACCAACATCTGGCAAAACATAGTGTGGTTCACCATATTTATACAAAAGGCCGTCTTCCTTTTTCGAGACCTCGCCGTCTGGTTCCTGTCAGACATAGGACAGGGCTTACCGATTTAGAACATATGGTTCAATTGGGAATATGCCGACCGTTATCTTCTGCGGTAGCATCACCTCTGGTACAGAAGAGCATCAACACATGCTCTAGAGGTGATGGTAGCATCAACACATGGTACAGAAGAAAAATGGGATAGATTGAAGACCGTGCGGAGGCTATCGAGGCCTTAATGCAGTCACTGAACCTGATCGATATCCGATCCTACACGTTCAGAATTTTTCGATGCATTTGCAAGGATGTGTAGTTTCCTCAAAAATTGACCTGGTAAGAGCGTATCATCTAATCCCCATTGCGCCCGAAGAAGCTTTATGAATGAAGTGGTCAAAGGTTTAGATTTTATATATGTCTACATAGACGATATACTTGTGGCTAGTAAAAGCTAGGAAGAGCACAAACTTCATCTCAAACAGTTGATTGAGAGATTAGTTAAGTTTAGAATTAACATCTAAATTTCAAAGTGTGTATTCAGTAAAGCCGCTCTGGAGTTCCTCAGCCACCACATTTCATCAGATGGCATTCTACCTTCGCCACGGCAAGTTGAAGTCATTCAAGAATTTCCTGATCCTACATCTTTAAAACAGATTCAGTGATTCGATGGAATGATTAACTATTACCATAGATTCATTCCTAAGTTAGCCGGATTGCTATCCCCTATTCATGCACACATAAAATACCAAAAAATGCTAAGAACTTCAGTTGGCCAGACGACTGTGAAGAGTCGTTTGTCCAAATTAAAAGTACACTTGCTGACGTTACAATATTAGAACATCCCTTGCATAATTCTAATTTTAGTATGACTACAGATGCTTCAAATGCTGCCGTAGGAGCAGTCCTGCAACAAACGAACAAAGGATGTTGGCAACCATTTTCCCGCAAATTATTTCCAACAGAAAGTAAATATTCAGTCTTTGACAAAGAACTCCGGCTATTTATCTAGTAACTAAACATTTCAGGTATTTCGTAGAGAGTAGGCAATTTACCATCTACACAGATCAGAAACCTCTAACTGCGGCAAATACATCAATGAGCGCGAAAAGTCCACGACAGGCTCGACTTTTAGACTTCATCGCTCAGTTTACAACAGACATTCAACATATATCAGGCAAATACAACGTGGTTGCTGACACTTTGTCACGACCATGTGACCACGTTGAAGAAATTAAATAGGTTCCCAAAGCTAAGTTTCACTGATTTAGCTAAGTCTCAAGAGGTTGACATGAAAATGTTTCCAGTCGGTTTTTTTGGCCGAACATGAACACCGTCATAACAAACTGGGTTCGGAGCTGATGGGATGCCAAATAAGACAGCCAGGGAATTTCGATCTACCACTGGCTAGATTCGAACATATTCATAAGGATGTAGTGGGAACTCTTCCACCATCTGAAGGTTATGTATACATTCTAACTATAGTGGACCGATTCACTCGCTGGCCAGAGGCATACCATATTTGAGAAAATACCGCTGCCACTATTGCTAAGGTTTTTATCAAGCAATTCGTTTCAAGGTTTGGAATACCCCTTGAGATAACAACGGACCAAGGTAGCCCGTTCGAGTCAAAGCTCTTTTCTGGACTCACGCGTTTACTAGGTGCACACAGAATTTGTACCCCTGCCTACCATTCACAGGCAAACGGTATGGTCGAAAGATTTCACAGACAACTTAAAACTTCGCTCAAAGCTCGAGGTAATATTATTCATTGGAGCACTGAGCTACCCCTTATTTTTTTGGGAATACGAGCAGCAGTTAAAGATGAACTAAAGTATCATTGCAAATTATGAGAAGTATAATCAAAAATTACTTGGATTCGGGAACGGAGTATGTAACACAATTGGCAAAGTAGTTGCAAAAATAGAAATCGACGACATCGTTTTAACTGAAATGAATTGTGACGTATTGATCGTTGGAGACGTTTTCAACCTGCGAATATGATCATTGGCCAGAAAGAGATAAATCGAGAAAACGTGATAGCCATCAAAGGTTATAATTGTTTTTAAATTAATGGAAATTCCATTACACATTAATTACATGACAGTTATTGTAAAACATTTACAAGATAACCATCGTGACGTGAAAATACCGGATGTAACCGTACTGACAGCACAGAAGGATTAGACTAATAATATTATGGAGGAATCTATTGGAGAAGACGTTAACATACGTTAATTGGGTGCATTCCAGATTCTGGTTGCTGTAGAATCGCGTATTGTAACTGCTTTTGTTACGCCTGATGGGTAATATCAATTCAATCGTATGCCGTTTGGGCTTGTAAAAGCACCATCAGCGTTTCAGCAAATGATGAATTCCATGACTGGTGAGCTTCAGAATAAAATCGTGACGTATCTGGATGATGTGGTTATTCCGTCAATGACTGTTGATGAAGGTGTGGTGCCAAACCATTGAAATGTAAGTTTTTGCAAGCAAAACTTGAGTTTTTGGGTCATGAAATCAGTCATGAGGGCATTCGTCCTGGCGAAGGGAATATTTTGTGTGTCGAACAATTTGCGGCTCCAGCGAGCGTGCATGATGTGTGAAGATGCATTGGATTGGCGAGTTATTTCCGGAAATTCGTTTCAAAGTTTGCTGAAATTGCGAAGCTTTTAACTGATCTGACTAGGAAAAATGTTACCTTTAAATGGAGTGATGAGCAAAGTACTGCATTCAATAGATTGAAGGCTTATCTATGTTCGTGTAACATATTAGCCCTGTATGATTGGAAATTGCAATATGAGATTCACACGGACGCGAGTGCCACCAGTTTGGCAGGGATATTAATTCAAGTACGGAAAGAGATTATGAGACCAGTACCTTATTTTAGCCGGAAGACAAACGAAATAGAACAAAATTATCATAGCTAAGAGCTGGAAACGCTAGCTGTCGTGGAATCGGTAGAACGATTCTGAATATATACGAACAGAAAATGGAGACAAATTACTCGTTATCCCAAAATGTCTTCGCGTAGTAACAGCAGCTTATTCTTCGGGTCACTTTAGTATTGAAAAGACGCTTGACGTTTTAAAGATAAATTATTAGTTCAAGAAGATGAGATCCTACGTAAAAAGGCACATCTCATATTGTGTAGAATGCATGTACCAAAAAGAAAAAGGTGCTGCTCAGGGAATGGGATTACACCCAATTGAAAAAAATCCAATCCACAACATACATGGCACATGGATCATTTGGGACCATTTATTGGATCATCGAGAAAATAATAAAATATTTGTAAATCATGCTTCTAATTTCGAACGTTCTAATTTCCAACGATTTCATGTCAAGGAGTATAAAATTCTAAAGGACGGAAAACTTTCTGAATCTATAGCAAAAAAAACTACAGGTCAATAACGTTACAGAATATCAACGCTATTCTGTAACGTTATTCTTTTTAAAATCAATCATTTTAAAAATAATAACGTTTCAATTTATATTACTGAGCAGAATTTAATACAGACATGCGTAGAACTTGTAACTAAAAATTGATGCTTCTTTAACATTTTAGAATGATCTGGATTCAAAAAAATTTTAAACCCGATATTATTACGGTTGAATTCTATTATAACGGTAAATTCGGAATATATAAGAAAATTTGTTTATAGGTATTGCTGCTAATGAAATCAAAGATAAAATTAAAGAAGAAGTTAAAATGAAAATTATTTCAATAAAAATGGATACAGCAACACGGTGCGATCGATCAGTGTTAGGTACCAATGCACAGTACATTTTATACACAAAAAAATCGTATTACGAACGCTCGCAATAGTGGAACTCAAAGAGCGTCATACAGGTGAATATTTAGAACAAAGGTTACTAACCGTTTTAAGTCAGATATACTCTATCACCACTGATAATGGATTAAACCTGATAAGAACAACGAAGTTGCTCTATAATGATATGGAAATGATAAATCTTCATATAGTAACGATGAAGAAGATAAAGAAAATGAGGTGGATACGAATGATAATATTATTAAAGAAAACGAAGAGAATCAAACTGCTATTCACAATTAACCGTTCAATGATGAAAACCCACAAATTAGTTTTGGCGATTCTTTGGCAAATCGTGTGTTGAAACTACGAAACGTGTGTAAAAAACTACGAACGCCAAATATATTAGTAGTCATTAAAGCAATGAACTATAAACTACCGAACTTGGACTGTGCTACAAGATGGAACTCGACGTTTTACATATTGGCTCGTTTACTTGAACTACGATGTATTTACAATAAAATGTTTCACTTACACATTTTTAATTGTCCTGCGATGATTGGAAATTTATTGAATCATTTGCTGCAGTTTCTAAGCCAGTTAAATATGCACCACTTCGACTTAAAAACGAGCAGTTACTTCTAGGTAACTTTTACGGCTTATGGCTGGAAATGAAGCTACAAATTTTAAAGTGCGATTGCACTCTAAGCAAAAATCTTCAAACAGCCATTGCCAATCGTGAAAATGCTTTGCTAAGTGGTGAATATTTACTAGCTGCTTTATATTTAGACCCTCGCTGTACATTTTTAATGTCGGATACGCTGAGCGATGTTGCTCGATCTCATTTAGTCAAAGTCGGGATGTATTCAAAGAATTTAAAACCATTTATTTTAAACTCAAACAATAATGAAGTTTCATCTGCACCTTCAGGGAATGGCGTAGAAGCCGATATTATAAAGCATGACTGGTCCGATTCAGAGGTGTATCTTATAGAAAAAAAGAGAGAACGCATTAGTTTATCTAGTAAAAATAATAATAATGTTGGCCCGGATGATTATAATTGTGAAAGTTTATTAAATCAAATAAATACATACAATCCCAAAAGGGAAAACCATTCTACCGATATTTTGGAATATGGGGACAAAATGAGAATAGTTAAGCCTGAATTAGCGGATCTCGCAAAGAATGTTTTAGCTGTACCAGCGACACAAGTGAGCCTTGAGCGCAATTTTTCAGCACTGAAGTTAATTCTTACAGACAAACAGACAATAAAAATCAGATAAAAATTTAGAATGCATATTATTATGCAAAATGAACAAAGAATAAAATACTGTTTTTTTATTAGGCCTTATTGTTTGTGATTTTAGGTCAATTAAATCAAAATGAATTTAAATTTCTCCCATTTTCCTAAATTCAAGATGGAAGACGAACGAAAAGCGTTCATAAAAGCATATTTAGTGAAACAAGCTCCAAAAATTCCAGTATCGAATTCAATGTAGAGCGGAGCTGTTTTAAGTAAGTTAGGACATGATTTCAATTAAGTACTACCATGGTTTAAAGTACATGCAATATATCGGTTGGGTTGATGATTTGAAGAGAGTGAACTAGATAAATAAAATTGGTTTAAGTTTAAAATTAGTTATCAATAAGATAAGGACTGTCCAATAGCTAATGTGGTCCAAGGTTTTTCTGTAAAATACATTAGTAATTAAATCAGTGCAACTTAAAACTTTTCGAACTATTACAATATTACACTTAATTTTAAGAAGTTGCTCCAACATCTAAAAAATAATATTTTGCCACCTAAGGTGAGAAAAAAGGGAACTCCTTTTACTTTTTTGTCGTCGGTTAAAATCGGAGGGCTTAAAGGAAATACTTGTTAAGTTGTGTAATTTCTCAACCCCATTATTTAATCCTGATGTAGGTTTCTTGTTTTTTTAAGTAACCTTTTAATAAGGTTCATATGAGCTCTTTTAAAAACAGTTGCAGTAAGATTTTCAATGCTTCCTGATTTTTAAATGCTTCCTATTTCCATACCCTTGATAGTGGTGCGGTGAAATAATCTTTGATTAATATTTATATTTAAAATAAGACAAATTTGGCCATATTCACATAAACAACATAAATAAAATATGTATATTAGGTATTTATTGCAGCCATATATTTACATTTCAGATAAGAAAAGTCACCAATAACTTTAAGATTAAATACAGAATGGCTGAGCACCATGAAAGTTTGTTGTAGCTCTATGTTTGAATAAATTGGGGGCACTCATTTGAACGCTGTTTCATTTTTAATAGAAGCAGTATTATTTAAAATTTAAGTTAATAAAATTTAAATTTTAAAATATAAAAAAGTATAGAATCCAAAAAAATTACTTACCACATCGATGATTTGCATTAATGTTAATCCAAAACTTAATTGCAGTGGATCCGATTCGTTAACAACGGGCCGTTCTAATACATTATAATTGTCGAGTAGATGGTGTAATAAACGTTTTTCGTGGGCACCAGCATGTACGGCTGAAAATAAAATTTAAAATTATCAGTAAATAATTGTATTGTAAATTAATCTTTACACGCCATTTCAAAATTTCTTAATTTAGTATGCTTAAAGTTTGCTTAAGGAATTAAAAATGATCACCTATTGTAATTATTTATCAGACTGGCTAAAAAAGGACAAAAACGAGATTTTTAGCCTGCAATACAGTAATATCCTATTTTAGTCGGTTTCGATGAGATAACCGCATAAAAGTTATAAAAAAACAACAATTGCCCTTGTTTTAGCCTGGAACTATAAATAAAAGGTTTTACAAGCTACTCGCGCTGCATATTGGATAACGCCAAAAGTATAACCATTAAACGGCAGGGTAGGCCAAGAATGGTTAATTTCAAACGGAATAACCCAGGCGTCATAACTGGAAATGATCAGTGCAAGACTGAATGCATGGGCAAATTTACTTTTGTCATCTTAATTGTCATCTTATGGGTGAGAAACCCAGAACCAAATAATCCATCATGGAGAAAATAGATAAGGAGGAAACGTACGGTGCAGAGAACGGAGACCGAGTGCCAGCGACTGGAGAGAATGTGCAAGCGGGCTCTAAATCATCGTTATCCAATGACCGCAAAGTTTCAGCAGTGATGCACTTGGCCGCTCAAACCGATAATACAAAAAGCACTGCTACTGCTGTGGCAAACTTAACTGCAGTAACAGTAAATTTTACAAGGAAAAATGAGAACCCATTTCTGAGGGGTAACAAAATCTTGAGATCCCCAACAATTAAAAAAGCTAATTCAATAGGAGATATTAGAAAGAAACATCCATATCCATCAAGAAAAGAGAGTGAAGATAAAACTACCTCAAACATAGAGAGTGAAAACCGGAACCTCTATGCAAATTTGAAGAGTCTAGAAGAAATGGTGTCAAAGTTGAATAACGAAGTTATTTTACTAAAAAAAGAAAATAACGACCTAAAACGCATCATTCAAGTGGGTGGACATTCAAACAATAATGAAACCATCGAATACCACACAGATGAAGAAGAACTCGAGCGAGAAATTCAGCCGAATAAGAAATCTGAAAGTGATTCTCAGTGGACACTCGTGACAAAAAAAACATAAAAAAGAGATAATAAATATGGAAGTTACTGACGAAGACGCGGCACCAAAAGAAACTGCTTGGGCATTGAAAAAAAGAAAGCCCACAAAGAAAAGAAAAGCAGAATCATCGCCAGAATATACTGGACAAGCAGCACCCAACTCGAGTAATGATAAATATCAGCAGAAATAAAACCAAAAGCAGCCAGAAAATATTTAGCAAGTAACCCGGACATCTGTATCGGGTAATGCAACTACTCAGAGCAATAAAGATCCTGAACCGGAGGAAATAATTCAGCCACCACCTATTTATATAGTTGGTGTCAAAAACTGCCCTACTAACAATGCATTGATGTAAAATATCACGGATAAAGATTACAAGCTACTAGCATTAAACAACGATGTATGGAAGGTAACTGTACCAGACCCAAAAACATATCGTACACTTACCATGAAGATTAACACTAACAAATTTCAGTGGTATACTTATGAAGATAAACAAGCTAGACTAAATAAGGTTATGGCAAGAGAGCTACACCATACCTGTGAAAGCAATGATATAATAGATGAGTTACATCATAAAGGTTTAGATATTCAGGTTGCTGTCAATATGATAAAAAAACAGAAGTGAAAGCGATAAAGGAAGCCGCGAACTGGACTACCCTAAGAAGGGAACTACCGCTCTTTATGCTCACGTTTGGCAATAAAGAAAACATCCAAAAGACATATAATATTCGGGCAATTCAAAACATTAGAGTTAGAATAAAGCCAATGAGGAAGAATACTTCAAAGATAGTCCAATGCAGAAAATGTGAAAGTTATAATCATACCCACCGAGTAATTGGCGCAGTGGTTAAAGCTGCGTTGTTTGAGACGGGAGATACCGGGTTCGAATCTCAATGGGGGAGGGTTGCAAAAGGTATTTTTCATTACCAGTTTACGATCGGTGATGACGATGAACACAACTATGACCCCCTGTTGGAGTGCAGAATCCATGGGCCGAGCCATCGTCCATGTCAGTACAAACTGACTAGAGCAATGCAATGTACAGATGGATTTAAAATCAAACCTGTATTTATGTGTTCTCGATTTGGCTGGTCACGGCGTAAGGTAGGACTTTAAAAATGAACCGCAAAAGAGTTGGGAGAGCTCCGACCCTAGAAAAAATTGCAGGGTTCAGAAATAAAAAAAAAGACCATGCATATTCTTGATAGACGTGACTTAAACCCTCAGGCCTTGTTTTAATTGTTTTAATCACACCCATGGAGTCTATGAGTACGCACTTACTAGAATCATTGTTTGAACCACACAAAACATAACCATCATCATCATTGAAAGTAGAGGATCAAGCCAGTACAAATTTGAGCACATGCGAGTGTTTACCAAACGAAACGCACATCCTGATGTTATTTATTACCTACAACACTGATTAAAATTAAAGATAGTACAGTTGAATAGCAATTGTGTAAAGAGCTGCTTGACTCAGGTTCCCAGATATCATTTTCTACCGAAACTTTGATTTAACGTGGAGCTTTGGTACCATGTAGAACACCTATCTGATCCCAAATTTAACCAATCGATCTTTTAATAGAATGTGGCCATTTCTTCAAATTATTGACCACATGAAGAATTACAGCATAGAAAACAGACCTAGTAGCACAAAATACCATTTTTGGCTGGATTGTTGCTGATCCAATTATTATAGACGATCAAAATCCAACAACTACTATTGGCCTGTTGACATTGATAGCACTTTGAAGAAATTTTGGGAGCCAAAAGAAGTTACATCATTTAATCAGCTAGAGAAGAATACAGAGAAAAAGACAATATGTGAAGATCATTTCAACAAAAAATACCACACGTTCCGAAAAAGGTCAATTTATAATAAAACTTCCATCAAATCAAGCACAAATAAAAACCACTATCCATTGCCAGATTACAAGCCGTCGAAAGAAAATTCCAATGAGAGCCAGAATTCAACTAACTCTGACCCAGTGGAACAACCAGCGATCTGACCCAGTGGAACAACCAACGCATTACCGTTTATGAACAGTTACCTATGGCACAGAATCAGCACCATACTCGGTAACAAAAGCGCTTCACCCTATCGGCAATAGTATGATACAAACCAATTCATAAGTTGCAGAAAGATTATAACATTATTTCTTTGTATATGACTTCATGTTGAGTTAACATACCTTAAAAGATGCTCACAAAATTAGGCGAAATGTATCACGTAACATAAAATCGTATAGCCTTAATATTCTAATATTCTTCTAATCATCCGGAAATTTTAGCGGAAATATCTATTGAAAGCAGAGAGCAATTAACACTACAAATAGTAAGTGGAGATGCTATCAGATGCTACTCTCAAATTGTTTGATAATTAATGGAATCGGTGGATCCCATGGATGCATTTCAATTGATGCATTCAATTTAAAATATCTTAATCAGCGAGGATATTTGACCTATTGGGCTAGTTGGCACCCACCAGAGTCTATGGTTATTACATTTTGATTGGGATGCCGAATTGACACTAAAGAGGCCATTATGTTTCAAACAATCAAAAAAGAACTTCCAGATTTGAAGAGAATTAGAAATCCGCGATGGCATAGAACGATCGAAACCGAATTCAAGCTTCATAGATTCAGCGACGCGTTTGAAATGGCATATGTCACTGTAGTATATTGCAGGTGTATTGGCAAAAATAGTCAGATCAAAGTAAGCTTGAAAGCTTCTAAAATCATAGTGGCACCAACTAAGCAAATATCAATCCCGAGGCTTGAACTTTGTGCAGCAAGTTTACTAACCAAACTGATTAAAATGGTCAATGGATCCATGAAAATATCAGATACCAAAATCACCATGTGAACTGACTCCAAAATAGTCTTGGGGTGGCTACCATTCCCTTTCAATAAGATGGAGTACCTTCGTCGCAAACCGTGCTTCAGATATTCTTTCTTCCTATACTCGGCAGTACTGGAGATATTTCGATTCACCGATAAATCCAGCGGATTGTGCATCACGAGGCATGATGGATAACGGGCCCTCAACACTTGTCAGTTTTTAAATATGGTGAAACGGGCCTTTATGGTTGTGTCAAGATGTTCAAAATAGTCACAATAGTCACAAATAATTATTGATGAACCACTAATCGAACATAAGAAACTTACAGTGTTTTCCACAGTGTTATCCGCACCCGTAATTAAACCAAAGATTCAAGAACTTTCTATTTTAAAGCAGTTAATCATCAGAATATCTTCTTTTAAGATAATTGTTCGAGTCCTTGTTTGCGGGTAAAAATATAAGTAAAACGATTCAAACAAAGAAAGTTACCGCAAATACAAATGAAATCGCTTACTATAGATGAAATGTCACTAAGTCAGCATACGAGGTAAAAGATCCTTTGATAATTATCAAATGCGAGATAGTCATACTACTTGTGACAGATCTACATATAAAACAGCAACATGCTGGCATATCCCAATTGATGCATCCTACGTCAAACATATTTTTTCAACAGTCGCAGAATAATAAAAAACGTCGTCAAACTATGCTTCACATGTAGAAGATTCACTTAATAACCAAACTTTCAGATCATGGGAAACGTACCTTCAGATCGCGTCCAACTATACAAAGTCCATTTATAAAAACTGGAGTGGATTTTGCTAGACCGTTACAAATAATACCAATTCATGGCCGGTCTATCAAAATATGGAAAGCCTATCTAGCCATATTTATATGCATGAGTACAAAGGAAGGCATTGAAAACCGAAGTTTTCTATACTTAACTTAAAGCGTTCACATCATCAGGTAATTAGTTTACTCAATCAGGTTAGTGGATATGAAAATGTAGCATATACAATTATTGACTGCTTTTAAATTTAAATATCCTTTTAAAGTAGAGTCCAAGAGGAAATTAAACGTTAAGATTGAAGTTATATCTACTGTAAAGCAACGTATTGTCTTAGGAATCATTGTCTCCACTTCTTTGTTACTGAAGTTCTTGAAGAGTAATGAGTTGCAAACGGTATTCTTTAATGACTGAGATAATGCTATTAATAGTGGGTTTTTTCAGTCACGTTCCACCAGACTAATCTAAACCAAGTGTCTTTATATATTAGCGGATGTCTCTAAAGCTATAAAGGTAAACAAATTTTATTATGCTGATACTTGAAGCAATACAAAAATTTTTGACAGAATATTTATTCACTGTCTATATAGTCTTAATATTTTGATAATATTTGTATTATTTATTAAAGACGTTCGACCTTTCAAACATAGTAAATAAGGATGATTCAAATTGAAAAAAAGTTTCTATTTTTTGAATTTGATAGTCTACAATAAAATGGATTATCTTTCCTGTTGATTCCACTACAGCAAGTCTTGATATTGTATATTTACCGAAATTGTCTAATACAAAAAATGTAATAGCAAAATAAAAGGTCTGTACCAAATTAGGGAGGTTCATTAATATAAAACCATTAACAAATTAAATTTTTTAAACAAGGATTTCAACTCACATTTTTTTTTTGTTCGTAAAGTTAAAGTATGTATATTATGATATAATGTAATGGATGTAACATAAAATTTTGAATTACTTTAGTTATGCGTCAAAAAGTTGGTTCACTTAGAAAGTTTTGCACGTATTTGATAAGATGAAAATCAATTCGGATCAAGCTATTGGTAAATATTTTGATTTTAAAAAGGTTATGTTTTCTACTATGATCCATTGACAGAATCCTTAAAATCGATTCAATTGGTTATTTTATTGGTGACGATGTTTTTGATGAGTACATATAGATTTTCAATTTCAATTTATCCGTTTGCCGATTAATCTTGATTCTTAAATATTAGTAACAATGACCTCGATACACAGTGTTGTAGATTACCGAATTATAGCAACTTGAAGAGTCGATGCTAATTTAGGTTGTAACTTGATTGACCTCGGTAAAGCTAAACATAACCTCTTTAATGTATACTTATTCATACACAACTACTCTTTTTGACTTATTTGTGATCACGTTAGACTTCTGAAGCAACCCGAACTAATGTTTGAATCCGATTTGCTCTTCTTGGCAGCGCTCAAAGATACAAGTCTGCTAAAAACCGTAATTTATTTATTTATTTATATCAAACTATTCTACGATACTCCTAATGAATAGCTAAAAAACAATTTAGTACAAAAAATTTACAAAATGTACAAAAATAAATTAAAAATTACAATTACGAATACTGTTACGGAAACACCTTCTAGACATACCAAAATCAAATAAATGATAATAATCATTAAATATTTTAGCCATAGAGACAGTCGGTTCATTTGAGCCATAATCAGTTCTATGAAACAGCACATATAAAAATTTATGTTGTCGTAGGGATCTGTTCGCAACATAAACATTCCAGACAGAAGTAAGATTCCAACAATTAATTCGCCCATTCAAAGAATCTCCAACAAGCAATGCCGAGGCAATTTTCCGACGTTTCGCGAGACTATCAATATTAAGAATTTGACACCGAATATCATATGACGGTAAATTACGTACTTGCTACCACAACGGTTGATTGTGATCAGAAAGATAACCGAGCTTTCTAAAAATATAAATAGTAAATCGTTTTTGGATTGTTTCCAATCTGTTAATATATACATCATGGTGGGTAACCATACGGTAACAGCGTATGGTTACCCACCATGATGTATATATTATTATTGTTGTTACCATACGGTAACAGCATACTCAAGATGTGAATAATGAAACCTAACATGGAGTTAGCTTTAAGTTAATATGTAGACTGATAAGGTTAGTCTACGATCAAATGTAACTCCTAAGTCCACGATTGAACTACCTCTAGAAGATTACCGTTCAAATGATAATTAAATAAAACAGGAGAATTTAATGTTCTATGACGTTACACTTACTTACGTTAATGAACAATCTATTAGCAGAGGACAATTTAGATAAGATATTGATTTCGGTTTGCAATTTATGAGCATCAACTAAAGAATCAATACGCAAATAATAAAGTGTTACATAAATTTGAAAATATTCGGAATATCATTCACAAATAAATGAAAAATAACTGGACCAAGATGAGATCCCCGAAGAACACCAGAATGACAATGAATATAATCCGATTAATCATCATTCAATAAAACGTACTAATGGATATGCTAATATTGCATACGATTCATGAGATGACCGAACAAGACGTAGTGTGTGGCATGTGGAGCTCAACACGACATAAGTGAATATAGGTTTTTGAAAGTCGATTGTAAAAAGTGCAATAAATGCGGGCAAATTGCACTCCGTTTGTAAAGCTATAGCTGAATATAGCTTTACAAACGGAGTCAAGTAAGGACACAACACAGGTAATAATTTTTATTCCCTCTTTGAATATTGCCATCATCGTTTTGGAGCTATTATCAAAAGCTGCAATTACTTCGATACTTCGCAATTTGATAGACAGAGACGAACAAAACACGGTTAGCTATCGCCAGCAAATGGGAAATAAATGGTTTATTCCATTATCCTAATCAACGGCTTCGTTTTACGATTTTTAGTGGGTATACAGATGCATCAATTTCCATGATTGGAATGGAGTGGTTACGACCAACTAGATAAACCAGTGGTACATAAACCAAATATACCAGGTATTAATTGTTGAACCGTTTTGATTTTAAAATAATGCAAAGCCGATTAAAATTTTTGAAAACAATTTTTTATTTTTTTTTGAACCATATAATCTTTGCTGGGGCCGAAGCTCTTCCAACTCTTTCGCGGTTAATTTTTAACGTAGCTAAATCGATGACGCACGAATACAGGTGCGTTTTAAATCCATCTGCACATTACTTCAACGGGGGGTCATAGTTGTTTTTATAGTCATCACCGATCGTAATCATGTCATTACAAATACCTTTTGCAACGCTCCCTTGTTTGAACTCGAACCCAATACCACCCTTACCAATCACCGCAGCTTTAACCACTGCGCCAGTTGCTCGGTGAAAACAATTTACAAACATCGTATCTTCAACGAATTTGTTACCAGCAATAGGATGCCAATAATGTCTTTAATCAGGAATGCTAACTACTGGCATCAACTGGTATATATCGATGAATTTTTGTAATGTCTATAGTCTTTGGGTTATTTAGATTTCTTTGACAGCTATAAAAATTAGATTCACTGAATATGTGTTCCATTATCTTTCTGTCGAAGAGGTATTTAAAACAACTAAAAGGTGTTTTTAAATTTCGCTGTTCTGTTGTTAAGTTGGAATCACCCAAAAATTTAACGTCTTTGTCTGGAATAGAAAATTCTTTACATAGCCAAACAATATGCCTCGGTTACTCCTTGTATTCGCGTTAAAGTAATGGATCAGGATTCGGTAGCTTATCCACAAAACCCATCGGCATATTTTTAGTATCAAGAACATTTCCTTAGGAGTTCTCCTCAATCTCGGAATCATTTTTCATTCTTTCTGTTCTTTCTGTACGCGAATTTTGACATCGGTAATCTCACGATCATCATTTTGGAAATCATGTTCACTATCGCTCTATATATCTATTATTGCCAAAATTCATAAAAAGTCAATAATTAATAATGAGAAAATTAGTAGACACTTCCCATTGTCCTACTGTGACCTGTTGCAAGGAGAAAACAGTAAAGACATATACGGAATTAAGAGCCTGCTATATATTGCAAGTTATCTATTGAGCCTCCAAAAAAGGTAACAGGTAAACCTCAGTTTACAAATTGCCAACAGCTAGGACAGACAAAGGGCTTCTGTAAAAGATAAGCCAAATGTGTCAAATGTGCTGAGAACCATGAAACAAATCAATGTCAAAAACCACGAAATGTTATGCCAACTTGTGCACTGTGCTGAGAAAGAGGTCATCCGCCTAGTTGCAAACGTTGCCAGGTATATCAGAAAAAGCTAAATGCTCAGCTACCGAAAATTATCAGTAGTTCAGGTCCTACAGCAAAAGCCAAACAAACAATACGATACTGTTAGAGAGAGGGTTTCATACGCCCAAAATCAGGCAAAAACCTGTGATTAATGAGCCAATCATTAGTAATAGAATGAAGATGCTTACTAACAGGGTGAAAAAACTGGAAGATAATTCCAAGCTACGAAACGAAAGGCAAAAAATAGAATTAAATAAATGTAACGTTTCTACGTATAATAGCCTGGAACGCTAACGGGCTTATTGAAAGAGTTCAAGAACTAGATGTATTTCTAAGAATCTACAATATAGGCGTAGCTTTAATATCAGAGACACATTTTACAGAGAAAAAATTTATTAAAATTATGGGATATAAAGCCATTAAAATACAAATATCTTACATTTCCAACATGAGGAAATTAAAAAGCCATTTATGCATGCTACCATAATAACCATGAGCCATAGTGGTGCTGAATTAACTTAAGGGGTGACCTACTGCCCACCAAGACAAAATATAGTAAGAAATCAGTATTAAGGGCGGAAGATGTACAAAAATCAGTATATGTATATTTGTACAAAAATCAGTATACCCGTATTAAAGGCGGAAGATGTACAAGAGATCAATTACCCACTGGAGATACGTGAACTGATAAAAGGTAGGCATAGAATAAGACGCATTTGGCATAGAACCAGAAAAATTATCGACAAAAGAAAAGTTAACCGAGTAAGTAATAAAGTTAACCGATTAATTAAAGAGCAGAAAAAGACTTGTATTGAAAATTATCTGAAAGGTCTGGATCCTGGGGCGGACAAAAACTATTTTCTTTAGAAAGCTACTTAGAGATATAAAAGACCAATAATCCAAGTGCCACCTATAAGGAACACAAAAGGAGAATAGGTGTGTCGTAATTATGAAAAAGCTGAATAATTTGCATAACATCTGGCATCAGTATTTAAACCACATAATATTCATTCCAGGATTGATCCCAAACCAGTCTATTTATCTCCAATAAGTATTAGTAGTGTGACCGCACTAGAAGTTGCACAAGAAATAAATACGAATCTGACTCCCAAAAAGTCATCTGGAATTGGCGAACTTTCCTCAAGGCTGTTTAAGGAGTTATCTGCACAAACAGTAATTATAAAAAAACAAAACTTGTTGTCTGATTTCCAGTTTGGATTCAGGAACAAACACTCCACCATTTATCAGGTCCATCACGTGACTGCAAAGATGGAACAAGTTTTTAAAGAGAAGAAATATTACCCTGCCATATTTCTAGACGTATCACAGGCTTTCGATAGAGTGTGGCTTGAGGGTCTCATCTATAAGATAAGTAAAATAATGCCACTGAATTACTGTCAAATGCTCGAGTCGTATCCCTCCAAACGGAAATTTAAAGTATCACACGAATATACATACTTTAACTTTTACCCAGCCAGAGCAAAATTGCCTAAGAGTAGCGTATTAGGTCCTATATCCTATCTACACTTCTAATATACCGACCATGGAAACAACCTTGATTCCTTGTAAACCTTGTTGAATATTCACTCGCGTGTCTTGTGCTTTGTTTGTTAGTTTTTTTTTTGTGTTAGTATCAGGAACAAGAAAATTGATATGAAACAAGAAAATTAACTCCAAACACGGCGAACTAAATCCCCAAAAATCTTCCTGGTGTTCGAATGTGTAAGACACTCGTCACAATATCTGATAAGTATTTTTGTTGAAGCGAATATGGTTGCTACACATCTGCGCTGATATTGTACCATGAGACTACCACCTGTTTTATTCTATGCACTATTGACTTAAAAGAGTAAACTGACTTTACGGCTCCGTAATTAATGCCTGTCAAATTGAGTGCTATAATAAACGGTTTCAATGATTTTCACCCGTTACAGTAATAAATAGCATCCAAACATCGTTAAAATATTAATCAAAATCAAATCAAAGTAAAGATGTTAATAATTCAGTTCTTTCATAAGACGCCACAAAATCTATTTTTTACCTTAAATAACCTCCTTTTGTTGTGTGATGAATGGGATAATTAATAAAACGGAATGAAGAGTAAGATTTCATACACAACATGCTGCCAGCTTTATCATTTATCATTTAACATAAGCAACAATAACAATTATTCACTAATTTATGGAATAAAGAGAGTTTTCCGAAAAGTGCGATAAATCATTGACATGTGGCTGTGGTCATATCTAGGTAACAAACGGTTCAAAGTACTAAAAAAGACTTAGGCTCGTTGTACATTTCAGCTAAGCTAAGCGATGAAAAGCATAGCTTGCTTATTTGATTATGTTTCACTAAAACACAAAACAAAAACATCGATCATACGTACATGGATGCAAATGACGCACATTCAATATTAAAAACAAAAATAGATTTTTAATATATAGGAGGCTTTGATTTAATGAGTGTGAGCGATATCGCTAACATTAGTAAGGAAAATACAATTTGAGCTAAGCTAGTTTTCATCGCTCGAAACAAAAAGTTGCATAGATTAGCTCAAGTGTGCAACGGTCCATTTAAATAAGTGATATTCAAACTATTAGAAATAACATATTTCTTATCGCTTAGTTTAGTTTAACTGAAATTTGCGTTCGAGTGCACATATTAACAAACCCTCTATATATTAAATTAAAATTACTTAATTAATTTGTTATAACAATTATCGAATCGTCTGTTAATCGTTATATGATTTTGACACTTTGAACAACGATATAAAATTAAAAAAAAAAATCAATTATTAAAATCCAATCATCAATTATATCGATAATTATTTGGATGATTTATTTGAACGTAACATACAAGCGCAATCTGTACGGTGAGTAGATGTCAAATTGGTGGAGTGATAAATGATTTTGTTCATCATTTTCAAATTTAATGTTTGAAACAATTAAAGTTTCGGAAAGGGTTACAGAATACATGTGATACAGAAAAAGATTTCCCAACACATAAAATTGGTGTTTAAGTATAGAATTTATAGCAGGGATGGACCAACATGCCAATTCTTTAATGCTTATCTCGTATAATAAGTGCTGTAATTCAATAATTTGCCAGCAAGATTATAGGGTGCCTAACTTTATATGACGGTCTCTGCTCCTAAAAAAATATATTCTACTGTTCGAAGTACAAAATTGATTGCCTCATAGAATATTTCACGAAAGCTGGGAGCGTTTGTACGTTTGTCATGAGATCCAATTTAAAACTGTTGCTGAGTCATTTCATAGATAGCAGATAATTTTACTATACCATACCGTATTTAGACAGGTTATAGAAATCTAACAGAATATTTAAACGGTTCGCAGCAACAGTGACATTCATATGAAAATAAACATACGCGACCGATAAGGGTTATTGTTAGAAATTTACACCAATCATGCAACCCAGAAGACATTAAAAGTGAACTGTGCGAAAGAGGTTTTAAAATCCTTGATGTCGTCACTAAAATTAAAAAGTCTAAAAAAGGGGATGAAGAACTAAGAATTCCTCTTCCATTATTCATGCTAACCTTCAATAACAAAGAAGGTATAAGAAAAATTTACGAAATTAAACATATGTGCCATATGGGAGTAAAGATCGAGGCGGTTAGAAGTTACGTACAATTCCGCAATGTAAACGTTGTCAGCGATATGGCCACACACAAAAGTTCTACTAACACGAACCTAGATGTGTTAAATGTGCTGAGAAAAATGTAACTATTGCTTGTGAGAAACCCAGGACCACCGCGGCAAAGTATTCAAACTGGGCACAAGCCCACCCTGCAAGCTACCGAGGATGTCTAGTAGCGAAAGAACTCCAAAAAAGAAGAAATAATCAAAATAAACCAATGAGTTTACAAAAGAGTCAACCAACAGAATCATTTAGTCATCAGTCAGAGGTGGTATATCTTATGCACAGGTGGCTGCAACAGGAAAGGTGTTGAGCCACCTGAGGAAAGGTGTTGAGCCACAGCTCAGGACCAGTGTTGAACCCTACATATTCGAATACTCTGATGGAAATTATGCAGAATGTTTCGAATGCCATAAGCAACCTTTCTGAAAGGCTACAAAGATTGGAGCAGGGCAATTGTGCTTTATTATTCTAATTATTTCTCCCAAAATGATGTCCCAAGAAAAATTGAGAATTGCTACATGGAATGCTAACGGTATTAAAAATAAAAAACATGAACTTGAAGCCTTCTTAAAAATGCAAAATATCGATGTGTGTCTGATATCTGAGACCCACTCAACGAAAACTTTACAAAACAATTCATCCGGATAACCAAGCAAGAGGTGGAACCGCTGTTATAATAAAAAAGTATAGTAAACACCAGAAATACCAGCATTATCAATCACCTGAAACCCAGCTTACCGTAGTAGAAATTACATCTACCAAGCAACGCCTTCAGATAGGAGCGGTATATTTTCCACCTAGATACAACCTGAAGAAATCAAACTACTTGAATATCCTACAACATTTCAATGGTAGATTTATATTAGGAGGTGATTTTAATGCAAAATATGTTGATTTTGGATCTAGGCTTACAACAACCAAAGCAATGATCTAAAAAATGCAATAAATGAAATGGGATGTAACATACATTCTACTGGCAAGCCGACATATTGGCCTACGAACTCAGTTAAAACTCCTGATCTACTAGATTTCTTTATATCAAAACAAGTTTCATCAAATTTTATTGAAGTAGAGGATAATTCAGATATGGTCTCTGATCATTCTGCAGTGCTACTTACCAGAAGTGACAAGATAATTAGGAAGGAAACACGACTAACTCTTGTCAATAAAACAACTGACTGGATTAGCTTCAGATTTGAATTAGAAAGCAATATTAACCTACAAACACGATTAAAAACGGTAACGGAGCTAGAGGAAGAGGTTGAAAACTTCACAAATATCATTCAATTAGCCGCGTGGAATAACACAAAAGAAACAGCATCCAAAACTACTGGTAAAAGCTACCAAAGCGAAATTAGGAACCTGGTCTTAAAAAAAAGGAAAGTTAGGAAAAAATGGTAACAAACGAGGAGTCCATCTGACAAAACGATCCTAAATAACAAATCACAGCAGCTTAAGCGAGAAATTCAGAAGCTAAATGAAAAATCGTTTTCTTCGTTTTTTGGAAAGTTGACGGCTGATGAAAATACAGACTACTCATTATGGAAGGCAACCAAAAGAATGAAAAACTCAATCATGCAGATCCCTCCTATTAAGCAAAATGATGGCTCGTGGTTCAGGGAAAACAAATCAAAAGCTGAAGTGCTTGCTGATCACCTGGCTGGTATTTTCAACCGAATGAGACCGAATCGGATATTATGAATCGAAAATTATAATCGACTATAGAGGCACAATCCCTCTAATAACCCAGAAAGAAGTTAATAGAGAACTAAAATTCAATCTGAAGAACGGAAAGGCTCCTGGATATGATCTTTTTACATGAGAAATTCTAAAGCAACAACCAAAGAAAGCTATTGTTCAACTTACTCATTTTGTTTAATGCTATTAGTAGATTACGGCATGTTACTTCTGCCTGGAAAGTTGCAGAAGTTATTATGCTACCGAAACCAGGAAAACCGCTAAATGAAGCTCAATCATATCGACCAATATCCCTGCTTCCTATCATCTCAAAGCTAATGGAGAGACTTCTTCTGAGAAGAATGACACCAGTAGAAACCTTTTACCGGATCACCAATTTAGATTCAGATGTGAACATTCAACAATTGACCAGGTTCACAGAATTACAGACATCATAGAAAAGGCGTTAGAAGATAAACAAATTTGTTCTACCTTATTTCTGGACGTGGCAGCTTTCGATAAGGTATGATATTTTCGATAAAGTTATGCTTCCGGGACCATATGTTGACCTTCTGGAGTCGTACTTATCTGAAAGACTTTTCAGAGTAAAACAAGAAGATGAGTATTCTGAATTGAGAGAGGTAAGGGCAGGAGTCCCACAAGGCAGTATTCTGGACCCACTCCTATATCTATTTTATACAAGTGATATACCACAGTCCGATCATGGATTTGCTGACGACACCGCTATACTAGCAACAACGAAAACTGTCAAAGAGGTGGCGAATAAACTTCAATATGCAAATGAAGAAATTCACCAGTGGACCAAGCGATGGAAAATCAAACTTAATGAATTAAAATCTACGCATGTCAACTTTACGAACAAACTATTGGTTAATCCGCCGCCAATCAGCATAAACGATGTCATGGTGCCATACGAGAACTCCGCCAAATACTTGGGTATGACACTGGATGTTAAGCTCAAATGGAAAGAGCATGTGAAGAAGAAAAGAAAGGAGCTTGATCTTAATAATAGACAATTGTACTGGCTAATTGGACGAAGGTCAAAATTGAGCACAGACAACGAAATATTGATTTACAAACCTATACAAAACTTCCAGAATAAGGTACTTCGGAGTATAGTCAATGCACCCTGGTACATTCGAAATAAGGATTTGCATCGAGATTTGGGGATACCGGATATAAAACACGAAATAAAAAGATTTTCAGCGAAGCATAAATCGAGGCTATTGCAACATGTTAATGCGGAAGCCTCTCGGCTACTGAATAATGAACACTTGGTTAGAAGACTAAAGAGAACCAAACCCTAAGAGCTCGTCAGTATGTGAGCAGCTACCTATTAACGAACAGGTATCAGAGCATCGCTGGATCAACAGTGACCTCATTATACTTTAGTTTTTAAGAATTCAGATGTAAATTGATGGTTAGTCTGAAAAGACTAGTTTCAATAAATTAAAAAAAAATACCGTATTTTGATTTTAATAACAACGTCAATAGTTTTGTTAGAAACACAGCTGCACAAAACTTGAGGCACGGGATACTTTCAGATTTTATTGGCACAGCTCTAGTCTTACCATCTATGTGCTTACATTATTTACCATTAATCCCATTTTAGATTGTGGCTGGGGACAACCAGCTAGTAGAAAACTGTTTGGCAGTTAGGAATTACCGTTACTAAAATAGGAAACCTAATGTAGGAACTGTTTGGCAGTTATCGATAAAATGCAGAAACGTATAGTCCCTATTGCCTTCTGGAATGTCTCTATTACTTCGTGACCAATTTTTTCTGTTTCTGTGGTGCTGCCAGCTCTCGTCGTCAGATCATCCACGTTAAACTTTTTGTTAATAACTTTAGTTGCCTTGGGAATTTTTTCTGTAATTTGATGCAATAATGGTTGCGTATCTTAAGTTCCATACATTACTGTGCTTAAATTAAATATTTTGATCAATTATGAGGGGTCCTTTTATCAAATAGTGTGTTGGTAAAACCAGAATGACAAAAGATACGAGGGTACGAAGAAAAAAGTAAAGACTTAGGGAAGCATGCTTACTTCACATGCAAATAAACGGGGAGATTTTGCAACGCAATGACCTGAAACGAAAAACTTAGAAGTATTAAAGACAGGGTCACAAAATGCAACTATACACATGCAAATTATGTATATTAAAACAGGCTTTATTCAGCAAAAGCCAATTTAAAGATTCCTTATTTAGGGGGACGCTAATACTCGGAAAATGTTATTAAACGTTTAAATATCACATATTTCAAAAACAGAATCCTTGGTTTGAATCCGACTAACAATTCAGCTGGTGAATGTTTCGTTACTGAATGTTTAGCCGTGTTTAATGACCACTGAATATTTTCAAATGATCCTCCCAATCAACTTCATTGTTGTCCGACAATGTTCGTATAGAATGCAGAATAGTGCGGTTGTAGCACTTGACCTAACCGTTTGCTCTGGGAGTTGATGTAGCATTCGGTTCGTGCTCCACAAATTCTCTCGACAAAATCTCGCAAACTCTGCAGATGTGCATGCCAAACCCCTATCAGTGACAATTCGCGTTGGTATTCCAAAATATACAGCCAATCGTTTTATGAAATTGACGACATGTTTTGTTGCAGTAGATCGTACAGGTTTCGCTGACATATACTTGGTAAACTTATCAACCATTACAATTATGTGAACATTTCTCCGAGAACTCCTAATGAAAAGGACGAGTTGGTCCAAGTGCCAGGTATGAAGTGGTTTCGGTGGTTTATCTATTAGGTAAAGTAAAATTCTAGAGGCGTCACGATTCTCACGATGGAAAAGACATTTCTTTTTGAATCTTTTGAATATCTGGCTCTGAATCTTGTAAAACTTCAACCCATTTTTGATCTATACCATCATTTCTTTCCATTCTAAAAATATCTAAGGACACCGTTTCAATTTGATTCAGTGGAAAAACAGGCCAGCGACTCAATGCATCAACGTGTAACATCTGTTTACTATCACGATGCTTAGTTGTAAAATTATACTCTAATAACCCTAGCCACCATCTGACTATTCTTGGAATAATATTCCCAACTAGCATTTTGAGTTGTAAAGAAGTCTTTACATAGCTGTGACAACTAATTTCATTCCTGTTTTGACGTTGCGAACTATAGATCACAACGCAGTCACAAAGTTGTCACAACTAATTTGGCGAAAATGATCGGTTGTAACAACCTTGTGATCTTATCGTTAGGTGGTTGTGATTGTGGTACACAACTTATTAGTTTATCGTAAAATGGTTGTGAAATATATGTGAAATGGTAATTAAAAGGTTGCCACAACGTTTTGAGATAGTATTTACAACCAAGATACAACTAATTCATAACAATATCGGTGATTATGAGTGATGTTAAAAACATAATCCACAACCTGTTAACAAACGAAACTGTATGAAATGTCAAATTAAGCAACCATTATCATACTAATAAATTGTTGAAAGGTTGTAATAGTACAATCTTATATTATACGTGAAACATATACAGAGGGAATAATGGAAGTATAATTACTATAGTTAATTTAATAATTGTATTAATATTTTGCAATTTTTAATTTGATTTTTTTTTTCGCACATGTACGTGAAAAATTATGGGAACTACAATTTTTATTGCAAAATGGTGATTTTTAGTTCGAAAAGTAAAGCTTGGCTCTATTTTATTTGCCATTTGAAGAAAATAAATATAACTAAAAAAAAAAATAAAAATAAATTACTACGAGGTAAAAGGTCGATTAGTGTTTACAACCACTTTTTTCCAAAATGGAGTCGGAAATTGTCCTTATAATATGGCGTAGTCGCGGAGGTTGTACCTACAACCGTTCAAAAGCAAACGGACATCAATTTGTTTATAAAATGGTTGTGTTCGTGACTAACATATAGCAAAACAAAGTTTAATCGGTTATAAAACGAACGTTCATTGTCGTTTAGTTGTGTTCACAACTAGAGAAACAACGTTTGTATGTGAACGAGTTGTGAAATGGTTGTGACAAAGAAGCGTGTGAGATGAATATTTGTCACAACCATATCACAAACATTTCACAACCCGTTCACAAACAAACGTTGTTTCTCTTATATTCATCTCACAAATATTTTGACAAATATCCATCTCACACGTTTATTTGTCATTTCCAAAATAGCACGGAACACGTAAGTACTGCATTTTTTTGTTGAATTGATTCATGTAATTAATTATAATATACTTATATATAAGGTTTAATTATATGTAAGGTGTGTTCGTGATAGTTTAGTGCAATATAAAATGAAGTTAAAATTAACAAAAAACTAGAGTCTTGCATTTCATAACAATCGCCAAAAAAGTTTTATTTTTATTTTTTTATTTAAATCTAACGGGATTTTCTTATGTAAAGATACAAAATTGGTTGTGTGTGCGAACTAGATCACAAATTATTTTTGTAAAAAGGGCCATCTTATAAAAATTGATCTCTAATAATTTTATTTGTTGTGAGCGCGAAATAATTCACAACAAATTTGTGTAAAATCGGACTTTTCACAAAAATTTATTTTTAATGTAATTGTGTATATAAAAGGAAATGGTTATGAAATCGAGATTTCTACAAATTAATTAAATTTGAGTTAATTTATTGTATTTTTATTGCATGTTGTACATACGATCAGGTTCACAATTAATTTTCTTGATTTCAGTTTGGGAACTGGAAAGTTTTTTATTATCTTTATAGTAGATATTTTAGAATATAGAACGATGAGTACGTTTTTGTTGGTACAAACTACGGAAAATGGAGAGAGACTACTGAGCACCGTGCCAGTTCAATGGGTTTTAGAAAAGGGGAAACAGAAGTCCCTTTATTGGCCCAACACAAAAAATGTAGAGAAACATCGAAGAAATCCTCATAGTGTTCCGGATTTTCGAACATGGACCCAAACACCTTGTATTATATTAAATCGCAACGTCAAATCATTTCAAGAAGGGCTGGCCTTAGAGAAGGATCTCTCAGGTTTTTCTGATACCGAAGAAGAGGAAAATGTACAAGCAATCCGCACTATGAAAAGAATGCATCCCATACGAGGAACCGCATTGAATTTTAACCACCAGGTTGAAATACTGCAAAACGTTGCTTCAAAGGAAGTTGACCCACGAGCACTTCATTTAAATTCGTCAAGAGTCCCAGACGTTCTTCCAATATACAACATACCACAAACTGGTGAATACACAACCCGAAATGCAGATTCACAAATTATAAACATCAAAGACATTTGTCCAAACGAAGAAGTGGTCACAAACGAGGAAAATCTAGAGTACGTCGATGAAAGCAATTATGAAATAGGAAGTGCCGTTATTCGAATAGAAACGAATCAAAACAAAATTATCGGAGAAATCGAAAACTTAAAAATCACGCAAACGCAGATTTTTAATACAATGACGTCCATAATGACTCAACATGCGGAAATAATTAAATTATTATCGACAGGTGGATGTAAAGAAAACAATCACGTGGAGGAGAATCTGTTTAGGTTCGAAGCAATTTCGTCAATTGAAGAATTAACCAATTGGGATACAAATTTGAACGATGATTTATTAATGGCCAAATTGGTAATTATAATATTATATAATAAAGATACACAATAATTATTGTTTTCTTGTATGTTTGCCGATTAAGACGTCACACCTAGCTAAGATTTGCGGAACTAGCGGCAAACGAATAGGCTGGGATGTATCTTATAAGGTGATTGACCATTTCATTACACGTGAGGTAATGAATTTAATGCAATGGACCAAATGTAGCAGCAAGGAAAAACCGGCGTTAATAATGTTTAGCAACATTCAGAAGTGTTTTTTCAATGCTATTTTACTAGCAGACTCTAAGTATACATTCGAAGAAAATCAAAAATTTTTCAAAGCTGTATGTAAAAATAGCAAACGTCGGTTGGAGGAGAAACAATCTAAGTTAGGTGAAAACAGATACATTAAAAAGTATGTGGTATATCTACTATACAATTTTTTCTCCAAAATTGAATTTTATTGTATTTCATAGATCTAAAGTAGACAAAGGCGGACCCAAAACTAAAAATATCATCACAGGGGAAACAAATAATTCCATTAATATTTCCATGCCAGTTCAAATGGAACCTAATGATCCTAAAACGAATGTATGAAATTAAACTAAAGCATATTTTTTATTAAAACATTATTTTTAGCACATATGTAATAACTAATAAACAAATTCTGAATTTATTTTTTATTTTATGGATTTGAAATATTTCCGCTACATAAGTGCAAAGTATGCAAAAGAGGTATAAATATGTGCTGGTTATCATTATATGAAATCATTACTAATTTACATTTTATATCATTAATGGAATAATATGTTGGCACTTTCTTCCTTGATATGTTGGATTTATAAATATTTATATACGACGAACGAATTGGTTCTTCAAATACATTGTGCAATGTTTCTAGCTCAGCACCATAGATTAACAGTTCTGAATGTTTTTTCACTGAATTTTCCATCCCAACAATTCCATTGGTTTTGGTTAAAAACCATTTGTTGTGCAACTCATTACTGAAATACAATCCTTCTATGATTTCCACTTTATGAAAGAATCTTTCGTTGTTTCTTAATTTTGGAATATCATTGGCGTTATTCTCTCCTGAAAAAATTGGATATTTTTTTAAATCTCTTATTATCGGTGGCAATTTGCTCATTTCAGTTAAACGTTTTGCTGCTTGTGCTAACGGATGTTTTCCCTGGCGTAGCATTCGTTTAATATGATAGAGTTTATTCTCAAATGGATATGCATTCATAGACGATAATATACCAAATCTTTTAACTTCGTCGATTATATGTGATAAATTGTGTATGTTACTGGTGATTGATCCTGTGCCGTAAATATTTATATAAATGTCAATAAATGTATTAATCATATCACTTGCAACATTAAGTAAGTGTGAATAAACATTACTAGAGCAAATTGTTATAGAACAAAAAATTAATAAGAAGTGTTCGTACAATTCGTACTCTAAAAAGTTTTGTAGAACAGCTATTGAAATATAATGAAAGAAAGTACGAAATTCCAAACCTTTCCAATTTGATAAATAATCTAGGCCTCTAACAGCACGATGTATTTCCTTTGGCATTTTGCACGATTTTAGATAGTATGAAATTGCTGAAATGTCTCGAGAACTCCACTTGCCTTTATAGTTTTTAAAAGTTCCATCCCTCCATCCAAATAAACACTTCTTCATAAAGCCTAGGTGAATTAAATGTAACTCTTCAGCAACAATGATATCTTTGATCATATCAATTGGTAAATCTTCTATTGGTGATCTAATTTTATGATGGCTATTGTATGTTCTATTCCGAAAATCATGATCAGTTCTGTTTGGTAGTCCAATATGTGGAAATGACATAGTTTTATGGTCATAGCTCCATTCTCCAATTACAATACATTTTAGACACCCGTGTCTGCCATTAAAATTTGTTACACCTTTAAGAAAGGCTCTAGCTGGTGCATCACAAATGAAACATCTGATTTTAATGTTAACTTGATATCCGTTTATTTTAATACCAGTCTTTAACAAAATATTTAGCTCGTCCACAAACGGTCTTTATACAAATAAAACATAATTTATTATTAAATCAACAAAACAATTCATTAATGAATAATTACCTTAGAAATTCTTCTACCGACTGCGGTTTTCCAGTTCCACTCCAGATACCGATTACCATTGGTTTGAATGTTGGAATTTCAAAAATATTGAATAGTATCGGCCAGAATTCTTCCTTGGAGCTCTTATAAATAGGTAGACCATCGATATTAAAATTTAGTGAAATATTGGTTGGTCTGTCTATCTCACTTAAGCTATACTTAAGGCATATTTCAAGACCTTGGTGCCAATAAACACCATTACCAACAGTTATTAATGAAACTTGTTTTGGTGTTTCGAGTAAAGTTCTTGAATCATGTGGCACGTTCACCGTTGTTTTTTTTTTTATTATTTTCAACAACGAATTGATGGCATCATGCCTTATATTGTAAGTTATAGCCCAAAATCTTAAATCCTCTTGAAAACCAGAATCAAAATCGTTTTGTTCGTATTCATTTTCACTTTCTTCGGAATCATTAACCATATTTTCAATGTGGTTTTCTTCCAAATATGCATAACTAGTATCATCTTTATCGTGTCGGCTGCTCGTAGGAGTTGAAACATCATTTTGGTTAGTTAAATTTGAGCAGTCCTTGTATAAAGGATGTAAAGTTTCACCCACAATAATATGTTCTCGGGGAGCATTGTTCAAGCTCGACACTTTAAACTTTAGGCGATTACCAATCAATAGCCGCCTATATGTTCCACTTTTTTTATATTTTTTCCAACTAGAAATATTTAATATTGGTTGAAACATTTTAAATTAAATGTGCGCACTGTTCAAACACGTCTTGACTGTTCCAAAAAAATTTGACATTTGGACAAAATGGCTATTTATGTAGTTTGCAAATGGAGTTTTAGCAACTAATATACAACCATCCAAACTAAATGACTGCTATGTAGTTCCCAAATGGTTGTTGAGTTCTCTTTACAATTTTCTAATTGCGAACTATTACTATAGCAGATCTCAAATGGTAATTGTATTTATTTGTCAGAACTCTTCCACAAATTATTTTGGTATTTGATTTATAGTTGTTTATTGAGAATTAAATTAGCTGTGAAATGCATGTCGAAACGAAATTTCACCACTTAGTTATCAATGGTTCTCAAATGGTAACTATAATAGTTGTGACAAGCATTCCCCAACCAAATTTCTCCACCAGTTCATTTACTCTCAGGAATGGTAATTAAATTAGTTGTGACATGCATTTAAGAACCGAAACTTTATGATCAACTGGTTGTGGTTACGAATTAGTTGCAAATATTACATTAAGGAACTGTGCCACAAATAAATTTTTTTTAAATTGTTTTCCAAAAACTGACTACCATTTAACAAACAATATGTGGTTGTGCCAACACTTTCACAACCAATAATTAGTTGTAAACAACTAACCAGTTGCAAGATGCTACTTGGGTTTCCTTTTGTAGATGCAGTTTGAAGCAAAGCTGTAATAGGCAACCGGTTTAAGCACGTCACTATCTTACCTTTGTAAAATAACACCAGCGAGCCTCATAGAACAAGCGTCGGTGTAAATTTCATGGAACCTTTCGGTGTCATATAGTGTAAGTACATCTCAACCAAAAAATTTAATTTTTAATTCAGCGAAAGTTTACTCTTGATCTTCACCCCATTGAAAGGTATAATTTTTCTTTGTTAATCTAGTCAACGATTCGGCAAGAATTGAACAACGCGGAACAAATTTCCGAAAACAGCTCGCAAGACCACCGAATTGCCTTACTTCATGTACGTTTGAAGGTTTTGGGAATAATTCGAAGGAAGTAATATTAGATTTGGGCTGTATTCCAATTTTGGAAATTTCATGACCAAGAAAATCTATTCGTTTTTGTAAAAATTTACATTTACTCAATTTGAGCGTCAATCCATATTCGCGTAGCTTGGCTAACATATTTTCAAACAAATGTATACCTTTATCAATACTTAAACTCGGAACAACAATTTCATCTAAATACACAACTATTTTATTTTCTAATTCAAACGCTAATCGGTTCATAAGCCTCTGGAATATGGCAGGTGTGTTTGCAAGCCCAAACGGCATCCTTTCGAATTGAAACTATCCATCATGGACGACAAATGATGTTAAAAGCTTTGATTTCTCAGCGACTGGAATTTGGTAATATCCCGATGACAAATCCAATACGGTGAAATATTTTTTATTGGTTTTATTATTCAACCTCCGAAAATCAATCCAGAATCTGTCTTCGCCCGTTTTCTTTTTGATCATTACCACAGGACATGAATAGTCTGATATTGAAGGTTTTACTACACCTGTTTCAAATAGTTCGGATTTATGTGCCTTAATTATATCATTTTTAGACGAAGAATAGCGCTATGGATGACAACTGAGAGGAATATCATCAGAAAGTTTAATCTTGATCTCGATTTTACCAGTTTTACCTATTTTATTATACCCAAAGTAAAGCAATCTCCATATTTATTTATCAACACTACAAGATTCCGTTTTACATCTCTATCGATGTCACATTCCACGGAACCATTCAAAAAAGTTTCTGGTATAACTGAAAATCTAATAAAGTTTTTATCAAGACCAGAAGCTAAAACTACATTTATTGACTTATAAGCATTGCCTCCGAAATCAAAACAACTCAAGAAATCTTTAGAATACTCACTTTCCAAATTACCAGTAACTTCAACTGAATCAAAATTGCCTTCTGACAAACCTGTCAATTTAGCAAAATCCAATTCACATTTGCGGTCTCGTATCGCCACTCGGAACATGAACGTCTTCAACCTTTTCAATATGCACTTTTCTATTTTTTAATTCAATTTTTTATTTTGAAAGGCGTTTAATATTGGTAGCACTCCTGACGATTTAACTATAACAATGTCTGGTCGATCCAACGCACTTTGGCCTATCACAATTGAAGTTATCTGATCCTTTTCATTTACAATCAAGGCTAAAACTTGAATTTCTATGTCGTCCACAATAAGTATGACATTTTGTATTTCACCTCTCACCCTAAAAACACTGTAACCAACACCACGCAAAACTTGATCCGATGGAATAACATTAACTTTCAAAGCTCTAGCAAAACTTTGTTTGATTGTAACTACACCACTACCAAGATATATAAATCCAACCGTATCTATGCCGTTGACTATAACGTTTTTATAATACTCACTAGTAACCGATTCAATTCGTCTCACAGATTTTCCATCTCTTTTCTTTTTACCACAATCTTTTTCATAATGCCCATATTCTTTACAAAATGAACAAATTTTTCTACTAGAAATTATTCCTACTATACGAATCGTATTTTGACACTTTTTCGAAACTTTCTAATCGACAGTTATAAATTATAATTTATAACTGTCACTTCGTCTAAACCACCATCGCTTCCAATTCGTCGACACTCATACACAAATTCCTTAAATGATTGACCCAATCTTTTCACTTGTCTAGCTAATTCTCTATTAAATTCTTGAATAATAGCTATATGTGAATCTATCCAACTATTTATTTCGAACGCCACCGAACCAAACTATAGCCTGGCCACCCTGTTCAATTTATTAACCGCCACGTAGAGTACAATAAGATCGTTAACTCGATATAAATTTTGCACGCGATCGATTGAACTTACTCATAAACTCACCGATTCCCCATCCGACTCACTAAAAAGTGACAGCAAAATCGACACCTCCGTTGGTGATAGCGATACATTGACATTGTTTTGATTAAAATAATGGTACTGATTATCCGGGTTCAACCTTCTCATACAATACGGTACATTCTGTATTTTGTCGTTGACAATTTGAGGAACAAATTGATTGTGCTGCCTTCCGTCATTCACAGCTTGATGATAAAATTGATTTTGATTTTAGAGTTCTATTATTTAAAAAAAATTATATATATATATATATATATATATATATATATATATATATATATATATATATATATATATATATATATATATATATATATATATATATATGTATACATATATAAATATATATATATATATATATATATATATATATATATATATATATATATTTATATATGTATATATATATATATATATATATATATATATATATATATATATATATATATATATATATATATATATATATATATATATATATATATATATATATATATATATATATATATATATATATATATATATATATATATATATATATATATATATATATTATATATATATATATATATATATATATATATATATATATATATATATATATATATATATATATATATATATATATATATATATATATATATATATATATATATATATATATATATATATATATATATATATATATATATATATATATATATATATATATATATATATATATATATATATATATATATACGACGTTCATTCGGCAGTATCTACTTCACACTTCTACTACTGTACAGTCAGATTTTAGAAAGAAAAAGAAAGCATAAAATTGGTGTTACCGATGAGAGGAAATTCATATAATAATAATAAAATAAAATAAAGAGACATCTATGAACGGGTAGGGTTTTCGTTTTACAATTGGCATTACAGAAACATGATAATATATACTAACGAGGAAAAGTAAACGGATAACTAGAGTGGTGTAAAGAGGCTAAGCAGATCAACTGTGTTCAAAATTATTTAAAAATGACCGACATGATTGAAGATTATACTTCTGATTACGACATTCAAATTATATTAATTAAGAAGAAGTTAGAGGAAAGACTTTTGTTTGAGAACTATCGATCGGTAAATAAAAAGACAGTTGGCCAACAGTATTCCATTACATTTATCGATACCTCGATACCCAATTAGATCGGACTGTATTAAATACAATTGTTGATCAAACGACATCAGAAAAATCGAAATATCCAGCCGAACACATTTTACACCAAAGGTCAGTACTCTCATTACCATAATTAAATATTACATATGATACATATGATCGAAACTGTAAATAAAAACTGGAAGTGAAATCGTATTTTACTGTCGCTTTAACCTACATATTTTGCTTTCATCAGCAAACAATACTTTGTTCCAGTATTTTTTTTTTTCTAAATGCAATTTGCACAAATCCACACGATTTTTTCTATTCACTTTGTTTGTAACAATTTTATCCTTTGTACACAACCATGATATCCGTTTTTTTTTCTAAAAGTGTTTCCGACAATATCTATACGGATACCAATATTCCATCGTTCTTCATTAATAATATTAGTGTGGGTATACCTTTATGCAATATTAAATCGGTAGTTTCGCTTTAGTTTAAACTTTTAAAATATTTTCAATTTTTTAGGATATGTAAATTTAAAAATCAATAAATGACTTTACTTGTATCTAGTACTTTACCCTTTTGCCTTAATTTGGCTTGTAATCCAAAAGTAATTAACATAGAAAGAAAAATCAGCAACAATATATTTTTTTAGAGGGCTCAAGTATCATTACTGCCACCCATTTTCTAGTTTGGTATTTAATTGTTCAAGCTGCTACAGGACTTTAACAAATTTTCCTTTTTTTTCGTGTCTTTTGTCAGTTTGGAACTATTTTCACCCTTGAAAATATAAAGGTTATACATTTGAAACGTTGGAGTCTCGATCAATGAATTATAAAATCATTTATGCGAAGAACCAACGTTTTACCAAAAAAGTAACGCAACTGATGATATCATTACACAGCTACCCTGAACAAAGCTGTTTGTAGACGTCATGAAACCAATTAGCGTTTTAGCTATATTAGGGTGTGTTCGAATTCGTTATAAAGACCAACTGTAACATTATAAAATTATTAGCAAAAAAGTGACATCAGACACAAAAAGTTTATTTTTTGACCATCCTGAAGCAAAATCAAATTCCATTTCGATTTAGGACTTAGCATCATCATCAGCTAGCAGGGATCATTATAATTGCTAACATAACAACTATGTTCCCAATTGAACCATTTAGCGTTAAAAATCAAACTTAAGGATTACAATTGTCCAACCGATATTCTTTTGGCAGTTGGTCCCAAGCAGCCCTCCAGTGATTGCACTAGTGATGGAATGAAAATTCGATTTTTGTTCACAAAATCAATTATTCATGGAAGAATATATTGCTTTAGGACATTTGACATTTTACGTCTGAGTTCCAATTAACGACTCAGCCAAATATTATTAACCACACCATGCAGTCATGAGGGTCAGTAGCAGTACCACAAGTAAGAGTTTTCATTAAATCCTGCAAAACAAATTCTCGAATAGACGCTACTCCGACCGATCTTACAGCAATAATGTTACGATTTAGAAAACCAGTCATTGCTACTATCGCTGATATAGAGAAAAGGTAACTTCAAATTCTGATTCAGTCTGAACAAACTACTCATGAAAGTTTATAAATTAAACCTGTTACCTTTTTCTGGCTATCGAAACCCTAAAACATCTGTCAACAAATGTTAAGAACTGTGTCCAAGGTTAGTTTAGGTAAGGTTTAGGTGGCCGTCAAACAGGGCCGTGGCATAAACACAAAAAGGTTCGTAGCCCTACCACAAAAAATTTTCTTACCACTTCTTGCAACTGAAAACAATTCGAGCGCCTGACGAAGTGATGAATATCTCTAATACTCACTCCGCTGAGGTCTGTAATATCACTCAGGATCCAAGCTCTTAGAAACTTAAGCCTGTAATGAGCCAGACTAGGGTATAAGGTGCAGAGATAATGGCGAAGTTTCCTCCTCCTTATTATCCCCCGTTATGTTAAAATGCCCTGGCAACCACGTAAGATGGATGTTGAACTGTTCAGCCATCTCGTCTAGAGATGAGAGACAGTTCCGGGTTACTTTCGACGTGAGAAAGCCTGATTGTAGGACCTTAATTGCAGCCTGACTGTCCGTAAAAATACCAATATCCCCTAAAGATATTACATTATACTTTATCCAATCTATAGCCTCCTTAATTGCAATGAGCTCTGCCTGAAAAACACTACAGTGATTAGTTGTTGAAAAATGAGTTAGCTTGCCTTAGGTGAAATAATGTTTATAGTTGCATTAAATCTAGTGGGTCTGTTTTGCAAAGACGTCAATATTTTGGCTGCCTTATTAGTTCCCTTGCTAATTCATTGGGATGAGTATCCAATTTTGAATGGTACTTCAAGCTGTATGCTTTTATCATCTGTTCTACCGTTTTAATTTCTAGGTGCCTGAGGATGTTATCATTTTGAATATACCAAGTAGGATTTGTAATACTACGTAGTATTTTTGATTGTGTGCGTTGTAAAAGGTGTATATTTGATGCACTGGTAGAGCCCCATAGTTGAATTCCATATGTCCAAATGGGGATTAGGAACGCCTTGTATAGTAGAACTTGGCAGTCTAGAGACAGTTTTGATCTTTTTCCAATCAGACAGTACATTTTGGAGAATTTAATTTTTATTTGTTTGTACTTTGTTTAAATTTGCTTTCTCCAAGTAATTCTTCTATCAAGATGAAGACCCTGATATTTGACATTTGTTTGTTGAGGGATCGTGACTTTGTTTAATTTAACCGTAAACGTTGTGCCGATTTTTTTTCATTTGCTTTTATGCGCCAATTTTTTTGCCAGCCCTCAATTTTGTTTATGTGATTTTGCAGCTCTCTTGATGAAGTTTGTGGGTTTTTATGTGAATACATAATAGCAGTGTCATCAGCAAATGTTGATGTGACCACTTTTTCAGTAGACCAGCTGTGTACAACAAGTAAAGCACTGGTCCCAATACGCTTCCTTATATTACCTCTGCGTTTATCAGATTTAGTTCGGTAATGGTTTCATTTTGCTTTACCTGAAATTTTCTTTCGAATAGGTAATTTTCAAGAATTGCATGAAATTTGTTTCGGAGCAGAGTTTTTATTTTGTAAATCAGGCCCTCATGTCACACTTTGTCAAAAACTTGTGCAATATCCAGAAAAACGGCGGAACAGTATTTCTTTTCCTCTAGAGCTAGTTTAACTGCGTTTACAACTCTATGTATCTACTCTACAATACTATGCTGGTCACGAAACCCGAACTGGTGGTCTAGTTTAATGGTTTTAATTTTTCTAGTAACATTTTTTCAAAAAGTTTTAAAACTGTCGGAAGAAGACTTCGTCCTCATCAGGCCCTTGCCTTAGTTTTTCCGGTAATTAAATCATGTCTTGGAGCTTTCTTTGCGTTTAGACTTTTAATAGTAGTTTTAACACTTTTCCACTTAAATTTTATGGGATTTAGGATATAATCAACCTTTGTATAATCCGGCAGTATACTAACACTGCTTTGCTCATTTGGTGTAAATACTTTTTTTAAGTGGTTGGAGAAAACATTAGCCTTTTCAATGTCACTTCTGGCCCAGTGGCCATCTAGTTTTCTAAATGGTGGATTCGATAGGCCTGGCCTTCTTAATTTTTTTGTTGCCTTCCATAGTGAGTAATCCGTTTTTTCCGTTGCTAAGAGTCCACTCAGATAATTCTGTATTCCCTGATTTGCTTCCTCTATCAAAGCTCGTTTTAGAGCTTTAATAGCTTTATTTAATTTTTTTTGAGTAGTGGAGACTTTTGGTGCTGCCATTGCCGGTGTATTTTCCGTATTTTTAGAATTAACTGCTAAATGTTAGGTGTTGGCCTATTGACTCTTTCAGATCTAATAACGCCAGGTGTAGCCTTTATTGCAGCGAATCCCATTATTTGAGTTAAATTTTTTGTTGCTATCTTCTGGTGTGGACAGAGGGATGTCCAGTTGGTAGTTCTGTTCAATGACATTTCTATATTTTGTCCCATTTAGTAAATTTGCTTGTTAGACGTATAGGTGGGTCAATTTTTAAAGGATCGATCCTCAATTTGGCTATAATTAGAGAGTGATCAGATGATGGGTCATAGCAATCGTCTACTTGAGCAGTGGTGCAGGCAATTCCTTTTGTTACACAAAAGTCTATACGATCAGGTATTTTCTTTCAATCTGTAGGCTAGTAAGTAAGATGTTGAGAAGATAAGAAACCTAGATTTTCCTAACCCAACAACATTTTAACTTATAACGGCATTTTTTTTTATTTCTTTAATGTGATTTCAAACCCTAATTTTTAACCAGATGATTTATAAGTACCATTACAGATTTAAATGTTTTATCCTAACCTCTTGAACGTTAAAAGTATTTCTAATTGTTTTCCCCGAATTCCAGATTATTAATGGTTGCTCTTAGGTTCGAGCAATAAACAGCAATATTAAATGTTATGGTTTGTTTATTTATTTTTTCGTATACTGTCCAAACTTTCTAAACATTACCGTCCGTCCCCATTACAATTAAAAACGTTGATAAAATGTAAGTGTTAAATGTTTAATCCTTACTTCACTTAGTCACCCCTTAGCTACCATCACCACCCCAATGCAAGTAATATATTCCATCAAATATGTTTACTAGACTCGTATACATAGTATAATGGTTAAAAAAAACCTTTAGTATCTTTAAATCAACATTTGTCTCGGTTTATGTTTATAATATAAATGGTAAACAACATGTACTGACTGACGCAAAAAAGAAAAGATACCATTATTCCCCAAAAAGGACAAAAAAAAACAAAAACATTAAGGATAATTTGTAGAAAGATTATGATGAGTCAAAATAATAATTATTTAAATCTGTAATGGTTATGGTCTCGGTTTTCCCAGCTTGAGTGATTTTTTTTTCTCCCTATATTTGTTTTATGATTGAGATTAATTTTTAAAAGGATATGGTCATTAACAAAAAACAATTGGCCGCTAGGAGTAACCAAAAAAAAAAAATATTGAGTTCAAAATGATTTCTGAACTTTACAAAGTTTAGAATGAACTTTTTAATCTTTACTGACATAATTTCGTTATTATTATGGTAAAATCGATTATTAAACAAACGCATACAATGTATGTCAATATAAAATGTTTGCATTTGAACAATTATGACAATATGCCGTTTAACATTATTATTTTGTTTATATGTGACAGTCATTTCCTATACAATCGACATAAACACGATATAATTCAATTGTTAACAAAACATTTTTTGTACAACAATATGTTGTATATACATATATTACATACATCTATGTATAAATATTTTTGTTCGGTTATCATAAACAATCCGTAACACGAAACGACACAACATAAGTAATCAATCAATCAAAACATTATTTTGTTTATATACAGTATGATTCGTAGAACTGTGGGCGCCTTTTTTTATCTCGAAGAGCCATCTTCGCCAATAGTAACCTCATCACTTTTCAAATTATGGCTCTCTTCTTAAAGGTCACTGCACCATCCGCTTACGATCGGCTTGTAGGTCGAGGCGAACCAACGTACTCGTTGACCTTTTAAATTGTTAACGATGTGTTTAAAACTTGAAACTTAGTTACTGACGTCATCGATGAGTTTGAAGCATATTTCATTAGAATGACTCTTTTTTCAAATGTGGTTAGCAATCTGTATACAACTGTAGCTTGTTGGTATTTGTGAGGTGTCGAAAATTAACAGTGGACATAGTGTAAATACAGCATGGTGACCAACCGGAAGACATGCTTTAATCCTTCCAAACAATGATCATAAATGACATGGGATCTTAAATGATATGAAATATATGATGAATATCTGAAAATGGGCCAAATATATGAACGAGATTTCATATCCAGGGAAATGAACGATATAGACAAACTTGAGAGTGAAATAGAAAAAAACAAACGAAATGTTCTGAAATAAAAATAATAATAAATAAACCCGACCGATCATAAGGTACATGGATAGTGGAATATAGGGAGATTCAGTATTGGTACTATTAAAGCAGATAGCAAGAAAGTAGCAATAACTGTAAAAAAGTGAATGGAAGATTGAAAAAAGCTTCCTTGAACATAATGTGATGAAAGAATAATGAAACGAAACCAGGTTGGTTCCGTCTTTGGTGGTCATCGATAATTATCTTGTTCCAGTTTCCGGGGCCATCTAAGCCTAGTAAAATAAGCTGGTGCATACAATTTAATTTTAGAAACGATATTTGAATTTATCATGACATTAACAGTGTACCGACCTTGGCTTCGATGATAGCAGGCCTAAATTTGGGCCCTTACTTCAAAGAAAACTTATCAAATGTGTTGCTCAAGGCGAACGACCTATTCGGGAGGGAGCCTGTTCGATGAGATCCCTAGTCATTGGAGAAGACACAAAAAGTTTGTAGATGGACAGATCGGTTTCAAGGTAACAATCTTCATATGATAGAGCAATAAATAACTTATCATCTTCAACTTTCTAGTTGTGTTCCAAATCCGCCATCAACTTGACCATTCGTTCTACATAATCGGCGTCCTGAAAAGATGGAGAGTTCAAGTCGATATGCAGAATTAGAATTAAGGAAGCCGCAGTCAGAGAAGAGAGGAATAAAGGATCTACAGAATCAGCAGATAAGGAGGCAGAAAAGGAACAATTTCCTGATCGACCAACGCCAAAATTATGGTAGTCGCTTTTTGAATTATCACCATAAAGAGAAGATTCTTCAATAAAAGCTCGTGACAAGGCATCAGGCACGACGTTTAACGAACCCTTACGATATCCTATTTGAAAGTTGAACGCTTGCAATTTAAGGCTCCACCGCGCTAGACGCTCCAACAGATCCTTCTGTGAGATGAGCCACCGCAAACTAGCATGGTCGGTGTATTTCACAAAAGGATACCCTTCTATATAAGGCCGAAACTTTTGCACACTGAGCGTCATGGCGTATCACTCCAGGTCAGTCACCGAGTAGTTGCGTTGTGTTGCATTAAGCTTATGCAAGATAAACTCAATGGGATGTTCAACTCCTTCGATGTCTGTGTGGAATAAACCGCTACCTACACCGACGGTGCTAGCATCTGTATATAGAAGGACTTGCTGTAATTGGGGTTGGCCAAGACGGGAGCAGATGACAAAGCGGATTTTAGGGAATTGAACGCTGATACCGCTGCGGCTGACCATCGAGATTGAGCAGACTTTCCAGTAAGATCGGTTAAAAAAGGAGCAGCAAAATTGGGTATGAAGCGGCGATATCACCCACACATCCCCAGGAAACGTCTAATATGCTTGGTAGTTTTGGGAATCGAAAAAAACTCCAAGATAGCTTTACATTTCTCTGGATTTATGCGAAGGCAACCATCACCAACAACATAACCCAAGTAGTCGACTTCCTTCAAAACGAACTTACTCTTAGCTAAATTGGTGGTTAGACTAGCAGTCATTAACCGTAAAGCAACCTCCCTCAACAACTCAAAATGCATGTAGAGTGGTGGACGTAACCAAGAGATTATCGAGGTACACAAAGACCTTATCGTGCAACTGATGCGGAATCACTTTGGGTATAAGGCGACAAAGCGTCTGTGGTGCATTGCATATCCCAAAAGGCATGATGTTGAACTGGTATAAGGGCCGTCCAGGAACCATAAACGCCGTCTTATCTCTGGATTGCTGGTCGAGAGATATCTGTCAGAAAGCATCTTTTAAATTAATCACCGATATAAATTGGGTCTGATCCAAACGACCTACCAATCCATTAATAAGAGGAAACGGATATGCATCTTTGACTGTAGCCTTATTCAGTTCTCTAGCATCTAAGCACAGACAAACTTTGCCATTGGCCTTACGCACCAAATTAACAGGCGAGCACCAGGAACTTTGTGACTCCTCGATAACCCCCAGAGAAATCATCCGATCAAACTCAGCATACATCAACTTTTTTATCGCCGGAGAGACGGAATAAAAACGTTGCTTTACTGGTTTGGTGGTTCCAACGTCAATGGGGTGAGATAGGAATGATGTTTTACCTAATCCTTGGAACTAGATGGGAACAATTCTTTAACCATATTCAAGAATTGACGTTCATCTAAAGAGGGAGTGTGGATTTTGGATGAGTCTTCGACATCCAGTATAGTCAAAGAAGAGCTTAAGAAGGAGATCTCCGGAACAATCTGAAACAGATTCTAAAAATCTATTCCCAGATAGAGGGGCTATTCCAACGAAGGAACCAGGTACAACATCATAGAGTGAGAGGTATTTTCCAACTGGATCAGTGCATGCACGTACCCGAACACGCGTTGGGGTTGTCCACTCGCAGTATTAATTTTAAGGGGAAAATTATGAATTTTAAACGAAGGATTATGAAGTAGCTTTTCCGATCCGCAACCCAAAACGCTGACACTCGCCCTGCTATCCAACAAACCTTTATAAGGAACACAATCAATCAACACGTTAGCATAAGGATGATTGTCCCCAGCTTCAGAAGTGAATCATCAAACGGCGAGATCTGGAGGAACAAAGAGGTTTATTTAATAAATCAGGTATTGATGGAGTTATAGCGTTAACCGATAAATCCGATATAAACAGAATTATAAAGAATTGAGGCAAATCAGAGGTACCGGTCGATGCGTCTATAAACGTTGCCGACAAAGGACTCACCCGCTTGTTGCTTTCAGGACACCACCATCTGTCGGATCTTATATCCGTTCGCCGGTCTCATAACAATCAGTCTATGGATGGTGTTTTCGGTACGTCCAGTACCACTGACGAGCCACCTTTCCAATATAATGTGAAGGTCCAGCAACAATGTCTCAAGGGTTAGATGTACATCTAAAGCAACCCTCTATAATTTCAAGTGGTTTCATCACAATGCGATTTCTAACAAGAGTTTCATATTGTCTTCTTTCTTCTTTATTATACATAAGTTTTTCGACTGCTTTGAAATATTCCAAACAGCCTTTTACCTGGGTCCATTAAAAAATACAACACCAAGATATACGAGGTCATCTTTATTGTAAAGTAACGTAACTACCTAGGGAACAAATTACATCTATTAATTTTTATTTTAGCCGGCCTATCAGTTCTATTTAGTGAATTTCGTTTCTAGGAAATTACAAAAGTAGGGGTATTGAGAGGCACTGCTGTAACTGAAAAAAATCATATTTTACAATTAAATTTAATTTCGACAGATGTTTGTATACCGACTTTGTAGTAAAAGCAACAGTGACTTTCATAAACTGGAAATTAAACAACTAGACTGATTATGTTTTTGATCTTTTGTTTCTGGAAGTTTAGATTTGGACCAGAACCTGGTGATAGATATTTGAAGAACAATAAGATTTCTACCTCTGACTTTAGTAGCCCAGAAAAATAGAAGTCGAAAAATAAACCGAGATGCTATATTTGTCGGCTTCTGACATAGTGTCATTGCTGCTCTGCCCTTTACTACCCACTGTTGTTGTGGAAATACAAAAAAGAAGCAAATACTTGTTGTTAGAAATATGTTTTACTGATCATACTGTATATTTACTATCATTTGATTATGTTATATGGTTTAGAAAGATTTATCTCTGAAAATTTTATAAATCTATTCTTAATGTCACGGCGATGTCGTTTTTCAATATTTGCTGACACGTTCCGCCAACCAATCGATTATGCTCAATAATAGTCTCCAGTTAGCTTTTTAATTTCATTATTCTCTCCCTATTAGATTTGTTTGTTTTGAAATGAGAATGAAAGTTCCATTCTAAAACAAAGATATTAAATGTTTATCTAGATAATGATGTTGGAACCCGTGTATATTTATTGATTATAGTAAAAGAGCCATAAAAAGTATGACATTCATCAAAGAAGTATTTTAGTTCTTTAATCTTTTAACGGTTCTCAATACTGTCAAACCAGAAACATGCTGCATAGGAACCAAAAGTTCGTGATATTGCTTTAACTCAGGAGGGGAAGTTTTTTTATGCTACATAATACTAACGGCTCTGAGGAAAGGTAAAATATTTTCTGAAGGCAATTACATTAACAAACATGTAGCAATATCCGGGGGTTTATGGTAGGAAAATATTTAGTTTCTAAAATAGGAAACTTTGATGGTGAGGAGAATCCTTTAGGGTACATTTTTGTGAACTCCGAAGAGGCCTACGATGAGGCATACGATTGAACTATATTTGAGTGTGTTACATTGTTTGTTGTGGGGTCAGTTGCTGGTGTATTAGTTGTTACCTTCAAACGTTTAACCACTTCATCGATTATATAATTAGGTCACCTGAATTACTTAGTCCACGTGACTTTTGTCCTTGCATAGGTGTATAGGAATTAGATGGTTTTGGAATAGACGTTCAAGACTCTTGTAACTGAGGACGGCTAACATAAATTATATTATGAATAATAAGTTGTTCACCGCTTGAATCTTCCTCGTCATCTAGAGAACCCAAGTTAATATCTTTCGAAGCCCCTTGTAGCCAGATAACAGAAATATTTTGGTTTTCAGTTTTATTTAAAGAGCTATCTATAGAGTATTAACGAGTTTGGAACAGTATTCCTTTAAACTACCTGCCACGTCAGTAACTACAGCAGAACTGTCAGCTAACTTACTTAACCGGCTTAAAATATGTAATATTCGTGATTTAAATATACTAATTAATTCCTCATCCAAAGATCCCATTGCTTCCGTTAAAGGTATATAAATGGCTTTCAAAATGTTATTACATTTTCTAATTTCTCGTTTGAGATTCTTAGACGCTCGTGAATGTGGACGACTTAGGAACGAGTTTTTACTTGTTTCTTCCTGCTCAAGTATTCTAGGCAGTCTAGCTTTCGCAGTTGGAATATCTGTACTATTTATTTCATGAACCTCAAGATTGTTTAAAAGTGAATCCGAATAAAGTACAAGCCATACAGGATTATCCAAAACCAAAAACTGTACAATAAATCAGACGCTTCATTGGAATCACGAGATGTTATCGAAGGTTTATACCTCATTACGTTTTACGTTAATTGCCCCATTGACCGATCTGTTGAAGAAGGGTATTAAATTAGATTAGAATCTCAGCGCACAAGAATCGTTCGAAAAACTGAAACATCATTTAACTCGTGCTCCGGTCCTAAATAATCCAGATTTCAACAAGCCTTTCTTTATCCAATATGATGCCAGTGCTAGTGGTATCGGTAGCGTTCTGTATCAAAAGACGCTGTCGGGAGAACAACATCCTATTGCTTATTTCTCAAAAAATTTAACCCTTTCGCAGAAAAATTGTATTGTCACAGAATTAGAATGTTTAGCCGCCGTACGCGTGAAAGGATTTCCATTTATAATCATAAAAGACAACGCTTGTCTTAAATGGCTAATGTATCAACGGGATCTGTCAGGTAGGTTGGCTCGTTGAAGTCAAAGTCTCCATGGTTTTAATTTTAAAATTGAAAAAATTTTAAAATTGAGAAAATTGTAAGAATATACCATACCAAAGACATTCGCGTATAACTGCTTATCGGAATATTATCGCAAACATATGTCCGGTTTAGTTACTGTTACCTGTAAATCTCAGGGGTGAGTCGTCCCCACGAGTGTAACAATCGTTACCAGGAAAGTTGCTTTAGTGTACGGACTGTTACTGTGTTGCATAAATTTGCAATACAAAGACAAATTGATGAGAGTTTCTACTACAAATATAACGAGAAAAATGCATAAATCAATTCTCTTAATAACCCATCCCAATCCGACGAGGCACATTTCTGTGATTGATAGCTATAGTTGAAGTAGTTTTTCCGACCATAAACCCAGCTTTTGCTACAAACATTCATTACGATTAGCACAGCAAAGCTCGGTGGTTTCCGTAGTTTGAAGTATGATCAACATGTTTAGAGACATTAGAACGATAATCGACCAACAAAATGATTAGTTTAAAAAAAAAAATTACCCTTAAAAAAATTACTTACATTAGGTGATTTTAATCATTAAATAACGAATCTTAGATAAGAGTATGAGTCTAAAGAGCTCACCGTACTAAAAAACTACGTTTGAAAAGTTATCAGGCTTAAAAAGCATGGAAAACAGAAAAAAATGACTACACAACCCTTCAACACAATAGATAAGCCAGCATCTAACTTTAAAATTATTTAAAGAGTTTAATTTATTTTCTAAATTATTTCGTTTTATAAATTATTATAATTAACCACCCAAACGTTCTACAAACTAAGAATACCCATGTACCACTACCCATGAATTAGGGACATCTAAGTGTAGTTTAATATACATATATGTTTGGTCTAATAACATAATTGGCCATGAAAACAACCAATTTTGCAGCAACAATTAGTGAACAATTAAGTTGATTTTAAATTTTTATTTCTTTTACATTATACTTACAGACACAAAAAACAAAAGGGACTACTTTATAAAATTTGAAATAATTGGCTCGTAATTGTATTTTTTGACATAAATTAACAGTTTTTGGGCATCTGATTTTAGTTTTTTCCGTTATTAAGCTATTTGATTAAAATCATAGAAACAAATTTTGTTTAAATTTTTGGTATAGATTCAATGTGCCTTGAATGTGCCTCTTTTTGATTAACTTTGGAAAACATTTTTATTTAGCAATTACGTTCGTTAATTATCCTTTTGAGTTTTAGTGAAAGATGTTAAAAGTTATTTATAGATAAAATTAAAACCAACTTACACGTGTCCTTGTTCAAACATCAATTTAACCAACTTTTATGGTATATTCTTAAAGAATTTTACCAATATACATCCTTTCGATATAGTGCTTTAAAACATACTTATTGTGTAAAAAAGAGCCGCAAAACCATTTAAATAAAATTGAAAGATTATGCAAATAAGAATAAAATAAAATTGACCAAAAACATAAGCTTCTAACCACAAACTGATTGATCTTATTATTATATAAAAGATCAAAGTAAATAATCATCTACCAAAAAAAAGTTAGTAGCTTTAAACATATTCAATCGTCTTTTACATTTGTGGTTTATAAAACTGATTTTAATCTTATGTATCAAAAGGCTAAACACTCAACCGCAATCATTTATTAAATAAATTTTCTTTATATTTTCGAAATACAGTGATGTGATTTAAAATTCAGACAAACGAAGTAGTGGCTTTTAACACTTAAAACAATGTTAATAGGTTAAAAGTTAGTTCAAAATTAACTTCGATGTTATTTAGCAGAAACCAGTTGTAGACATAACCTATAAACTTTTTTATTTTTTTTTAGTTTTTATAATAAAATGTACACCTATTTAATATTTCCCCAGGAAGTGCATTAAAATATTGTTTAAATTTTGCCTGGTACTTTTAGTCGTACTGCTGTATTTATCTCCGATTGCTTCGATATATATGGCTGTATTCAACGATAAATGGCTGTGTTTCGAGCAAATCATGGCTCATTTGGTATTGTCTGTTGTAGGCATTCTTAACTGCATTCATTTTAATTTTATTATGTGTTTTATAAATCACAAGAAGAATTTCATAATTGAACGCCATCTAGGATTGAGTGCCATTTTATAAAGCAAGACTATACAGCCTTAAAATAGGCTTAGAAATTTTTTCCAACTATTCAGATCATTTTGCCACATTTTAACTTGATCTGTTTACGTTCAGTTTGGATATGCATTTTCCATTTTAGCTGTAATGTTTAAAAATCTAATTAGCTTTACTGCTGGACAGGTAAGTTTTGGAAGTGGTTTAATTTTCGGTGATATTACTGCAGATACTACCTGCAAGAAGCTTGTTTCACAGGGTTTTGAAAAAATTAGCAAAGCGCTGCTTTTTCATTTGGTATCTCGGTTGACAATTAAATACAGATATAATGCATTTATCGATCCATTCCTGATGCTAGTTGCTTTAAAAGGCTATTGCTACCGGCCTAATCGTTGGTATTCCATAAAACTACCTTAAGATTATTAATTTTTGATTATGTTAGTAACTTAATTTTGTGTTTAAGACCCTGGTTTCCAGCGCAGTTACTACATATTTTTTTGAAACATCTGTATTTTTATTATTATTAAGTAATTTGTAGATTTTATCCTTGCAAAAATTATATTATTATATTTATATATTATTATATTATTATATTATTATATTATTATATTATTATATTATTATATTATTATATTATTATATTATTATATTATTATATTATTATATTATTATATTATTATATTATTATATTATTATATTATTATATTATTATATTATTATATTATTATATTATTATATTATTATATTATTATATTATTATATTATTATATTATTATATTATTATATTATTATATTATTATATTATTATATTATTATATTATTATATTATTATATTATTATATTATTATATTATTATATTATTATATTATTATATTATTATATTATTATATTATTATATTATTATATTATTATATTATTATATTATTATATTATTATATTATTATATTATTATATTATTATATTATTATATTATTATATTATTATATTATTATATTATTATATTATTATATTATTATATTATTATATTATTATATTATTATATTATTATATTATAATATTATTATATTATTATATTATTATATTATTATATTATTATATTATTATATTATTATATTATTATATTATTATATTATTATATTATTATATTATTATATTATTATATTATTATATTATTATATTATTATATTATTATATTATTATATTATTATATTATTATATTATTATATTATTATATTATTATATTATTATATTATTATATTATTATATTATTATATTATTATATTATTATATTATTATATTATTATATTATTATATTATTATATTATTATATTATTATATTATTATATTATTATATTATTATATTATTATATTATTATATTATTATATTATTATATTATTATATTATTATATTATTATATTATATTGATCTCTTTACAAACTACTTTATTATAAAGTAATTATTTTTTTGGATATGTGTAACGGGTCCTGTCGGAACGACAGTCAATTGAGGTTCAAATCACGTTTAATTGAATGTCAATAAAAGCTCCTGTAACGTACAAAAATATCTGAAATTGATACTTGTTTTAGCTACTAGACCAACAATTATATTTTCAAACTCTTGTACAGATTTAGGTGGAATTGAAACTATTTGGGTCGTAACTATTGGGTCGCAGATGAATTGGTATGTAAAGAAAATACTCAGCCCCTTACAGCCGTACACATAAGGCAATTCCTGCCACAGCATCACATTCGATTAATAACCCCTTCTCCGCGAAGCCCAGATATGCACCCAATAAAATTTGGGATATGCTTTAGAACGGTGTTTAAGAAAGAGGCTAAGATAACCAACAAGTTTATTAGTAAAGTTAAATGCGGTTTAAAGCTACAATCGAACGAATGATAAAGTGCATTCAACTAAAACTGAAATATATTTCCCGAAGAATGAAGTTTTAATTGGAAAAAACTGAAACAAATCCAAGATAGAGTTCAGAATTTATACCAGTATATTCCGGCTCTAGAAAAATTTGTTTGCAGACCTTTACAATAATAAAGTTATTTAAATCCAATTTATTTGAATCCAGAGCATCACTACAATTTTAATGGCAATATAAACAAATATTCAGTAATTAAATCGGGAAAAATTTCAAGTTCATAAATCGCTTTACACACTTAATGGTCTCATCGTACACATAAATAACTGCTTTCAATGAAGTAATAAAAAAAGCAATCTGATTTTAATGCTGTAATACAAAATTGTATAGGCTCTTTTAAAATTATATTATTGACATAATATTGTTGTCTATATAGTAATCAAATATCAAGTGTAATTTAATCCTACTTAAATTGATTCAGACCAATATTTTCGATTTTACAAATATATAAAATTATTGGGGTTCAATTCCTAATCTTTTTTTTTTTTAAAGCCTTTCGCCTATCGAAAAATTTCAACATAAATGAAAATTCTAAAAATAACCGTTTTCGGAAATTTCATTTTTATCCATTTTTATTTTTTGAGTGGTGTGTTTGTGTGTGTGTGTGTGTGCATAAAGAAAAACACTTTATCTCATACTTAGGCAAAATGAAGGAATAGAAAATGTAAAATCTGTTTAATTTAAAGAATTTTTCCTCGTTTCCTTTTGCTGTGTAAATAATAAACCCTTTGAAAACATAAATAAGAATCGAGGTTATATTTTAATACGTATAATAATATTATGTGAAGAAAAATTGGCTGTTGAAAGTGAAAATATAAAAAATTGTTGCCGATATAAAACCGAGGGTCGTATGTGTACAAACATCTATAGATTTATGACAAAGATATGTGCTTTAGCCAATCGACAAAAAACTAATATGTAGATATATAATGGAGCTATATTTGTAATATTTGGGTTATGTTGGGCAAGGTTTAAAGTTTTTTTTTGTCTTCCTGTCGGTTTTGATATATCAAGTACAGTGAGTGGGTTAAAAATCCAGACAGAGGGTATGGTAATATTAAATGTTGACACAGGCTAGTTAAATTGACACGCATTAGTATACAGAGTATTTTGTTTTCTTAGTTTGTGGCGACATCTGTTGTTAACATAGCAAGGATTTTTTTTAAATTATTTCAGCAATTTAGTCAGCGAAATTATAAGTACAATTCTTGGTTTCCAGTGGGCTGGAAAAACAAATTTTCCTTTATAAAAAGGAAAAATTTATTTTTTCAACCAGAGAGTTTAAAAATAAGTCTTGTGAAAACATAAACATTTAATTATTCAATTAAAACTGTTATTATCTCTAACATTGTTTCTCAACAATAAACAAGTATTGTTAAGTTCGTTTTTTGAGTTTTTATCAATCCCAAAAGCCGAATATTATATATATTGGGTTTGAATCTCGGGCGAAGACTCGTTGGAATATTGAATGGTTCAAGCAGAAACTTATACACGGATCCCGGGCGAAGACTCGTTGGAATATTGAATAGGTTCAAGCATAAGCTTATACATGGATCTCGGGTGAAGATTCATTTGAATATGGATTTATAATAGAACAATAACATATGGGAATAAATTTTATCTCATATTGGTGACCCCACATCTGTTCACACAGACACTTATACAACACAACAACCTCAACATACGTTCAACACCTTTCATCGCAGCAGCCAATTCAGTCGGAATAACAAACCAGCCATCAATTCAACAGCACAATCAAAAAATATTTATTTTGTAAGTACTTTTTAATTTTGCTGACTTGTTTTTATTTTTTTTGTCCTTGTCGCTCTTGAAGACAATTTAGCCCCAATCACCCTTATCGCTGCTCAGGTTAGAGTTCTTTAGCTTCAGTCGCTTTCAAAGCTCCACAACCCCTGTTTAAACCAAATCCAATTGTTTGGTTCGAAATACTCGAACAACAATTTAATGTTGCTAAAATTACGTCTGAACAAACGCGTAACTTTAAACAGTCGTCTCCACAACCAATTTGTAGATTTGATTATTCGGTATAAAGGAACCACCCAGTACTCTATCTTTAAAACAGAGATTATTAAGGGTCTTAGCAAGTCAGTTAAAACAAAACTTAATACTGTTTTAGACGGACTGACTTTGGGAGACATGAAATCCTTCCAGCTTCTGTCCAAATTCCGTTACAATGCTGGAAAAAATTTAAATGAGGAATCCATCAAATAACTTTGGCTCAAAAAACTTCCACAGCAAGTTCAACTTGTATTAACTGATTTTAAAACGACTTTCCACTCAACACACTAGCTGAAAGAACTGACAATGTCATGGAGATATGAGCAACCTACAAATCAATGCAGTGGAAAACCAAGTTGTTATAATAACGTTCCTTCCACTAATTCCGATCAAAAGATGTTAGATTTCAAAAATGAAATATTAACTGAAATGAATCGTTTAATCGACGGTATAAATATACGTTCGCGGACTCCTAACCATTCGAGCAGTAAGAACAGGAGATTCCGCTCTAAATCAAATGGTAGGAATAAGAATCTTTGTTTCTATCATTCCAAATTTGGCGTTAAGGCTCTTAAATGCTTACCTTTTTGTGTACATTTTAGTACATTTTCCCAACCATCAAATCCAAAAAACTCTTAAATCATCAACACATGCCAACATGTGTTGATGATCAAAATTCGAGTCGTCTTCTCATAAGAGAAATAAATTCTAAAAAAACTTTTCTTGATAGATACTGGTGCTGACGTTTTTGTAATGTTAGACTCGAATTTTAATCTTTTCGCGGCCAATGGTACCAAAGTGAAAGCTTTTGGTACTAGTTTGATTAACTTGGATTTCGGATTAAGAAGAGTTTCCAAATGGACTTTTGTTATTGCTGATGTTTCTTCGCCTATTATAGGGGCTGATTTTTTTAAACATATAGGTCTGTTGGTCGACATTCAAAGAAAAGGGATCATTGATCCATTAACCTCTCTATTTTCCATTGGCAAAATATCGAATTTTTCCCATATTTCACTGACCAAGATCGACCAGTCACAGTTACTACCGGACATTTCTCATCTTCTTTCCAAATTCTCTGAACTCTGAACCAGAGATAATTTAAATATTCATGCAGTAAAACATGACGTGACTCATCGATTGGACACTAACAGTCCACCCATTTCTTACAAAGCCCGCCGCTTACCCGCGGACAAACTTAAATTAGCAACAGATGAGTTCTAATCCATGATGGAACAGGGCATTTGCAGACCTAGTAATTCCACCTGGGCAATTCCTCTCCACATGATTAAAAAAAAGAATGGTACTTGGAGACCTTGCGGAGACTATCGAGCATTGAATAATGTTAATATTCCCGATAGGTATCCGATTTCTTACCTCCAGGATTTTACTCATCAGTTAGCTGATTGGAATGTGTTCAGTACTCTTGATTTGGTACTAGCTTACCATCAAATTCCGGTAGAACCAGCAGACATACCCAAAACAGCCGTCATAACTCCATTCGGTCTTTTTGAATTCACCAGGATGTCTTTTGGGATGCGTAATGCGGCTTAATATTTCCAATTGCTGATGCATCGAGTGTTATCTAGACTCTCGTTCTGCTTTTGCTTTTTAGACGACATTCTAATAGCATCTAAAAATTTCGATCAACGCATTTCCCACCTTCATATTATTTTCACCAAATTAACCGAGTACGGCCTTATTATCAACTCTGAGAAATGCGTTTTTGCTCAATCTCAGGTTTATTTTCTCGGTCATACAGTCACCCCTGGCGGTATTCTCCCATTAAAGGAACGCGTTGAGGCTATTATCAATATTGAAAGACCTAATCTAGCTTCCCAACTTAAACCTTTTTTAGGGATGAACTTTTACCGCCGATCTTTTTTCTGGTGCTGCCAAAGATCAAATTTTACTTAATGATTTTCTTAAAAAATACAAAAAAAAGAGTAAGTTCCCTATTAATTGGTTCAAGAAATCCATCGAAGCATTTGAACGTTGCAAATCTGGCAATTATGGTATATGCGCCCAACACTGCGATCGGGGCTGTTCTGAAACAGTATTTGTCTGGTTCGTGGCAACCACTGAGTTTCTTTTCCGTCCGAATTAACGAAACTCAAATACGTTCTATGCATATGATAGGGAATTGTTGGCCGCTTATTCCGGTATCAAACATTTCTGATTTATCCTAGAAGATAGAATCTTTACCCTTTACACTGACCATAAACCACTCACTTATGCTTTTCAACATAAACTGGAAAAAGCATCACCCAGACAATTTCGTCATCTTGATTTCATCGGACAATTTATGACTGATATACAGAATGTTTCGGGTAACGATAATGTTGTCGCACGGGACACCCTATCTCGAATTAAATCATGCAAGAAACATAAACACATAATGCATAGCATCGGTAAAAATATACGCCAACTATGATTTTAATTTTACTATTTTATAAATAACCATTGTGATTATATCAAAAATGAGGTTATGATTTTTTAAATTCACTTGTCAAAATTTAAAGATGGTCTCTACCTCGTTAAATTTTTAATAAATGTTTTATGGTGAATAATAAAAAAATATTTAACTTTAGCTGTCAAAATCTTTATTTTTAACATGTTGTTAGCACATTCACAAAGACCTTAACTAAAACATTTTTTTCAGTTTATTGGCCGAGAAAATTGTAATTTATCTGAGTTAAGGCATTGCCAAATAATCTCAAGTTTGAAAATTTCTTGTCGGCAAAAAGAAATGTAATGTTGAACACTGCAAAGAAACGAAGTATGTGTTTTCAATGCATGGGCTGTCCATCATGTTGAATAAATCCAAATTGTCTTGTAAATCATACAGTTTTAGAGAATACCATTAAGATTGTGGTGGCAAAAATTTTGATGACGATGGACGTGTTCAATTGTGCTGCTTGTAAATAATTTTAAAATGTTGGTTTGTAAATTCATAATTTGCTATAAATTCGTATAATTCGTATTACACTTAATTGAAATTAAAAACTAGATGTTAACAATAATAACAAGGTGATTGTTACTGGAACATCAACAAGTTGATTGTTACTGGAGGCTCTGAAGATTTTTTTTTTAAATATTTTAACTATTAAAATAATTAATTATTACATTTTTCAGTATAATTTTGTTAAAAACTGAATAATTATTCAGGCGTTAACAAAAAACTTTAGTTAAAAGTACTCAATACTGCATGTTGTTCCCTAGAATTGCATAAAACACAATTTTTACGATTTTATTTTTTTCAATCTTTTCAAAAAACTTGCAGTTAGCAGATCCGATATTAAACACACCAGGTAAAAGAGACTTGATAATGGGAAACGAAGCATTCTTCGAAATAATCCTGCCAAAACAAATTAAAATGGAAGAAGGACTATTTGCGTATCAGACCTCATTTGGATGGATCCTTGGAGGCAAGTGCAATCAGCCGCAACAAAATTGTTCTATACCAGGACAAGCAACAATGTCGAACTCAAGGCACTTCAACAGTTCTAGGAGATTGAGGAATTGAAATCCGACAATAAATCCTCTACAGAGGAAGACTACTGTGAGACACACTACCAACGCACTACAACACGGGACAAAAATCAACGATACGTCGTTTGTTTGCCCTTCAAGAAGAACGTTTTTAAAGAGGCCGGCAAACCTAAATTCACCCATAAGATTACCAAATGGGGATTGGGCAAGAAGCGATGTAGAAAAAGCTAATACTTTTGCGTCCCATTTGGAGAAAGTGTTCTCTCCACATGATCCAATGAATAATTTCAGGCTACCAGAACAAAATGAAAATGATTCCACCAATAAACCGATAAAATTTAAGTGGAAGGGGGTCAAGAGCACCATTAACAATTGCATTAACTACAAAAAAGCACCAGGGTATGATCTTATAACTGGAAAAATGTTAAGAGAGTTACCAGACATATGTATAAAACTAATAACATACATATTTAATGCAATCCTGCGAATTTGTTATATTCCTCAAGAATGGAAGATTTCTCAGATCACAATGATACACAAGCCTGGAAAACAAGAAACTCATATCTCGTCATACCGGCCAATTAGTATGCTACCCACAATTTCAAAGCTGTTTGAAAAAATGTTACTTACAAAACTAAAACCAGTTCTAGAAGAAAAACAGATTATACCAAACCATCAATTTGGATTCCGGAATCAACATGGCACCATAGAACAAGTACATAGAATTGTAAATGCGATCAAAGCTACCTTCGAGGAGAAAAAATATTGCTCTGCTATTTTTTTGGATGTTGCCCAGGCGTTTGATAAAGTCTGGCACGATGGCCTTATTTATAAAATAAAAGAGATGTTACCAAAAAATTTACACCTAATTCTAGAAAACTACTTGCTCCAAAGGCAATACCTAGTTAAGTACAATGATGCAGTCACTACTTTAAAACCCATACGCGCAGGAGTTCCTCAAGGCAGCGTTCTCGGACCTGTCCTATACTTACTGTATACAGCCGATTTGCCAACTACAAACCAAGTATTGATATCAACATTCGCTGATGATACGGCTATTTTGGTATCAAACAAAGATCCTGAAACGGCCTCTAGGAAATTGCAAAACCATTTATGCAAAATTGAAGATTGGCTACGTACATGGCGAATAAAAGTAAATGAAGAAAAATCAACCCACGTTACATTTACGCTGAACAAGTGCAACTGTCCTACGGTGGAATTAAATGGTGTCATTATACCGCAGCGAACTAAAGTTAAATACTTAGGTTTACATCTAGATAGGAGGCTGACATGGAAAGAGCATATAGAAACGAAGCGCCATCAAATAAAGATAACATTCTCCAAAATGTATTGGCTATTAGGCAGAAATTCAAAATTATCTCTAGAAAATAAATTTCTCCTATATAAATCAATTATTATGCCAATATGGACATATGGCATTCAACTGTGGGGTTCTACTAGTGCATCAAATAAGGATATCCTGCAAAGATCTCAATCCAAAATACTAAGGAATATCACAAATGCTCCTTGGTATATTCGAAATGCGAACATACAAAGAGACCTTGGTGTTAAAACTGTGAACGAGATCATCAGGGAGTACAGCACGAAGTATTTTTCGAAACTAGAATCACATCCTAATGAATTGGCTAGGGATATTTTAAAACAGCCGAAGTATAGACGAATACAAAGAACAGATCCACTTGATTTAATGAATATATTATAAAAAAAAAGTTGGTGTATAATATAGACTGTTATATAAATTAAATAATTGAGCCCATTAATAATAAGTATTAACATAGGTTAAGACTTAAAAAATGTAAATTAGTTTGTAAGATATGCGTACTTTTCGTTAGTTTCTTTAACAGAAAGATTCGAAAATAAAGCCATTGGCAGTAAAATTAAAAAAAAAAGAAGAACGTTAGAATAAGCACACTCGGCCACTCAGTTAGAATGGCAACAAAATGCCAACTTCAAATGGAAAAAATATTCGCCAAAAATGATTACCTACGAGAAAACTACGCCAATTTCATGAACGACTACGTATCTCTGAATCACATGACGGCGATTGATGAATTGAAATCGGCTTCATCTTAAAGCCATTTTTATCTACCACATCACGCCGTATTAAAGGAATCTAATTCCACCACAAAACTCCAAGTCGTATTTGATGGTTCCTGTGGAAGCACGACGAGAGCCTCGCTCAATGATATCCTTTTGGTAGGACCAACAATTCAAAAGGATTTACTAGCAATTCTTCTTGGTTTCAGAATCCGAGCAGTCGCAGTGTAAAGTGTCGCAGGTAACACTTCATCCTGACGACCGCGATTTTCAACGAATCATATGGAGAAACAATGCCACCAAAAATATGCAACATTATCAACCTAACACCGTGACATACGGAACGTCAAGTGCAGCTTTTCTAGCAGTTCGAACACTACACTAGCTAGCCATGGATTACAAATTTAGATACCCGTAAGCTGCATCGATTATTCTGGAAAACTATTATGTAGATGATATGCTTACTGGTTGTGAAACGACACAACAAGCAACCGAAACCTATAAAACACGTCCGCGCTCTTGGCTAAAGGTGGATTCAAAATGAAAAAATGGATGTCGAACGATCAAAAATTCTTAAACGGCATCCACCAGAGGATTGTGAATCATCGATCTTAAATCTTCATGAAAATTCGACTATCAAAACCCTCGGGTGACATTGGAATCCATTTCGTGATACGTTTTGTTTTCGCGTAAATTTACCTACAACCGAAAAAACCTCCAAGCGGATGCTGTTGTCACAGGCTCTCTTCACTCACCATCTCTATAAAATTTTTGTTCCAAAATTTATGGCTACAAGGGTTATTACGTGGAATGATGAAATTCCGCTAAACATTGCAGAAAAATAGAACAAAATAACCGATTTAGAGCTCCATGGATTTTCCGATGCTTCCGAACTAGCTTATGGAGCGATGGTTTATTCTACAATCAAAGACCAAAATAGACAGCTACAAATACGCCTCATAGCTGCTAAAACGAGAGTCGCTCCCATCAAGCAAGTATCTCTGCCGAGATTGAAATTATGCGCAGCTTTACTTCTATGCCGTCTAATAAAGTACATCATAAATCATATAGGGATCGAAGTCGCATCAATCTGCGCATATACCAATTCAACATGAGTCCTAGTTAGGCTGGATAATCATCCCAGGAAGTGGAAAAATTCTTTAGCCAATCGTACCTCTTAAATCTTGCAGTATATTCCGCGGAAAAAATGGTCACATATCGCATCGAAATCCGGCCGACCTGGCATCAAGTGGGCTAAGTTCCGCAGAATTGGTGAAAAATCATTTGTGGTGGAGTAGTCTCGATGTTCTAACAAATATGCAGAACGACGATCCAGTTAGTTCATCTACACTGAAAGGATATAACCAAATCGACTTAGAAGAGAGAAATCTCATATAAAAATCTTCACATAAACTTGAGTAAATTGGACACAATTTCCATGTTATTCAATCGTATCTCTTCACTCAATTCAATCTACCGAATCATTGCATATATTTACAGATACATAACTAATGCCAGAATACAGGGTAAAAAAAGGGCAGAAACCAAGGTAAACTGCCATGATATACACCCAATAACCGTCGATGAACTGATGTGCATCAATCACAAACATTTGCAAGCAATTTAATATAATGTAATATAATATAATTCTCCAATGGAGAAACATCAAAGAGTAGCAAACTTCTGCCACTTACATCATTCATTGACGCTGCCGGTATAATACGAGTAGGAGGGAAAATCGATAGTTCATCATGTTCATTCGACATGAAACATTCCATTATACTCCCAAAGGATCATCTATTTTCCAACTTCATTATTGATGACCTACATAAGCAAAATTTACATCCAGGACCCACAATACTAACAACCTTACTCCGCCAACGTTTTTGGATTATTGGTTGCAGAAATATGGCTCGACACTACGTTGCAAAATACATAATTTGCTTCAAACGGAAAAAACTATCTAATGAGCAGCTAATGGGCAATCTGCCTAAAGTTAGAATTAACTCCGGTCGCCCATTTCTACACACGGGCGTTGATTATGCTGGGCCATTATATTTACGAGAACGATCTGGACGTGGTCGATGCAAAGTAATAAAAGGTTACATTGCCTTATTCAAATGCATGGCCGTAAAAGTAATTTATATCGAACTTATGAGTGATATCACCACTGAATATTTTATTGCTGCGCTCAAACGATTCATTTATCGGCGAGACATACCCATACAAATCGATTCAGATAACGAAAGAAACTTTATTGGCAGTGACAGGAAATTAATTAAACTTTGCAAATAATGCAAAAATGGAAATCACTTCAAACTAATATCAAATTTTCTAACTCCTCAGAGAATCAATTTCATGTTCAACCCAGCATAAGCTCGTCACTTTGGCGGTCTGTGGGAGGCCAATATAAAATCTATCAAACATCACCTGAAGCGGATCACTGGAAGTTCACCATTAACGTTTGAAGAAATGACAACCTTACTGGTACAAATTTCAGATCAGCACATTTCTTAATCGGAGAATCTACGAGGGCAATTCCGGAACTAGATTTAAGCAATATAAACTCATCGCTCCTCCCAAAATGGCAAAATGTACAAAATAGACAAAATATCACTACACTCAATCAGCGAACCAAGTGGTAAACCAGATCGAAAAACTTAGAATTGAATCAACTATTGCTAATTCAAGAAATAAATACTCCGCAAGCACACTGGTTAACTGGACGAGTTCAACAGTTAAACAAATTTGGTGATATTATGCCAACATTTCTAAATTTATTAAATGTTTCCTAAATAAAACTATTCAGTACTAGATGTCGCTACTGGTATCGTTGTAAAATAATCAAAATATATTTATATATATATATATATATATATATATATATATATATATATATATATATATATATATATATATAATCGCCTAAATGTCATATATTTATTCATTGTTGACGATATTCTATCAACCCGACATCTGGAACATCAATTGGTAAACTGTTTTTTTCTTATGATGGTAGTACTATATGTATTTATATTATGGTTCTTTTAGACTTTTTACAAACATTTGATACGTTGAACCCTAACTTAATGCTTAAATTCGATTTTTCATGACATTCTGTTAAATTACTGAGAAAATATCTTATAAAGAGAAGTCAACACAATGATACTTCTGCAATCAATTTCTGCTGGACCTTTTGTGAAGAGAAAGAACCAAAATATATCTATGAAGCGGAAACCAATTCATATTTACATAAATGGCGAAATAAGCAACGAACAAATCACGAGCACGTCGAATTACAAACTTTTGGTCGACGGAAATTTACAGATTGTGGAAAATGTAGAGTTTGAAATTATCGGCCATATTATAAATTCGGACCTAAAACTGCAGTACACAGAAAAAAATAAAATTGAAAGGCAATCATGAACCATTTATGAGTGCACTAAAATTTCCACGAACCAGGATGTACTGGAACACAAATTTTTCAATAAATCCCCTTAGTTACAACGGCTAAGTCGTTTGACAGATTTTTGCAGCTACAAAATCATCTACACATAGTTAGTAATTTAGATTTGCTCACAAAAGACTTACAAAAAACAAAAGGGACCACGTTTTTCAATTTTTGGTAAAATTAAACGTAATCTTATATAAAAAATTGCCTTTAATTTTTTATTCGATAAATTAAAAGTTTTTTGAATGCTAATTCTATTTTTCATCTTAATTTATTTATTATGATTAAAAAACTAAATAAAAACGTTTTTTGGCCCAAGAATATGGCTTTTTCTGATAAGCTTAGGTCAAAATAAAATTTGGGATCTAGAACCACTAATCCAATGAAACAACAAAGTGTTTGACAATTATCTATGGTTCCACCTTAAGTCAAAAACATTACTTCCTGCATCCATAAAAACCGATGGAGTTACCTTTTTATTAGAGTACACATGCTTGCAATCGCCATTAAAAATGTTTTATTATTATTACATTCTCAAATTAAAGTTCTATCATTCGAAGAAATCTTTTAAAATAACATTTTTAGCTTTTTCATCAACGATGTTTCTGTAAAAATAATAACAATGTCTGCACGAATTACATAATTTTTTAAATCTATGTACGACAATAAAAGTAGAAAAGACTTCATTGAATTCAATATTATTCTTATCTTATTGCAAAATTCGATTATAGCAGTTCTTAAAGATTTTCCCATTTTATTTTTTTTTTTTTTGTTTTTTTTTTTAAATCGAATGCATTATACGAATTGTAAATAAAAATGAAAATCAGGAAATCCATTTATCTTATTCGTTAAGATTTCGATTTGGCTTTCTTATTTATTATTATTTTTCAATTCATTCTATTATATCATTTCTCTCTAATTTATAAGAAATATTCCAAAATTTTGATCGTTCTATAGTTTATCTAATATTTACAATCTAAAAATAAACATTAAAGTTCAACATCAAACTTGAAAAAAAGTAGAAATTTATAAATTGAGCAAAATTATCTTAAGGGCATTTGAATTCTTTTAAATGGAAATTTTTGTCTACGAAAATCCCAAAAGGCAAAAAAAAACCAAAACGATATATAAACCAAATGAACAATGACGCAAAAACCCTAGAAGAATTATATACCGCTCTTTACGGTTTTTGTTGTTATTGTTGTGTAAAAATTGACTTAAGGAACGGAAAAAATTAAAGTAAGAACCATGGTATTACTGAGTCAATTAAATTTATTTGACTTCTTGTTCTCCATAAATTTTTGGTGCTTTAAGATTTTTCGTTATTTTTTTTTTATTTCGAAAAGTTTTTTATTAAATTGAAACTGATAAAATTAAGAATGGGGAAATATATAACCAATTTCAAGGTTATGGGAAATTTTCATTGCATAATTGAAAATAGAATAAAAAACTTTTAGAGTTATTGTTATTAAATAAATTGAAATTTATTGATTTTAAATCGTAAATCGTAATGAGTGCTTTGCAACTGGAAATATTTTAATCAGACCAAAAGTGAATTGTAAAAATTGTGTATTCTCAAATTCCATACTAAGGAAATATTTCCGATTGAGTATATGCATGTGACATTTTTTCCTTATTCATACATGTATTGAGTTTTATTTATTTCTAGTTGACATGCAAAATATAAACAAAACTGGACTTAACTCAGTTCCCCACTCTATGGAGTGAAATGAAGTTAGATAAATTATGTGAGTGGTGAATAAAAAATTCCGAAAGTTTTGAGAATAGGTTTTTTAGTTACATGTGAAATTACTATGTGGATATACAAAGGGGATTTGATAGGGAATTTTGTCAGTTGGCCATATTTGGAAATATTAGTGGGATTCGAGAATACGGCCCGTCGTGTTTTTAGAATCTTTAAACCAAATCCACTTGCTACTCGTGTTGTCTTTGAGTATAATCTTCCCCTTCCAAACCGGAGAACTATCTTCGATGTGGGTCTTAAATATGGTAAAGGAATTATTACTATCGTAATCGTATTACTCTTACTAAATAACCACAATGGTGTACGAATAATTTTTACAACCACAGTATTTATGTACTTAGGTAAAAAGTAAAGAAAATTTTCTTGATTTTCCCATAATTAAAATTCAAAACAAACAGAAAAGAATTTCTTTGGAATTTAAATTTATCTTTTACATAAATTATAATTTTTTTTTAAATATTTATAGAATTTTCAGAAAGTTTGAATATTGTATATGTATATGTTTAATGTATATGAAAATTCTTTAACCAAAAGTATTAATTAAAAGTTAAGCTTTAGTTGTTTTAGTAAATTTAATACTCAATTGACTTCCTGATTGCAAGGCAAATTGCAGGCTTTTTGCAAACCAAATTATCAGGAACAGCCTAATGCACTGATCTTAACCCTGTGGGATAAAACAGCATATGTTATACAAACCGTACCTACTACAGAAATAAGCTACAACTGAATCTTGAAGGATAAAAACGGAAAGTCTCATATCCAGGAGCTATGCAAAATTCAGTTGCAAAAGAAACTTCAGTAGCAGAAAGAACGAATTACAGATGTAGAACGAGAAACAATAAATAACACCGTGGATGTTTGTTGCATACATGAATTAACCATGGATGTTTTCATCAACGACATAAAGTAGACATAGAAGATATTGCGAAGATACAGGCTATGATTCATGCCACGATCAGAAAACCAATTCAAACCTTCCAAGATGGTAGACGCCGAAGGTCCACTCCCCAGTCGAAGTGCTTCAAATGTTACAACTCAAAGACGTCTACTGGTGAAAGGCAGTAAAATGAGAGTGACTCTTCCATTAACAATCGGAGGAATTCGGTTTAAAAATCGATTTAAAGTTGCCAGAATTGCATTTATAGTTGGTCTAGATTTCATGACAGAGCACTCTTGAGTTGAAAAACATTGTATTGAAGTGGAGCAATATAGAAGTGCCTTTACAAGTTAATGACCACGAACATATAGGATTACGAATCATAACTAAAGAATATATGAAAATACCAGCAATGAGTGAAAAAGTTTTTTATCCCAAAATAAACGGTGTCCTTTAGGGAAACAAAATATGAAAAGTAGAACTCACCAACATGATAAAAGACGGCTTACTATGCAAAAGAACCCTGAATACAATACTGCTAAAAATTCCTGTGATAGTAATGAACGTGAGTCCGCTAATAAGTTTGTTTAAAGAAAGGTTAGTGACGAAATGACAAGTCACTACATCCTGAAAGGAAATTAATTATTTGTTCATTATGCAATCAACAAGAGTGAACCATCGTGATGATGGAGCCTCTTCTGGTGTTTTTGAGCACATTTCTTTATTCCACTTGCGACTGTGTCTATTCCGAGATCTCTATGAAGGTCACTACTACGAGTGTACCAAGGGGCGTTTACAATACCTCTAAGAACTTTATTTTGGAATCGTTGAACTATCTGTTGATTGCTGGTTTTGGTGCATCCCCATAGTTGGATACCATAAGTCCAGACCGGCTTGAGCACTTGTTTATAAAGCATAAGTTTATTATAACTGAGAGTTTCTTCCAGTTAACCAGTACATTTTTCTATATTTTAACTGAGGCTCTTCTGCTTTCTTTTTCACATGTACTTTCCACTTTAACTTTGCATCAAGGTTTATAACAAGGTATTTTACTTGATTTGCATATGGTACAGGAATATTATTGAGAGTCACAGGTAGTGGTTCTATTGAGCTATTAGTGAAGTTAATGTGAGTAAACTTTGATTCATTCACTTTACCCAATCTTGTATATTATTTATGGCCATTTGTAGTTTGAATGTGACTTCATCCGCTAAAATTGCAGTGTCATCGGCAAACGAGGCGGAAGTTGTATTGCTCGTCTGTGGTAAGCCACTTGTAAACAGCACGAAAAGGAGTAGCCGTAAGCCACTCCTCTCCGGGACTCCTACTTTAGCTTCTTTAATGCTGGAGTAAGTTCCTTTCTATTTTACTCTAAAGTATCTTCTTTTCAGGTATGACTTGAGCAGTACGCAATACTCAAATGACAGTTTTCTCTAATTTAAATATTAAACCATCTAGCCATACTTTGTCAAATGACTATACTACATCCAGAAATATGACTGAACAAATCTTTTTTTCCTCTAAGGATTTTTCTATTAATACTGTTATTCTATGGACTTGATCGATAGTAGAGTATTTCTCTTTAAATCCAAACTGATGGGACGGAACAACTCTTGATTTTATAGTTTCTGGTTTAATTCATTTTAATAATAGTCTCTCAAACCGTTTTGACATGATGGGAAGAAGTTTTGGCCTGTACAAGGTTAATTCACTTGATGGCTTACCTGTTTTAGGTATCATTATCACTTCCGCGAATTTCCAAGAAAGAGGGACATGACGGAGCCTAAAGAAAGCATTAATCATGTCCGATATTTTTTTATAGCTTTATTAGGTAGTTGTTTAAGAATCTCTCCAGTTATCAAGTCATATCCTGATGATTTTTTAAGAACTAAATGATTCTTAATTTCTTGCTTCACGTCTTTAGCATTAGGTAATGGGATTTCCTGTCTCAGGATGGTTGTGTGGTTTTCAATCAGTATATTTGTCGATTAAGTGTTGTTAAATTGGAAAGGTACTCTCGACATGATCCACGAACCTTTCTGCTTTTTCTTCTGTGGTTTTAGCCAGGCGACCATTATTTGTTCTTATTGGTGGTATGTGCATAACTGGCCTTTTCAGATATTTGGTTGCTTTCCACAATGAATAATCGCTATCTTTATCATAGGTATGAATTTATTGATTTATGTTTAAATTCCCGTATTTCTCTGGGTATTTGTTGTGTTAAATTATATAATCTATTTTTGGCAGATGGGTCTCGTTGCCATTCCCTTCGGGCACTTTTTTTCTCTATTACTAGTGATTTAATTTCCATTGGGTAGCATTTGCCAGCTATTTTTTTGTTTGTTGTATTAGTGCTTTTCCACGCTGCTTGCCGTATATCTTTGACGAACTTCTCCACCTCTTGTTCTAATATTTCTTCTGATGAAAGTTGTGTGTTGAAAATGATACTATTAGTTTATTCCTAAAGTTTTTCCAGTCTATTTGTTAACATTTTTAATTTGTAATTATTATATCACTTACTATCATTAAAATAGAGGAATGGCCAGATGTGGAGTCAAATCCTTCCTGCACTTGTATATAATCAACTAGGTGGGAAAGGGGGCTTAAGTTAAGTGGTCTACAAATAGCTCAAATGTCATCCTCATTTGCTCGTGGTGCGCCCTGCTAGGCAACTAACGAGGCTCTGGCAACCGAGACACGGCGGTATAACTGACTATCAAGAACTTTGTAAATGAAGTTCTCAAACCCGACCCACTACCAACTCTGTACTCTGTACTGGTCAGAGTGGTAGATGCTCAATGACTAGTAAAATAGACAATGAGTACAATTAATTTAGATAATTGTACCCCAGGTGATAACCCAGCTAAAAAGCTAGCAAATCCACCCTCTAACGAGGCAAGCTCAACAGATTTTGGTGAGCCAATCATTGTTTAAAAGCCCTCTTAGGCAACTCAACCCATTTGGACCAAAACCCAGGGTGGGTAGATCACCACTACCTATATTAGCGAACACCTCGGAAAGAGGTAACGTAGAACTGCGCAATAAGATTTACGAAATAGAAAATTAACGTTAAATCTAAACAAAGATCTCGAAAACTTACAGTGAGAAAACAAGGAGTTAAAAGTTGCTCTAAATGCAGTAATATTTGAAAAAGAAACCTTTAAGTTGCAGGAAAAACACGATACCAATGATCATATAAAGGTTATATATGAAACAGACGAGGAAGAGCTGAACAGAGAAAAGGGATGGACTCTGAACCATAACAAAAAAAAAGAAACGCAAGATGAGTAAACCACCATAGGTTTCACAAGAACTGAAACAATCAATTGAGCAGCTTCCAATCGGAAGTAGGATTGTACAACAGGAGGAAAAAGCTCAGGAACAATGGCACAGGAACAATCAAGTAAAGAATTCTCAACCAAAAGCAAGAATGTACAACTGGAGAAAAAATGCCACGGCACCCTCCAGTTATAATATCCAATTGCGATAATTATCAAAATATTAGAAATATCATGAACAACAATCGGATAGAATTTCAAGCTACAGCTCTAAATAGTGGTGATATCAAAATAAATGTCCCAGACAGTGATAGCTACAGAAAGTTAACAAGTGCTCTTAATGAAAACAAATCAACATGGTATTCATACGAAGATAAGCTGACAAGAAAAACCAAAGTCATTGTTAAGAAACTATACGCTGCATGCAACATAGAGAGAGAGAGAGAGAGAGAGAGAGAGAGATAAAAGACTATCGTTTAGAGAAACAATATAAAATTAAAGAAGTTACACAACTGCTAAAAAGAGATGACAAAACACCGCTTCCATTATATAAGGTAACTTTTGAAAGAACAGAAGATATTCAAAATATTTATGCAATCAGCGGAATACTCCATATGAAAGTGCAAATAGAAGCAGTCTAAACTGATGCTCCAGTGCAAAAAGCGCCACGAAAAACGTGAAATGTATAGGAAAACACCATACGGCTGAATGTATGAAACAAAAAGACACCCCACCAAAATGTGTCAACTGTGGGGGGGGGGGGGTACATCCAGCCAACTAGAGCAAGAAAGAGCTCTCATATCAATCATGCAAAGACTCACTGTACTCGAAAAAAATCAAACAGCATCAGAGTTAGTCTCTCTTTGCTAATAAAACATGGCAAATAATTAAAAAATCCTTGCATGGAACTGCAATGGTATATTGCGACGGCAAAATGAAATACTTAGAAAAAATAGATATATGCTTATTATCTTAAACATACCTTACTACTCAGAGTCATATAAAAATCCGTGGCTACGAAGTTCACTCAGCAGTATATCCTAATAATAATGCACGAGGAGGCAGTGCCGTGATTTAAAACCAAAGATATTATGTACGATCTTCAACTAAAACTTGAAAGTGGTGAAATACAAGCAATTAGCGTTAGCATTAATACCCGCATCCATAAAGTAGTGGTAGCCGCAACATATTCATAATCGGGGGTGACTTCAACGCTAAACATAAAGACTGGGGATCAAGACTAACAACACCTAAAGGGAAAGAGGTTCATCAAGCAATAACTAAATACTGCAACTAGTATTCTACTGGAAAACCAACTCATTAGCCCAGCGATCAAAATAAAACCCCAGACCTAATTGACTTTTTTATAACAAGAAAAATACCAACAGATGAAACCAAATTGGTCCTTCGATTCGGATCAGTAGAGAAAGATTTACAGTTCACATTAGAAAATACAGAACAGTATAACAAAAAAAATCAATAAATTCTCTAAAGTGAATAATTAAATTCCATTAATCAAATCAAAAAATGGATGATATTAAATCACTTAAGCGGCAACGTGGTGCCAAGGAATCAAACCATGGAACGGTTAATCAACATAACATGCATTACTGAAGTGTTCACGCTGGCTTCTTCAAGTTGAACATCAGTGACCTTGGACTGTCAACGTGTGAAATGTACCGAGATATTTTGGAAAATAAACTGCTAACATTATTTGAGGTCTTGAGCTTAGAAATGCAACAGAACATGTGGTTTCAACATGACTGTTATCAAGCATAATATTCATCGGTAGCACGTGAAGTACTTGTTCGTAATTTCAAAGGCCGCGGGTAAAGTTAGTCCAGTAAATTGGCCTGGCAGATTAACAGATCTTACTTCGCCAGATTTATTTTTGTGGAGCTATCTCAAAGACAAAGTTTACAAATTTAGTCGCATGTGCCTGGGTTACGATAACAGCAGTTTCATGACAAGTCATTTTTCCGTAATTAAAAATTTGGAAAAGACTAATTTCGAGTATATTCATTGGAAACGTGTTAATTTAAATGCAAACATATTGCAGAGTCGTATGCATGTGTTCTACTCAGAAGGAGAAATCGAAAACAATTTAATATCATCTATTACAGCGCTATCATGAATCGAAAAAACGTTTCAAGGTAATCCTACGTACTTTTAGTACGTAAAATCCAAATCTGCAATAAAAAAATAGGGGTTCCTATTTTAATAAGGGGTTCTAATTTTACCACTAATGTATGTCCTCTTTGGAATGATTAAATTTTGATCCTGTACATTTTTTTCGTAGAGTGCTTATTTTCCGAGATATTTGAAAGTTTCAGCATAAAAAAAAACACCCGGTATGTAATTACAAAAGTAGCAATAAAATAAAATATACAAAACAAAAATATTTCCCGGTTGCTTGGGAAAATTGTTGGTTTAAATTTTATATTCAAAATCCGTTTAATTCTTAAACAGATATGCAACGTGTTTATTACTAATATCATTAATTCATTCTTTTTTCTATTGATTATGACCTTGGTAAAAGTTTAGAAATATTTCCCATTGTATACAAAACTAAGAGATCTTTTGTGATTTTTCAATAACGGATATTAAAAAAGCTATTCATTTTTGAAAATAAGAAAGAAAATCTAAATATCTTGAGTAAAATAAAACATTGATCTAAAATTCAATTTCGTATAAAATGGAATATTTAAATAAATTTTCTATACAACACAAAGCTACATAATAATATACACTCAACAGTGAAAATATCCCCGTAAGATTTACTTCGTTCAACACACAAACTTGATACATTTTTCATGTTCTCGTTTTTTTTTTGTGATTTCAATGTCATTAACAAATCCCTTATCTATAGTTCATGTTAGTATGAGATGGATTGATTGAATGTGAATACCCATTCGTGGTAATACATTATGTTAGGTTGTCAAGAAAAAAGAAAATTTATCAACGAAATAAATTACAAATAACTGTATAAAATAAAGTCAATGATTCGGAAAATGTATTTTATTGCTCTAATAGTCTACCTATAGTTATAATGTCTTCTGACCAATTTATACTGTATTATGTAGGTGCATAGTTCGTTATGTATTTGTAAGATATATTAATACTGGTTCAAATAAATCTATCGTGGAAGTTGCAAGTCTCTTATCGGACATATCACCAGAAATTAAATTATTTTGATGAAAAAATCAATCTAGATTGGCAGCTACTGTATCTGTACAAAACACCATTTTTAGGTCGGTAGTCACAGGAAAATTTCCCTGATATGTATCATCATTATTGGCTAAGACCAAGCACTTAAAACCTTTAATTAAAAAGGGCGATAAAAACTTTTGAAAGACATTAGCTGCCTGCTAACCTTTTAACAGCGGCCAATTCTATATCAAAATCAACGTTTCTCAGAGGGAAAATGCCACCAAACGATCAGTGATGTCTCGTAAAATTATTCATGCAACAACTTAAATCATTTGTAGGTAATCGAGTGGCGACTATACAAAAAAAATTCACAAACCTATCATCATGGTTGCATGCCGACACCAAAAATAATCCAGCTAACATTATATTAAGGGGCCCAAGTAAATTATTCCAGTAATTTACTGGATTCGATAATCTGTTTACAATGTTCAAAGTTTCTGTAGCGTTCAAGCGATAAGTATAAGAGCTAGACAAAATTGCAGCATTCAATGTTGAGCTTCTCAAATGAATGAACATTAAATATTTGCCTGAAATTGCTACAAAATCATAATAATGGACCGAATTAAATTTTCCAACTCATATCTGCGTCTGCAATGCATTGTGGCGAATATATAAAAATACGTCGAGTTAATTTTACCCTCAAAATCGAAGTTGGTCACAATGCTTTAATTCGATACATCAACCGAATCCAGATCAAAAAACAAATCCGTTAAAATCACTGTCGGTTTTTCATGATGTTAAAAAAATATTACGCCTTGGTACTACCTTACTCCGCGAAACATCTGATTTTGCTACCCAAAAATTCGAAATTTTCAGGTAATAGATGGGAGGCGTTCAACATAGTCCGCCTGTTGGCATATATTTGTGTGATCTATCTTTCTATCTTTCTATATGCACTAGAAAAGGAAAGGAATGACTTCTACTAAGACTTATCTATATGCTTTACGGCGAAGGAATTTCACGTAGAAATTGTCGATAACCTACCAAGAGCAGCATTTTTAAGTACACTGAAACGATTCATCTATACAGGACCCCGCTGCAAGGAAAAAAGTTGATCTGTGCTAATTCAGTGCCCCATGATGTCTATAAACTCATGAACAACAAGGATCAAGTGCGTAAAAGTAATCAATGATGTGATAAAAACCTAATTGTATTGCTCTTTGCACTCCTTTGGTTACCACATTTTGATGGCATGTGATGGCAAGTTCAGCTAATTTGCAAACTTGATCTCACAAAGCGTGACTATATTATAGTAAAAAGTCACATGACAGAAGATTACAAGTCGTAACCGCACTTTCACAACCCTTGTCTGGTCTAAATGTTCGAAGGAATATTTTTTGGGTCTTTAACATCGAAAAAATGTGCACATGAGTTAAATGACAAAAAAAGTGTCACCGGTCGAAAAGTGATGGTTAAGGTGTTGGCTGAAATATATCGCGGCTCTGAGTTCGATTCCAATCGCTGATCTCAACTCAGTGACAAATTTTTTGTAAAATTGTTCGTTGGGCTGACCACCAACAACGACCACCAATTGGTAATATATGGTCTGAAAGATCTCAATAAAAGGTTAACTTTTGCCTGTAATGCTGTTGATGATGAATGGCAATCTACTTATAAATAAATGGATTCTTGTACGAATCGACAAAGTGCACCCTGACAATGATGTATGACTGAAGGTCGCCAAAGTTCGCACTAAATAAGAAAAGGTCAAAACACAAAAAATGCCATAATTTTAATTAACCACGATTATTTGTGTTGGAACAACTTCAATTTTCAGTCAAGTTGGCGTTTGCAATGATCATCGATAACGAACAAGGCTAAACTTTCATCAAAGTTCGTCTTTTCGTCATTTTTACCGGTTTTTACGTAAATCAATAAGGAATCATTACATTGTCCTTCCTTTTTTGCAATTCGCACCAATCCCTAAATAAAATCTATTATAAAAAATCATAAATAAGGAGATATAAGGCGTTGTCCAAGCCTAAACATAGACACAACGACAAGTACAATTTGACACTATGTAGTCGGTAACAATATCATGACCGGACATTATCTAATCCTGTCACGCTATAGCCGCATAACATTATACAGTCGTCGTATAACGTAGAATTCCAGCTCGACGAAATATCATCCAGTCGAGAGCCTCAGAATGGACGCACTTCTACAAAGTTAGTCGGGTATTAGAAGAGCTGCTTCAACACATCGCAAAAATAAAGCGCTATGAAGGCCGACCGATCATCAGGGACTTGTACGACACGCTTAAAAGTAATTTAGAAGCTCAATATAATATTGCAAAAACGACAAACAGATTTTCGAAATTGGAACGTTACTCAAAACACATCCCTATTTGAACGAGCGCCAGGAAATAAAATGAACTTACACAAAAGCGATGAACAACATCCACGATCTTGAAAACGATCGCCCATGCGAAGTACATTGAACATTCCCCGGCTTGAAAAGGACATCAACAAGCTCACCGTAATCGCAAAACTCCCGCTCAACCAGGGATGTTGCACTAAATTATAATTCACCATCATCAATGGAGAAACATCACTTCGAAGGTCCGATACAGCACAAAAACATTCACGGAACCATTGCAGCAACCCAAGCATCAAGGTTCAACTGATTACAGACCAACAGAGAATGATCCAGCTTAGGTAGAAAAACATGCCTCCGTCAACAAGACATCGGAATGCGCTTAATGTATCAAAAGATGGACACGCGTTTAACGACATCTTCACCTGGCTAATACATCAAGATGATCAACTATCAAACACATTAAAGTTGTCGTATTTAAAATCGCATCTCCAACAACAAGCAGCACAATTTAATCGCTCATCTACCAACCATTGGAGAAAACTACGAGGCAGCTTGGCAAATCCTACTCAATCGATATTCTGCTAGGAGCAGACGTATAAAGCGACTTCATTGGCATCCAAACCATCAAAGGTAAACCTAGCACGATAAAAACTAGTTTAGTTTGGATAATTTCCAGCCCAACTCCAATCAATGGAGATCCACAAAAGGCTGCCGTCCATATTGGTAACTAAAATAAGGAAGGTATGGAGAGGTCCTGGGAAATAAAGGAAGTTCATAACGTTTCTTAGAATTGGAGAAAAAATTGGACCGGGACCCCAAATTAAAGGATCAAACCATCATTTGGAGAGAAAATAAACATCAATCGTTGCAAGAATACCAACTCACTACCGTTATGAATGGGACATCCACTGGGACATCCCCGCACCTTACCTCGCCAATTAGCTAAAGATGAGTTCGCTCAGCATCCAGAGGCGAGTCTCATTCTCAAACAAGATTTTTCTGTAAATGATGTCCTAACGGTTGCTGACACCATTAAAGAAGCTCAACAACTACAAACCCAACTAGTAAAACTACTTCATAAGGGAAAAACGGAGTTAAGTAAATGGTTTAGCAACCATCAGACTCTCTTGGCAGAGATTCCGGTAGCAAAATCATGATTAGAGATCTTACATTTACCGACACATGCGATTAAAACCTTAGCAATCCGCTACAATCCAATGGGATATCACTTTATCTTTCACGTCCAGTTACCATCTAATAACAGCAAACTTACTATGCGGCAACAGATATATACTAAAAGTATAACAGATACCACGATTCCATAACTATGCTACAAACAACTGCAGTATTGAGCTACAACGGGTTTTGTGATGCTTCTGAATCCGCCTACGCGACCGTAATATACAGTAAAATTATCGTAAACGACCAAATAACCATCCGGCTACTAATAGCCAAATCGAAGGTGGCTCCAGTGAAGTCCATACAAACCGTTCCTAGCCTAGAGCTAAGTGAAGCATTGTTGTTAAGTCGACTAGTACAACAAGTTACCAAAGCCCTAGAAGTGAACATCACCAACATAACCTTATGGACCGATTCCATGATCACACTAGCGTCGATTCAAAAACCTCCGTCTACGTGGAAACCGTTTGTCGCAAACCGGGTCGCAGAGATTCAAACAATCAGCGACATACAATAATGGAAACATATTCCGTCGGCAGATAATCCCATAGACTGCGCATCTCGAAGGGTGCCCGCAAAAAAAATAAGGTCATTGAACAGGTGATAGAAGGGACCCAGTTTCCTGCTGAACATGGAACGATATAAAGGGGAGCAGATTTCCGAGATATCAGAAGAGATCACATTCAGTTCACATTTCCAAATTCTAACTAGCCAATTAGCAACCGATTGGTTAATCAATAAATACTCATATTTCAGCAAATTCATTCGAATAACAGTCCACATATTAAGATGTCTGACCAAACATCAAGGACTAATACGACAAGAAGAGTGAGATCACGCATTTTTTCGTTTAGTCTAAACAGTCCAGCAAGTGGCTGGAAAAACTACTTAATTCAGGTAGGAGGTAGACTGGAAAAATCAAAGCTCCCGTATGAAGAACAAAATCCGGCTATAATCTCAAACCAGGGACACTTTACGAACTTGGTCTTAGATTGAGGCTATCGTCAAACATTCCATGTTAGTAATTCTTTGACTTTGGCATATAGTCGCAAGCAGTTTTGGATCATCAGAGGGGTTCAAGCAGTCAAGCAACACATGCACCACTGCATCCGATGCCATCGATTTAAGGTTAAAACCTTGGAACAGCTCATGGGAAATTCGCCTGCTCCTCGAGTGATGATAACTCGTCTATTCACATATACTGGTGTGGGCTACGCAGGACCCATTAACATACGAATAAGCAAAGGCTGTGGAAACAAATCCTGCAAAGAGTTTATCTACAACTTCATTTGCCTCAGTACCAAAGCAACTCACTTCGAAGTAGCATCGGATTTTTACCGTGCGGAATGATTCGTAGGCGCCTTTAGGCGATTCACTGCACGGCGAGGCAACGTCGCCCATATATACAGCGACAATGGAACCAAATTTGTCGGAGTTGGTAAACTATTGCAGCCTATAACTTGCATTTTATTCCTCCTTCAGCACAACACTTCGAGGGATTTTGGGAAGCAGGAGTAAAATCCATCAAAACACATCTTAAAAAATGTGTCGGCGACACTAGATTAACATTCGAGGAATTGACAACTTTGCTAAACCAGATCGAAGCATGCCTAAACTCCAGGCCACTTTGTTCTTTAATCGAGGATCCAGATTCGCTAGAGGTATTAACAGCATTTCTTAATTGACGACGGATTACTTACATCGTCTACAGCAGCGACCCAAATGGCGAAAGGAATCAAAAATCATCGACAAAGAGGACAATGTCTTATTACGAGATGAACTGTTGCCCCCGACCAGATGGAAGTTAAGCCGAGTCCAGCCAATCAGACAAATAAACAAAGCCGAAGTCGGGCCAATCAGACAAGTAAACTTTATTCAGTGACTTATCTCATCAGTTTGGTACATATCCATCCATTCGGAAAGGAATCGTATGCCACACAACATCACATATCGGTGAAAATCAAGATGTGAGCCAACTCAGGAATATACTTGATAACATCGCGAAAGTAGAATTATTGGCGACCAAATGGACTCTGGTCATTCGGTATAATCTGAAACAATTACTGGAAAGAAATGCGCAACTTGAAAGAGGGTCTTACTCTACTGGAAACAGCCTGTAGCCATATAAGCACCATGCAATGCGATCTTCTAATACACCAACTACAGTGGCAATTCAATAACATAAAACGAGACAATGAATTCTTGACACGCAACGACTTAAACCGGCATAGAAGGATTGGGCGATACCGTTGGCAAAACAGCTGGGGACATGTTTCGGATCCTATCAGAACGAGAAGCAGAGCAGAGTTAACGCAACGAAGAATACACCGTAAAATTGTTAAAATATCGAACCTCTATAATCGACAATACGGTGAAATTATTCAAACACAGCAGTGATATAACCGCCCAACAATTATGACAACTCGTGAACGCACACCTGGAATCTGTGTTAGTAACTCTGAACGAGTACCGTACGTTTCAAGATAAAGCATTAGCAACCATATTGCTCTCATTGCAATTAGGGCTAGCCATGAAGCATGTCGAAAACACCCAACGAGGTCTATTACAAGTACTAACTGGGGCTAAACATCATATCATTCATCCCTCGCTGCTACTAGAAAGAACTGGCAAACATATTGAAGCATGTGCCAAAATCAACTATTCTTCTCAGGTATGGACTTTTGGAGTTACACTATCTATACCAATTAATGACGGCGAGAACCCGCGTAACACAGTCAAACGCCATTATCGCTATCGATCACCATTAGTTCAAGTATGGACTTACAACTTATATGAAGTCATTCTATTTCCAGTCATTATCAATAACACTCATCTGCGAATACTGCCATTGAAAAAATATCTGCTGGTGCACCAATACCGAGAACGCTTCGCACCCATTTTATATAAGGTCAAAACAAGATGCCACAACATAATTCCGGGTCAATATGCGGATCGTCAAAAATTGCACTGGAACACTACGGTATCATGGAACCCCAGCCAGTATGTATAGTCAGGAGTAATAATTTACATCTGTATGGTAGCAGCACTATGATCAGCAAAATAGATTACGCCTACTACTGTCATTTAATATATCATACTCTATAACCAGTGCGCAACCATCAACAAATTACCATTTCAACCTTAATATTTCAAATCGTGATACAAGACTGTTAGTGCAAGAAATACGTGACCACCAAATGAACGAATCAAAGTTTTGGATTCCCATCATATCCATCATTACGTCATGATTGTCTTTCCTAATGTTCGGGACTCTCATACTCCTTGGAATTTTGATAATAATACAATACATTCGCGCACGACGTAGACACTCGCCGATACTACCACTCGTATAAAACATATATTAGTATCACCACAATAGTTCAGACAGATTTCAGGGTATAGTTCTGACAGATGTCACAAATATTCATAATTCATATATCAAACATAATTATGAATATTATGAAGCTCTATTAGATTTAAAATTTCACTTCGAATTTAAAATTCTAAACTATAAATTCAATGATATGAAAGAAGATGAGCGGAAGTAATCCCCGTTGTTCATTTATTAATAATCCGGCCGACATTAGAGCTAAGTCATCTTTGAAATAAAAATGCATGGCAAGCAGACCATTTTACTTTTGTAAAATTTGCGATAACTTTTTATAATCACAAATTTTTTCAAGTACCCAAACAACGCAGGTTTAAACTTTCAGGAGAATTATTTTACATCAAGCTCTATATTACCGTATCTAATTCACTAAACCATCCGATTAGTGAGAAGAATTTGAAAGAACGGTAGCAAAAGAAAAATTATTGAAAAAACACCCAATATATTTGTATTAAAATTTAATTGCAAAAAAAAAACATATCCATTTTATCTCACAAAAACAATTGAAAAACGTAAAAGTTACGCTAATAACTGTCTCCACATTTAACACGAAAAAATCCACCTAAAAGCAATTTATCTTGATTCATGCTTTTCATGTTTCTCTGCCTAACATAAATTATTAAAAAAAAATTTTACATTTTGCATTAAAAAATAAATTATTTGTCTTCATTTTACATCATGCTAAATACTAAAATGTATCCTCCATGTTGCACACCCACTTTTCTTAGCTGTCGTACATTGTCGACAGTATAAGATGGAGAACAGAAAAAAATATTAACTTTTCCCTTCTTACGTGATTATAATTTCTATTAACAAATAATTTTTTTAATGTTTTTTTTTTATGTTGCCAAAGCTTTCGTGCTTTTTATTCGTTTCGTTTGATATATGTTTGCTACATTTACACTATATGTACACACAAAACGATTTTTCTTCAGAATTCCATGATTTTTGTTTTTGTTGTATATGTTGTGAAAATTGAAACTATTTGTCAAAATTAAAATTGATTAGAAATATTGTTTTGACAAGTGTTAAATTTTTTCTGTTTTCGTAAAGGTCGTTTTTCATTTATATTTTTAAAACAAAAACCCTTAAAAGAATCAATCAAAGTTTAAATTTCGTATGTAAAAAAAAACTGAGTAAAACATGGCACAGGTGGCATGACGTTTGACACTTAGTACAAAATGAGCAAAAACAGGTTCTAATGAATTAAAAACAATTGGTTTTTTTTGAAAATTTTTTAAATGTGTTATAATTATAGATTATAGATAGGAGAAATATCGAGTCTCCTTCTAACAAGAAACTAACAAAAAGTCTTATTGTAGTTATTACTAATCTCTGCTCAACTCGTTCGGCTGAGTTTCTAGTTGAGCAATATTTGATAATGTACTCTTTGAGTGTTTCTTTAACGGTTTTCTTTAACAGCGAGGTAACCATAGAGAGTTGGTAAAAAAAAAATCAACAGCATTAACACACGTTTAGAGACAAATAAACTAGACCAATCAGAGTGATGGTTAAAAACCTTCATTTCACATGCAAAACAGAAAAGATAATTGATGACTTGAAAGAGCAGTGATTTAAAGCTATTGATGTACCAATTCAACTAAAAACACGGAATAAAATACCTCTAATATGTTTATGTTGACCTTCGATGCCGATGAGATAATCGAAAAAATTTATCAAATTAAAACATCTTAGGATGCAAAGTGATTATTCAGCCTTTAAGACGGCCTAAGCATATACCACAATGTCATCAATGCCAAGCGTATAAATAAACACAGAAGTACTGCAATAAGGAACCAAGTGGTGTCAAATGTATCGGAAAACATCATACAAGAGATTGCGTACTACCAAAACTGGGCTGCACAATGCGTTCACTGTGGAGAAAATCATCCCGCTAACTATAGAGGATGCAGTGTTGCTATTGAATTGCAAAGCATCAAGTTTAAAAGAATGAATGAAAAAAATTCAAATTTAAGTAGAAAACAAACCATTCAAAAAAACAAGCCCGAAGTAATACGACGAAAAGAAATTCCTCGGGAAGAAATGAGCAATTTGACTTACGCTCAAGTATTAAGGAGTAAAGTTAATCAAAGAGACTACCCAAAGTGAGGATATTAGTCAAACTCAGAAATTGATATTAAGTAAACTTAATACGTTTGATGAATAGAAAAATGGCTAATGATATCAGAATTATATGCTGGAATGCCAATGGACTAATGCAACATCAACAAAAATTGCAGGTGTTGGAAATAGAAAAAATCGACATATGTCTTATCACGGAAACTCACTTTACTAGACTTTTAAATATTAAATTTAAAAATTATCAAGTATATAAAACCAATCACCCAGAAAACATTGCCAAAAGGAGGTAGCGTTGTTATAATTAGAAATAATATCCACTATTACGAAGAGCTGGAATATGAAACAGTTGAAATACAAGCAACTGCTGTTAACGTCAAAACGAAAAATAATTATGTTAGTGTTTACTGCCCTTCGAAACATGCACTAAAAGAAAAAGTATATCTCGAATCCGTCAGTAAAGTAGGAAAAGGATACATAATAGGAGAAGGTTATAATGCCCCAATCAATTGGGGCTCTAGGCTAACAACGACTAAAGGTAAACCTAATTGCGTAAAGCTGTCATAAAATGCGGTAGTGAAACCTTGTCAACTAGAAAACCAACCTACTGTCCTACAGATCAAAACAAAATACCAGACTTAATTGAACTATATACAAGTAGACGAAAGTCGAGACCTAAACTCGGACCATTATACTATACTTTTGACATTAAGCGAAAAAATAATTGAAAAAGAAAGAAATCCAAGCCTAATAAATAAACGCACTTGTTGGGAACACTTTACGCAGTCCTTAGAAGAAAAAATTAACCTAAAGGTTCCATTAAAAAGCGAGGAGCAAGTAGAAAACGAAGTTCAAAAATTTGTAAATGATATACAACAATCAGCCTGGGAAAGTACCCCAACAATTAAATATTAAATAAAAGGAAACAACTACCCTAAAGAAATTAGAGAACTATTGGCAGAAAAAAGAAAAGCGAGAAGAATATGGCAGCAAACACGAGCTCCTCAATATAAAACTAAACTAAACAATTTAACCCAACAGTTAAGAAGGGAAATCTAAAAAGTAAAAGATGACTCAATCAGTAACTGTCTAAAAAAACTAACTAATGATAGCAGGACTGATTATTCACTTTGGAAAGCAACCAAAAACATTAAAAGACCAACAATGCAGAACCCTCCAATAAGAATAGAAGGGGAAATGGGCTCGAAATAACGAAGATAAAGTTCAATTTGCGGAGCACCTCGAAAAAATAGTCCAACCCCATGATGATCAAATTTTAGAATCTCAAATAATAACGGTGGAATCTGAAAAAGAAAGTGAAGAAATTCTATTGACTTCACCAAAAGAAGTCATGCATGAGATAAAATTCAATATGAATTCGAAAAAAGCTCCTGGTTATGATCTTATTACTACAGATATTAGAAAATAACTACCAAGGAAGGCCCTAGTTAAGCTTACTTACCTTATCAATGCAGCATTTAGAATCAAATTTGTGCCCAGTTTGTCGAAAATTGCAGAAGTAATAATGATATCAAACTCTGGAAAACCACCATACGAAACTTCATCTTATAGACCAACTTCGTTGTTGCCAGTTATGTCTAAACTCTTTGAGAAACTACTGATTGAAAGGTTAAATCCAATAATCGAAAGGAATAACTTAATCCCAAATCATCAGTTCGGATTTCGTCGTCAACACTCAATAATACAACAAGTACACAGAGTAATCATTGCTTCACCATTGCTTGAACTATGTTTATAAACGACGAGGTATAGCAGAAATCAACGTTCATCGTATAATATCAGCGTTGAGAATCCAATTCCTTTAGGAACTATGCAGGCAAACCAAATATCAATGGATGAACAATCCAATCACGATGTTCTACCCATAATTGGCACGGCATTGTGTAAATTACAACAACCGAACACAATAACTGAAAGTGTTTGCATACTTTGTGACTCTGGATCACAGATTAATTTGATAGCACTAGAATGTGTTCAAAAGTTGAACCTCGTTCGGAAACCATGTAAAATTATGATTTCAAGCATTGGTAACTCACGGCCGATGCAATCATTGGGCATGGTGAACTGCGTCTTGCGTCATCGTTATGATTTAACAGCTACAATGCCGGTATGTTTCGTCATTGTCAACAAGATAACAGGTGTAAATCCACAGGAAGATTTTAAGTGTCCACTTACTAGTCAGCTTTGTGATGATAGACTGGCTGATCTAAGGTATCCACTTGGACATCGATCTTATGTGACGGAATAGTCCGTTACTGTTCGGAAGGTGATCGGTTTGTTGTGCAAGAATCAATGGTGGGCTGGGTCATGTCCGGCTTTACCAAATAATCGCAGTCTTTAACAGCCTTATCATACCATGTGGTCAAATCAGATTGTGATTTGGATAAACAGTTGGAACAATTTTGGTCTGTGGATAATTCCGATTTCCATACTCGTCGTACTGTCAAGGAACAACGAGCTGAAGATATTTTTATGTCCAAACACACTAGAGGAGTTGATGGTCGTTACGTGGTTATCATTCCACTCAAGGAAAATCCAATGCCACTTGGGCGTTCTCGTCATACAGCTTTCAATCATTTCATCGAATTAGAAGATCTTCTCAAGAAAAATGCGGGAATGGCCGCTGCATATAAAGAATTCATGCTGGATTACGTTGATGCAGGTCAATTAATTCCAGCTCCACCAGCTCCTGAGATTCCGGGTAAGTCATAATACATACCATACTATATAATATCAAAGAAAAAATGTCGTGTCGTGTTTGATGCATCCGGTATAACATCATCGGGAGCATCATTCAACGATCAACAACTACCGGGTGAGAAACTGCAAGCTATATGACACGTTGTTGCTGTTTCGAACGTACCGGATTGGCTTGACCGCCGATATCGTGAAGATGTTTCGCCAAATAAATGTCCACCAGGATCAATGGAATTTCCAACGAATTTTTTTCGTCCAGCAGCAAATGAACTAGTTGGTGAATATTTCGTCACTTGTGTCATTTGGGGGTTTACGTCGGCTGATTTTAACTCTGTTCGAGCTCTACAACCATGCGCCAGGGATAAAGCACTAAGATTTCCAGCTGCTTCTGTGGCCATTCTAACCAATTTTTACATGGATGACTTCCTATCTGATGCTGAAACATTGGAAGAATTCAAAATACTGCATAACCAAATGATTGAAATGTTAGCTTCTGCTGGATTTCAACTAACAAAATGGGCTACCAGTAACTTGGAATTGGCTAAAGAACTTGTTCGAAATGAGTTGCGTAAAATCGAACTACAACCTAATACCGGGATATTAGGTATGTTGTGGGATCCAAATAATGACGTTTTTTATATAAAAATCTCTGATTATCCAGCAAACAAGGACAAAACATTTACCAAACGAAGATTCATCAGTCGAATTGCTCAAGTATAGGACCCTACTGGATTTTTCGCACCAGTTATCATTGGTAGTAAGATTGCCATGCAAGAAGTTTGGAAACTAAACATTGCTTAGGACGACCTTGTTCCTAATCACATTTTGGCATTATGGTCATTATTTCATCAGAGCGTAACTGAATTGGCAACAATACCCGTTCCAAGATGGATAGCGTACTTTCAAAAGAAGTGCAAATGCAGCTGCATTTGTTTTTAGATCATGTGCCTACCTTCGGTCAGTTCATCATAATGGAAATGTTATTGTTTGTCTCATTACATCAAGAAATAAGGTCGTTTAGAACTAGTGCGGGCTGTCATAAGTGTCAAGTTATGCAAGTTCATCCAAAAGGCATGCAGACTCAGATATAACTGTTGATTACTGGAGGGAATCAACCATAGTCATACATTGGTTGAAGAAAAAGCAGCAATCGGTAAAGCAGTTTGTCGCAAATCGAACTGCAACTATATTATCATCTTCAGATGTTAACGACTGGCATCATAGTCCTGAAGATCCGATTCCAACAGATTTGTTATCGAGAGGCTGTGCTGCTATACAATTGAAAAATTCTCAACTATGGTGGAATAGTCTGCAATGGCTCCAAGAAGAACCGAACAAGTGGCCAAATAATGCGCGGTTAAACTTATCTGAGGACGACATGAACACTGATGAAGCCGAATCAAAGGTAAAATTATTAAATGCGCATATTAACATCTGTTATGAATTTCTAGTGACAGCCCTTATGGTTAATGGTGAGCCACTGGTTAATAGAGCGTCCACACTGAATAAATTGATACGAACAACAGCGTTAGATTTTCGGTTCATTCGAGCAATGAAAGGAAATAGCGTTATACCTGTCAAACCAGCAACATTTCAAAACGTTACTCCTGTGTCATCAGATCGAATGCTTTGGTTTAGAGTGGAAGGCTCTACAGCATAAGCAGGAGATTCCATCGAACTCAAAATTGCATCAACTGTATCCGTTTACCGATAGTGAACATGTGGTTTATGTCGGTGGTCGATTAGCCAAATCAAATCAGCCATTGAAAATGAAGCACCAAATCATCGTTTATCCAGAATCCAAGTTTTTCGATATATATATATATATATATATATATATATATATATATATATATATATATATATATATATATATATATATATATATATATATATATATATATATATATATACACACACTTATACATTTTATCGATAATCGATTCTTCGCTTCTCTTTAGGATACATCAGTTTTGAGTTATATTAAGCTATATTTCACATACACATACAAAACTGCTAAATTATATAAAATGCAAGAATTTAAAAGAGCGATCTTAAGATTAAAAAAAAAATACCTAAAATTTTTACTCTCGCATTTTGGATTATAACCCCATATGAACATCATAACCCCAGAAAAAAACTTTACAACATTTTATTCGTCGATTTACTTTCGTATGTATTATTTTTTCCCAATTTTTCAGTTAAGTTCTACAATGGTTTAATTTTGTGTTTCCGTTTGATGATAAGCATGAGTATTTTGCAAACAAAAGCTGAAGCCAAAACTAAGATCAACTTATAAACCTAGCTTAAATTTTAAAGAGATTTCTGGCGATAATGAATTTCTATCGAAGATCTACCTTATTTTTATCGTCGTTTCTGCATTAAATGATAAACAACGATCGAGTAATGATAGGGAGTAGTAAGGGATAGTCCATTTACCACATATGTCGACAATTTTGTTTTTATGCGGATTAGAAGCCTTTAACATTTGAATTTTAAAAAAAGAACGTCACATATTAAGACTACATCAGACAATTCACTTTGGGCGTTCGTTATATTGTTGGGCTAGAGAACAGCGTTACGAATTTCCAGAATTAACGTGATTTACGAAAATGAAATCAATTTGGAAGTCACAAAGTATCGATGCCGAAATTAAGTCTATTATCGATGTTTCAGCAAGAGGAGTCATCAAAACGTCACAAAAAACGCCAATTTTTTTCATACGTCATGCCAAACTTGTGATTTCTGCACCTGTTTTCAAAATTTCAAGTGATCTCAAAAGATAGTTTAAGTCTCAGATATTCAAGGAATTGAAACAAACCTTAGGTATCAAAGTATATCAGATCGACTATTAGGCCATAGATGCCATACCTAATATATGGTCACGGGGTATTGTAACGCGTACCTCATAGTACGCGCTACAAGGTGTACCCACCCCTGTCAAAATGTTGTGTTTTGTTTATGTATAGGTATTGGTGGAGGTATGCGTGTTTGTGTACAGGCTCATTTCTCTTACTCTTATTATTTACAAATTTAGTAACGGGATCTGAGTGGGTATATAAATGCGTACACTTCCATGAGGAGAGGGCAGTATTTTTGGAAAAATAAAAGATCATAGTTTTTTATTAAATTTTGTGGGTGATGGTCGATAAAAATTCGGCGAGTTAATTGAGTTGTGTGAATTTAGAAAAATACGAACTAAAAGAAAAAACAATTTAAAGAAATAAATCTGGAAATAAAATCAAAAAATGATATTAAATATAATCGTGTTGATTCCAAATAGTGCAGAAAAGAAAATGGTTTGAATAGAAAAAAAAAACTATAATGATAAACAAAGTTTAATACATGTACGACATTTTGTTTTTGTGAAGTTATGAAAAATTGAAGAAAAAAAACTAATATTTAAATATTTTATAAAAACCTAAAAAATTGTGTATTTTATCTAAATTATAACGAATTAGTAACATAACCTCAATTATTGAGTTGGAAGAAAATTTGTATTAGAAGTTTTTTTTATATTTTATTATTTTATATAATAAGTGATAGACAGTGTGTTGTGAGCAGTCCAAGTTCAATATATATTGGCTATATTATGGGCTATAACGCATGAGGAAATATAATATATATTCTTCGACCTCAAAATTGCGGCACATAAATCATTAAAACCACTAAAATTGTTCTCATATTAACGCCAAGTGCTGTTACTTGCACGTCAACAACAATTAAATTACGTCACAATTATTATCAAGTAAATACACCGGCCGAGTAAATCAACGATAACAACACAACAACTAAATTCGGTGAAGTTGTATTTTCTTTTATCTTATTATTCTTGAAATTTTCATAATTAATAATTCATTAATTAAATTAATTTAGTTTGTTTTTTTTTTTGTTTTTCTTAACTATAAGTTACTTAAGATTTTGTTTTTTTAGTAAAGTTTAGTTAAGTTTAGTTCGGTTTAGTTAAGTTTAGTTAAGTTTAGTTAAGTTTAGTTAAGTTTAGTTAAGTTTAGTTAAGTTTAGTTAAGTTTAGTTAAGTTTAGTTAAGTTTAGTTAAGTTTAGTTAAGTTTAGTTAAGTTTAGTTAAGTTTAGTTAAGTTTAGTTAAGTTTAGTTAAGTTTAGTTAAGTTTAGTTAAGTTTAGTTAAGTTTAGTTAAGTTTAGTTAAGTTTAGTTAAGTTTAGTTAAGTTTAGTTAAGTTTAGTTAAGTTTAGTTAAGTTTAGTTAAGTTTAGTTAAGTTTAGTTAAGTTTAGTTAAGTTTAGTTAAGTTTAGTTAAGTTTAGTTAAGTTTAGTTAAGTTTAGTTAAGTTTAGTTAAGTTTAGTTAAGTTTAGTTAAGTTTAGTTAAGTTTAGTTAAGTTTAGTTAAGTTTAGTTAAGTTTAGTTAAGTTTAGTTAAGTTTAGTTAAGTTTAGTTAAGTTTAGTTAAGTTTAGTTAAGTTTAGTTAAGTTTAGTTAAGTTTAGTTAAGTTTAGTTAAGTTTAGTTAAGTTTAGTTAAGTTTAGTTAAGTTTAGTTAAGTTTAGTTAAGTTTAGTTAAGTTTAGTTAAGTTTAGTTAAGTTTAGTTAAGTTTAGTTAAGTCTAGTTAAATAGGGGTTGTTTTTTTTTCATAATTAAATTTTTTTTGGTATAATGTCTAATTAATTAATTTTTTTTTAAATGATGATGTGATGTGCTCGTCGGTTCGGTCACGTGCGTTGTCAATGGAAAACCCTGAATCATTGTAATTGTGGTATGTAGTAGAAAAAGTTATATCGTTCAAATACCTATATGATTTCAACCTGGATAATTTGAAAATGAAATGAAAATGTAAATTGTGGTTTTAGATATTTAGTAAATTTGTCATTTATTAACTAGAAGCGTAAATTTAACCCAATTTATTTCCTATTTTCCAAAAAAAAAAAAATACTGTCGACAGCAACACAACACATTTACGACAGAAAAATTGATAAAAACTTTGTCATTCTTTTGTATAAAATTTTCATTTTTCAATGTAATTTATCTCGTGACAAGTCACGGATGAAAACCATATTTTTTCCTAAAAACTGATGATTAATTTTTAATTATTTTATACTTTAACCCTATTTATTCAGCAAAATTGATTGACATCAATTAATTATAATCACGAAGATGTCATTCATTAACTTTTTTTCATAATTTTATTTTTATTTTTTATTTTTGTAACCCTAATAAAAATTTGATCTCTGTGTGATTGGATGGCATTCAAATAATACAAAAACTGATATGGAATAACAAATGCGGCACCCAAAATGATTGGTTCGATGCAAAACAAAATCTTAACCAACTTGCAGGAATATGATTTGTTTAAATCCTATATCACAGATCTTTGAAGCAGTTTTTAAACTGTTCCAACAAAACTGAGAGGTTGAGTAGCAGAAAAAGAAGAGATGACACATCTTTCAGTTCACTGCTTTGGAATATGATAAGGTAAAAACAATGATGGAATTAAATTCTCGCCCTATGGAAAATCCGTGGAAAAATTACTAGAAATAATGGTAACTACATAATAATAGTAGGAAGATTTTTTTAGAAAATAAGATAAACAACCATCATCCAATGCTATAAGTTCCAAATGAAAACTCAGACGAAACAACGAAAAAATAATTGTTAGAGCAATTCCAATCGACAATAACAAAAACGCATAATAACGACGTAAAAATAATACAAAGAGTTTTTAGTGCGAAAAAAAAACAGACAACACTGCCAGCATTTTTTAGATTCAAGTAAACATTTTTTAGATTCAAACCATAACCCGCGAACACTACACTAGCTTGTAAGAAATAGCACTGGCCAAATTATTAACATACCACCTAGAATGGGATGCTTTTAGTTAAATTTTAGCAACTGAATTTTAGAATCTCAACAATTGGCACAAAAAAAAACTAACAACAGTTATCCAGCAACGGAACAGGTACTTAAAAGTGTCCCAGGGAAGCTAAACAATAAAGGTACTGGAACATCACAAAGCAAATTGACCTAAAGAAATGCAAGAATTAGCAAGGTATCTCTCCTTTTAACACAACTACAAAAATACTTGCAATGAGCATCCTGGAAACAATTTCTCTTACCATCAATGCAAAATTAAAAAACAAAATCCGAATCATCGCACTGAACAATCTTATGAATGGAAGTCTCCTATATACCTGACCTTCGTTGATTTCAAAAGCCCATTGGACATGATTAATAAGTACTTAATATGGCATTCACGTTGTGAAATGGTACTTTTGCCAATGCTGTTTCTGCTAGATTAGTAAGAAATATAGGTAACACATCGTCTAACAGCATTCTATGGAGAACAGGTTACCTTAGAACAGGTTAGAAAGACAAAACAGTTGAGAAAACCACTATTTGAAGTAACAAGAATATCATTTGACTGGAATCTACAAGGAATAACCCAGTTATAGAACAAGCAACCACATATTAAAGAATGTGCTAACAAAAGCACAAAGAGTGGTTACCAACCCATAGCTCCCAATAGAGTAGTCTAGTAGACGACCAATGCTTTTAAATTATTTTACATATTTCACAATATATTTCGTGGAGTGATCCACATGTGCCGCAAAAACGAAGTTCTCATATATCAAAATGTATCATGGAAGGTAATTCTGTACTCCAGTACCTGGTCAATTATTTACTCAGCAAATTGATGACGTACACTTATATGTATAGAAAAAAAAATTTAAATACCGAAATATATTATCATATTGGCCTAATTCGTCTATTAAAAGTAATCAAGTGCAACATCTAAATTACAAAGAAACGGCATTCCCCAAAGTGAGCATATTAAAATGTACAAGAATTTTTCCGGAACTTATCTTGCTGACAATTATTTCATAACAGTAACATTTAACCGAGCGTATCACACACAACAAACAATAATTCGAAGGAAGTTCCATTTCTATAACGAATAACCACCAAACTAAACTTATCGATGCAAAAGCTAAACGACATGTAACAAATGGTAATGTATGTGCCTCTACAAGATTCAGGCTTTTGAAAAGTAAAATATCAAATATGAAAAAAGGATGTCGCATTTACATATATTCAGATATCAGGTAACAGAGAATCTAAACACACGAATTTAATTAAAGACAGAGGGTAATATATAGATCATAAAATAGGCAAAATATCTGATAGAATCCCAAAAAGGGATAGGAAAAGGTCACTGTACTTACAGGAAGGAGTTTTGCAGGTGCGAAAGACTGCTATTATTTATTTATCTGTTCTATACATGACAAACAATATGGCGATTAAAGGCCTATCAACCTTTTTTACAGCCCTTAAATATTATAAAACAGCTCTAAATTTTATAGAAAATATCTTAGTCCTATTAAAGTGGTTTTAAAAGCTAACACCAGCGATTTAACACCGGTTACAAATCATCATAGTATTCTAACTTTTCAAAGGAATGACCCAACTCAAGCTAATAATTCAATATCCGTAATTCGAAGCGTGGAAACTCAAGCCAATGTGAATATGAGGAAAATGAGTCAAATTATTATTCTAATGTCAGCGAGGATATGAGGAAGACGAAAATTTGGTGAAATAATAAGAAATTGGGCAGTAGTTTGTTACATACCACAGACTGCATTAAAAGAGTTAATAGCGACTTACAATCATTCATTTTAGGAAGATATTCTGCAAAAATTGCCAATTGATCCATGAACCTAGCCGCAGAGATAGTCGCAGAGGAGTACTGTAGCGAACATCGTTACACACACAATTAATTTTTTTTTGTTGCTGTGTTTTTTTTTTTTTTTTAATTTTTTGCTACGATATAGACAACATGTCTATGAGTGATAATGAAACGCAATACCAGGAAGTGGCTAACATCTCAGCCACTGGCATTCACCTCCCAGAATTCTGAATCGCCAATCCAGAATCCTTTGAACCAGGATCGATTTTTTATTCGACTCGAACAAAGTCACGAGTGACAAACAAAAGTTCGCACAAGCGATCAGTTGTTTGTTGCCAACCCAGGCAGTGATGATCGACGACGTTTTGCAGTAACCTCCAGCAAACGACAGGTATACTTACCATAAAACTGTCCTGATCAAGCGAACAACGCTCTCAGACAGGAAAAAACTAAAAGCGCTGCTAGAGAAGACAGAGATGGGCGCCATCGTCCATCCGAAGTCTTACGGCGCATTAAGGCACTGGCCACTGGCCGATTTAGCCCCCCTTATAGCACAGCTGTGGATCAGGACACTACCTGAATTTATTTAGATAGCACTGATACCACAGCAGAATAAGGAAGCAGACGCATTCCTTATCCGTAGCCGACCGGCTACACGAAGCTATGCCAACTGCACACGTGGTGGGTGCGATCACGCGATCACGCGACACGGTAAAGTTTGACCATGTGCCAACTAGATATCATGGAAATACTACGACAAGTAGTAAGAGCACCATCGAGAAACTTGCTCGCACGCTCGGAAGACTTAATGCAAGACTAGACAGACGCGAACTTCGAGCATCCAGTGACTAACTATCGAGCAAGATTTCGTACTCCTTCTACTGGAATGAAATTCAACTCAAATAGACGCCAAATGCGCAAGCAACCTGCTTAGAGTTACTACAACACACGTTTTGGAAACAAAGACGAAAATTGTAAAAGACCTTGTGATTTTCCAAATTAACATGTAAGCACTGCCGGGAAACTGTTTTTCCAATAAAGACGGAAATTTCCGCACGCATTCTCAATCGCAAACGTGAATCGCCCTATCATTGGTGCCGACTTTCTTAAGAAATACGACTTACTAGTCGACGTTAAGAATAGAAAGCTGATTGATCCAGTCATACAACTGTCGATTACTGTGTCACAGACACAAGCCAACACACCTTCGCCCAGGAACTTCCTATAAAGATGTAACCCACTGGTCAAAATCCTGTTTATCCTGCCAAAGATGCAAGCTCACAAGACATACTATGTCCCTACATGGGCATTTTAGCGTTCCACCGGGACGTTTCGAATATATCCATTTAGATATAGTGGGACCACTTCCACCTTCTAATGGATTCACTTATTTACTTATCTGTGTCGATCGTTTCACGGCCAGAAGCGTACTGCATAAGAGACATCTCTGAAATGCCATCGCCCGAACATTTATTGAAAACTACATCTCCAGATTCGGAGTACCGGTTAACATCACGACTGATCAAGTTACGCAGTTTGAATCAAAACTGTTTGGTGAGCTAGCTAAGTTGTTTAGTTCCAACCCGACCCGAACCACCTCGTACCACCCTCAAACAAACGGTATGGTTGAGTGCTTTCACCGCCAGTTAAAAGCATCCTTAAAAATGTGACCCTGTGCATTGGTGCTCTAAAGTACCCATAGTACTACTAGATATCCGAGCTACAGTAAAAGAGAATCTCAAATGTTCCCAGATGAGCTTGTTACAGATAAACAATGAAGCTGGTGAATTCATTGTAGACAACCCTCTTTTACCTCTCAGTAGACCTGACTTTATGATCGAACAACTGCGATCAAGTATGAGCAACTTAGTGTCCAAAAACACTCGTGTATCCAAACAAACGGACATACTCGTTCCAAAGTCACTAAACACTAGTGAGTTCGTGTTTGTGCGAGTAGATAAAATTCGTACAGGTTTGACACCGCCATTCGATGGCCCACACAGAGTCATTTGACGCTTGCGAAACATTTCGTTCTTGACGTCAAGATTAAAACCGGCATTTAGGATTCTTTCTTTGGCTGAGAAACCTTCTCCAACAAGAAAAATCCGAAAAGTTCGCATAAGAGTGTAAAACTTTCAAATTGTTTAACTTCCCCATGTTTTATCAGACACTGTACTACAGTTATCAGTAACGAGGTTATAAGTTGCTCATCGGTAAAGACACGAATCTCAAGATAACAGCAAGAGATATAGGATTGTGCAGTTTGGAAACTGTGTCGCCAAGATTGGTCAAAATAAATAATCCTAGTTTAACACAGGAATCCCGATATGACCATCCAGTTAAACATACTATCGTAGGTCAATTACCTTTTTGCCATCCCAGACGACTGAATTCGGAAAAACACAAGATAACGAAACATGAGATAGAACATATGCTACAACTTAAGTTGTGCAGACCGAGTTCTTCTAGCGTAGTATCCGCTCTTCATTTAGTTTCAAAACGAGACAGTGTTTGGCATCCGTAGACTAAATGCAGTGACAATAACAGATTGGTACCCTGTTCCTCACATACATAGTTTTTCCATCTATCTCCAATGATGCATAATCTTTTCAACAATTGACTTAGTCCGCGCTTACCACCACATACCTGTTGCTACAAAATACATATATAATACCGCAATTAACGTCCCTCTTGAACTTTTTGAATTTAAGAAAATGCCTTACGGTCTGAGAAATGCAGCGTTGACATTTCAGCGTCTTATTAATGAAGTCACGAAAAGTATGAATTTTGTTTACGTATATATCGGCGATATACTGGTGGCTAGCAGAAACAAGATCGAACATTTGGACCATCTGAAACAAATTTTTGAACGACTAACTAGCTATGGGTTAACTATTAAGACATCCAAATGTGAATTTGGTAGAGTTTCCTTAAACTTTCTTAGTCACGAAATCACCAAATATATGGCATCAAGCCAACTCCGAATCAAATCATGGCTATTCTTAATTTCCCCTTATATTTTCCTTAACCTCTTTATATTTTTCCGCGGTCTAGTATTGTAGTTAACAATTGAATATACAATTTTCCGTTGTCTACCTTTAAGTTGATTTGAATTTGAGGATTACCTTGAAGAGTATTTATTTTTTCCACGTTATTAGATTCCAGGAATGCCGGCGAATTGATGTCAATGTGGAGAGGATTTTGTTTCAAATTGATTTTATCAACATGCATCCGTGAGAGACAATCTGGCACGGTACTTTGTGATCTTTTCGTATATTCAATATTGAATTTGTATACCTGCAACTTAAAAGACCATCTCGCTAATCTTCCAGTGAGGTCCTTTTGATCCATTAACCACTTAAGGCTAGAGTGATCGGTGATCACGGTAAAGGAAGATCCCTCAATATATGGCCTGAATTTTTTAATGTTCATTACTGCTGCAATACATTCCAAATCGGTGATGCTATAATTCCTCTGCGCTTTTCTTAATTTGTAAGACATAAGCGCGATTGAATGTTCTTCACCGTTATGTTTTTGAAATAAAACGCTCCCTAAGGCTGGCATCACTTTGGATGAAAAACGGTTTAGTGAAATAAGCGTTAACAAGGACTGGTGCTGAAATCAGTGTTTGTTTCAAGCAATCAAATGCTGACTGAGCATGTTCGTTCCATTTAAACTTGCTTTGATTTTTGAGGTCACTAATGAGTGCGGAGATGGTAAAAACTATACATAACTGAGATATTTGGCCTCTTTAAGCTTAAATTTGCTCTTCTCTACGTTAATGGTCAGATTTGCTGCGGAGAACAATCTACCTTCCTCAGATAATAAGTAAAGATGCTCCACGAACGTGGCTGAGACCACAAGGAGGTCGTCCAGATACACAAATACTCCGTAATATTTCCATTTGTTTTTTTCACCAGTGTAACTGGGATGACCAGGAGCTCTGGCTCTCCTCAATTACGCCAAGACCAATCATTCTGTCTAACTCTTGATAAATGTATTTTTGTACCACCGGTGAAACGGGGTAAATCGCCGTTTGATTGGTGTAGCGCTACCAACGTGAATTTTATGTGATAAAAATTTGTTTTTCCCAGCCCGATAATTTCGCAAGAGGGGAAACGCTTGCAGTGGATATATCATTAATAGACTTACTTGACTGAATCATCATGGGAACAAGCCCAAAACAATACCAAAAATCTATCCCCAGATACAGCTCTTGAGCAAGTCCTGGTGCAATTTACAAACTTAGGCGTTTTGTTTTTCTACGGTAAGAAATTGTAACCAAAGTATAACCAATAACGAGTTGAGATTCGCCACTTGCTGTAGATAAGGAAGTATTTAAGTAATGAATTTTAAATTGATTATTTTGCAAAAACTCTTTAGATCCAGAACTTAATACCGATATATTTGCTCCACTGTCGAGCAGTCCTTGATATGGTATTCACTAGTACATTTGCATATGGTCTAGAGTCTTTTGTTGACGGGATTGTAGTTTCGGATATCATCTTTTCAAGAGCTTTCTGAAATTTAAGATATTTTAGGGTGCGATATAATCTCAAAGTGCGATTTGAATTTGTTTGTGTGCACTGAGACACAAAAGTGGGTTTGTCTACTCGGAATATTCTACCGGCGTTGATTTGCCGGCGTTGATGTCCAGAGGACAGGCAATTCCAGCAAACAGTTTTGGTAGCTGAATTTGGCAGTTGTGATTGAGTTTAACTAGTTGCAGTCGACGGGTTTCAATAACAGGAAGGAGTACAAACGTTGTTGTCATGTCTAGAAATTCAGAAGGATCAGAGTATAGAGTTTCTTCTTTACCACAACCACCGCTTGCTTCGATTTCATTTACGTTACCTCAATAAACTGTTTGGTGGTTAGCTTCTGGATTCCAACCAATTCTCAACCGCGTGTCTTCAATAGCCATACATTTATTTAACATAGTTTATACTTCATTAAATGTTTGACCAGCTAGAAACGCTTGTAAACCGCTTTTCATGTTACGAGTTAGTCATTGGATGAGTTCTAATTCTGACCGCGGTACCATTAAAGTAAGCAATGGCGTTCCGAAAACGGAACCAAATGTTTGAGTCATTATATCTCATACCTTTGGAAACATAATATCTTTGTTTTTTATTTATCTCTTATTTGCTTATCCGAAATATGTTTACATATTTCGACTTCTATTTTTTTATAATTTTGACAGATTTGCTCGGAATTTTCAAAAGGTAACACGACTTTTTGTCATAGTTCGGTAAGTGACTTTTATTTTTTTCGTATTTTTCAGTTCAAATTAAAAAAAATGTTTCTTGTTTTAACAAGAAAATCCCTTCGAACCTGAAATGACTGAAGCTCCAATAAAGGTTTTGGCAACGGCAGAAAGTCCTGTATTTGAAAACGTACAGATAGAATTTATGGATATGATGAAGTCTTCCCAAATAATCTACACAAAAAAATCGGAAATGTCGTGGAGAAGAGGTACTAAATCTTTTGAAACAAACCAATTAAATTTTACTAGTCAAAATGATCAAAGTGACGAAAATAAAGAACCTGGAAGTCCCTTGACTTTTTTTATGGAATTTTTCAATAATGATTTTTTTTTAAAAACAGCATTTTAAACGAATTTATATGCTGCTCAACATAATGATAACGGATGCAAAAATACTAGTGATCATGAGAATTAATAAAATGGTTCGGCATTCACATTTTAATGGGCAGTCTAAAATTCCCACCCTGTGGAATAGACCCTGTGTTAAACGCGATGAGCCACGAACGTTTCAGTCAGCTTAGAAATAATTTGCATTTCATAATCAACCATGGGTAAACCATACCCTTGGGGCATCAAAATTTTTAACTTTGTGGCCCAAATGGTCTTCCATTTAGTTTTGTTATAGATCAAAGTAAATCAACTGGTATATTGGAGGAAAATCAAGCAAATTTTGAATTTAGATCTTCAGTTGTGCTTCATTTAATCGATGGAATTATATCAAACTCAGGCCATAAGTTGTTATATGATAATTATTTTTCATCATACCAACTTACAGAAATCCAAAAAATTTTCGTTTTCTGAACAAATTTTAGGAGGCTTTAAAGCTCAATCTGAAATGACATTTTTTTCAGATTCAAGCAAAACAAAATAATTCAATAAGATTTTTTATATTTATTAAAAATAAATCATGATTGAAAGGGCTAAAAGAATGTAGCAGTAACTTTTTTAGTAAACAAGTCAGTGAATGATAATCAAATTCTTTCCATGTTTTGTTTCTCCATTTAGTTCATCAAAAATACGAACATCCCAATCTCAATAAAATTTAAAATCATAACACAAAATAATTTTTTTGTTATCTAAAAACAAACCAAAGTTTTTCGGGAAACACAGTAAAATAACCGGCACAGAACAATAAAAGCACTTTAGGAGAAACTATTAAATTTTAAAGTGTTTTGTTGTTGGACAGAACTGAATATAGCTGAATATATGTATATAGAGAAAACTGCAAAATAATAATACCACAAACAATTTTTTGTTTGCTCTATTAAAATCGTTAAATCACCAAGGACCTGGAAATTGTGTTTTGATTTATATTTTATTATCGCAGTGAGAGTTGTACTTTACGATATTGTTGGATAATTTTCACTCTATGTATGGATTTTAAAGCCAAAATTTTATTGTTGCAAGACTGTATAAATTAACCGGATTTTGTTTTTGCTTGCAGGTGTCGAGTACTGTCACAAGAATGTTTGCTGTATAAAGAATTACCTTTAAATCATTTTCATTTGACTTAACAATGATAGATGTGCGATTCACTATTAAAATTATTTATTCTATACCCAGATCATAGACGAGAATATGAACACGAGAAATGTATGATTTACGGCGATTCCAGCTCATGTTGTCGAGAAGAATATCAATCAAAAAATATAATTGAACATACATAAGCGCTTGAAACTTCCATTGTTGTCCTATAAACGTTCGTAAAACCTCTTTTTTAATTTTTTTTAGTAAATCATTACGAAAATGATATAATGGTTTGATAAAGAGTGCTGCCACCTACCGATCAATAGAATAAAGACGATAGAGAAAAAGGAAGTAAAATAAACAGAAACATGTAATTTTCAAGTAAAAATAAACAAAATGGTGGAAACTTAAAGTCAATAGAGTATTTCAAGTCACCAGTAACGCAATTAAAGAAATTTCTGTTAAAAAATCACCGAACTCCCAAATTTGTAAGGACTGAGATCTCATGTTAAAAAATACTTTAAAACTTACTGTGGTATTCAGAAAGACTGTTAGCAGTTGGACAAAAGGAACTTGTTTTAAAACTGAACCGGAAAATAGTTGCTTTAAATATATTTCTAGCCAATTATTGAAATTTAATTGTTCCCATCGCAAGAATCCGTCTTTATTTAAAAGCAAACCAGTTTCAGCTGTCCCCGATTCGGGTAGTGGTGGCAGAAATTTGTAGATTAAGTTAACAAAAGTTGTTACCTGTATTACCTCTCAGTCAATCATAAAAGATATGCTCGCTGCAAGTGCACCTTTAGGGAGCATATGGATATCATTACAACTGTGGCAATGATAATGATCTAATCGGAGAGAATATGAGGATCGAAATAAACCGACATTGACAAAAACATCCATAACCTTAACATCGATTTGGTGAAACTCAACTTGCTCAAAACTTGCTCAAAATACATAAGACTGGACAGGGTACAAACCTAAACTGCTTATGCTATCACATCCTACAAAACGTCTTACGGGATCCTACATTGGGGAAGGTGCTGCTCTTCAGGGAAGATAATAGCTGTAAAATATTCAAAAAGCTCTAAAAGTTTTTTGCTACTCGGTATTTTTTGATATGTTTTATACTGCCATCTATTTACTGGTGTTAACTTTAAATTTACTATTTTGTTTGTTATAACCTTAAATTTATTCTTCATATAAGCCTTCGACAATAAAGATAGCATATTACGGGTATATTGACTTTTCAACTCTAACCAAATTTCATATAATCGTAAGGTCTACATTTTACCATATACGTCGCTTTATGTTTGCTTTTATCGTAATGATAATCTCGCAGAAGGTTATTAAACCTTTCTTCCGCATACACAATTAACATAAACTATGGCATATATGTACATATAGGCAAAAATTATAGAAACCGTTGCCAACTAACATTTTTTTTACATTGATCTTAAAAAATTCTAATAAATTTCTTGATTCATCTTGATACCATTCTCCAAATTAATGTGATAATTATCGGGAGTAAAATCTTTTTTATATATTTCTGCCGAAACATTTCTACATAATATTATGACTAACTCTATTATTTACTACAGTGCATATGTTTCGTGTAGCCATGTGGCCTAAACGAAATAAATCGAAAACATGTATGTATGTACGCTTTTGGTTTATGTTGTAAATTGAAAAATAAATCATTTTCTTTTTTTTGGTACTGGTAACACTTAGAAATTAATTTCCATAACCACAATGTTTTTGTATAATACATGTACACATCGAGACGTAGTATATCATCAGGAAATTGAATTTGTGTGGTCTCATTTTTCATTAGTTCTTATATGGAAAATATAACCATAAGATGAAACAATAGAATTCATTGTTATAAATTGTAAATTAATTTCATTACCATAATATGTTGCATATAAATATTTTTGTCTGCACTGCAACTAAAATATATAGGCCCCCAACCTATTACCAAACTAATTAATATACAACCTAACCCATGTTGAAACGGGTAATACAAAATTAACATGATGGAACAAAAATCGGAAAGCATCCGCTGGTATCGTAAAGTATTTATACATGAACATAATATCCTTACTTAGATACCTAAGCATAGGTAAAATCCATTGAATACCGAATCCCTAAAATATATCTAACCGTATTGGTAAAGGAGGCAAAAAGCTATTCCAAAGGGTAAAGAATTGGATAACTTTTTCAGTTATAAAATTGTTGATTATCACAACTCAAAAACGCTTATTATTATATTATTATATTATTATATTATTATATTATTATATTATTATATTATTATATTATTATATTATTATATTATTATATTATTATATTATTATATTATTATATTATTATATTATTATATTATTATATTATTATATTATTATATTATTATATTATTATATTATTATATTATTATATTATTATATTATTATATTATTATATTATTATATTATTATATTATTATATTATTATATTATTATATTATTATATTATTATATTATTATATTATTATATTATTATATTATTATATTATTATATTATTATATTATTATATTATTATATTATTATATTATTATATTATTATATTATTATATTATTATATTATTATATTATTATATTATTATATTATTATATTATTATATTATTATATTATTATATTATTATATTATTATATTATTATATTATTATATTATTATATTATTATATTATTATATTATTATATTATTATATTATTATATTATTATATTATTATATTATTATATTATTATATTATTATATTATTATATTATTATATTATTATATTATTATATTATTATATTATTATATTATTATATTATTATATTATTATATTATTATATTATTATATTATTATATTATTATATTATTATATTATTATATTATTATATTATTATATTATTATATTATTATATTATTATATTATTATATTATTATATTATTATATTATTATATTATTATATTATTATATTATTATATTATTATATTATTATATTATTATATTATTATATTATTATATTATTATATTATTATATTATTATATTATTATATTATTATATTATTATATTATTATATTATTATATTATTATATTATTATATTATTATATTATTATATTATTATATTATTATATTATTATATTATTATATTATTATATTATTATATTATTATATTATTATATTATTATATTATTATATTATTATATTATTATATTATTATATTATTATATTATTATATTATTATATTATTATATTATTATATTATTATATTATTATATTATTATATTATTATATTATTATATTATTATATTATTATATTATTATATTATTATATTATTATATTATTATATTATTATATTATTATATTATTATATTATTATATTATTATATTATTATATTATTATATTATTATATTATTATATTATTATATTATTATATTATTATATTATTATATTATTATATTATTATATTATTATATTATTATATTATTATATTATTATATTATTATATTATTATATTATTATATTATTATATTATTATATTATTATATTATTATATTATTATATTATTATATTATTATATTATTATATTATTATATTATTATATTATTATATTATTATATTATTATATTATTATATTATTATATTATTATATTATTATATTATTATATTATTATATTATTATATTATTATATTATTATATTATTATATTATTATATTATTATATTATTATATTATTATATTATTATATTATTATATTATTATATTATTATATTATTATATTATTATATTATTATATTATTATATTATTATATTATTATATTATTATATTATTATATTATTATATTATTATATTATTATATTATTATATTATTATATTATTATATTATTATATTATTATATTATTATATTATTATATTATTATATTATTATATTATTATATTATTATATTATTATATTATTATATTATTATATTATTATATTATTATATTATTATATTATTATATTATTATATTATTATATTATTATATTATTATATTATTATATTATTATATTATTATATTATTATATTATTATATTATTATATTATTATATTATTATATTATTATATTATTATATTATTATATTATTATATTATTATATTATTATATTATTATATTATTATATTATTATATTATTATATTATTATATTATTATATTATTATATTATTATATTATTATATTATTATATTATTATATTATTATATTATTATATTATTATATTATTATATTATTATATTATTATATTATTATATTATTATATTATTATATTATTATATTATTATATTATTATATTATTATATTATTATATTATTATATTATTATATTATTATATTATTATATTATTATATTATTATATTATTATATTATTATATTATTATATTATTATATTATTATATTATTATATTATTATATTATTATATTATTATATTATTATATTATTATATTATTATATTATTATATTATTATATTATTATATTATTATATTATTATATTATTATATTATTATATTATTATATTATTATATTATTATATTATTATATTATTATATTATTATATTATTATATTATTATATTATTATATTATTATATTATTATATTATTATATTATTATATTATTATATTATTATATTATTATATTATTATATTATTATATTATTATATTATTATATTATTATATTATTATATTATTATATTATTATATTATTATATTATTATATTATTATATTATTATATTATTATATTATTATATTATTATATTATTATATTATTATATTATTATATTATTATATTATTATATTATTATATTATTATATTATTATATTATTATATTATTATATTATTATATTATTATATTATTATATTATTATATTATTATATTATTATATTATTATATTATTATATTATTATATTATTATATTATTATATTATTATATTATTATATTATTATATTATTATATTATTATATTATTATATTATTATATTATTATATTATTATATTATTATATTATTATATTATTATATTATTATATTATTATATTATTATATTATTATATTATTATATTATTATATTATTATATTATTATATTATTATATTATTATATTATTATATTATTATATTATTATATTATTATATTATTATATTATTATATTATTATATTATTATATTATTATATTATTATATTATTATATTATTATATTATTATATTATTATATTATTATATTATTATATTATTATATTATTATATTATTATATTATTATATTATTATATTATTATATTATTATATTATTATATTATTATATTATTATATTATTATATTATTATATTATTATATTATTATATTATTATATTATTATATTATTATATTATTATATTATTATATTATTATATTATTATATTATTATATTATTATATTATTATATTATTATATTATTATATTATTATATTATTATATTATTATATTATTATATTATTATATTATTATATTATTATATTATTATATTATTATATTATTATATTATTATATTATTATATTATTATATTATTATATTATTATATTATTATATTATTATATTATTATATTATTATATTATTATATTATTATATTATTATATTATTATATTATTATATTATTATATTATTATATTATTATATTATTATATTATTATATTATTATATTATTATATTATTATATTATTATATTATTATATTATTATATTATTATATTATTATATTATTATATTATTATATTATTATATTATTATATTATTATATTATTATATTATTATATTATTATATTATTATATTATTATATTATTATATTATTATATTATTATATTATTATATTATTATATTATTATATTATTATATTATTATATTATTATATTATTATATTATTATATTATTATATTATTATATTATTATATTATTATATTATTATATTATTATATTATTATATTATTATATTATTATATTATTATATTATTATATTATTATATTATTATATTATTATATTATTATATTATTATATTATTATATTATTATATTATTATATTATTATATTATTATATTATTATATTATTATATTATTATATTATTATATTATTATATTATTATATTATTATATTATTATATTATTATATTATTATATTATTATATTATTATATTATTATATTATTATATTATTATATTATTATATTATTATATTATTATATTATTATATTATTATATTATTATATTATTATATTATTATATTATTATATTATTATATTATTATATTATTATATTATTATATTATTATATTATTATATTATTATATTATTATATTATTATATTATTATATTATTATATTATTATATTATTATATTATTATATTATTATATTATTATATTATTATATTATTATATTATTATATTATTATATTATTATATTATTATATTATTATATTATTATATTATTATATTATTATATTATTATATTATTATATTATTATATTATTATATTATTATATTATTATATTATTATATTATTATATTATTATATTATTATATTATTATATTATTATATTATTATATTATTATATTATTATATTATTATATTATTATATTATTATATTATTATATTATTATATTATTATATTATTATATTATTATATTATTATATTATTATATTATTATATTATTATATTATTATATTATTATATTATTATATTATTATATTATTATATTATTATATTATTATATTATTATATTATTATATTATTATATTATTATATTATTATATTATTATATTATTATATTATTATATTATTATATTATTATATTATTATATTATTATATTATTATATTATTATATTATTATATTATTATATTATTATATTATTATATTATTATATTATTATATTATTATATTATTATATTATTATATTATTATATTATTATATTATTATATTATTATATTATTATATTATTATATTATTATATTATTATATTATTATATTATTATATTATTATATTATTATATTATTATATTATTATATTATTATATTATTATATTATTATATTATTATATTATTATATTATTATATTATTATATTATTATATTATTATATTATTATATTATTATATTATTATATTATTATATTATTATATTATTATATTATTATATTATTATATTATTATATTATTATATTATTATATTATTATATTATTATATTATTATATTATTATATTATTATATTATTATATTATTATATTATTATATTATTATATTATTATATTATTATATTATTATATTATTATATTATTATATTATTATATTATTATATTATTATATTATTATATTATTATATTATTATATTATTATATTATTATATTATTATATTATTATATTATTATATTATTATATTATTATATTATTATATTATTATATTATTATATTATTATATTATTATATTATTATATTATTATATTATTATATTATTATATTATTATATTATTATATTATTATATTATTATATTATTATATTATTATATTATTATATTATTATATTATTATATTATTATATTATTATATTATTATATTATTATATTATTATATTATTATATTATTATATTATTATATTATTATATTATTATATTATTATATTATTATATTATTATATTATTATATTATTATATTATTATATTATTATATTATTATATTATTATATTATTATATTATTATATTATTATATTATTATATTATTATATTATTATATTATTATATTATTATATTATTATATTATTATATTATTATATTATTATATTATTATATTATTATATTATTATATTATTATATTATTATATTATTATATTATTATATTATTATATTATTATATTATTATATTATTATATTATTATATTATTATATTATTATATTATTATATTATTATATTATTATATTATTATATTATTATATTATTATATTATTATATTATTATATTATTATATTATTATATTATTATATTATTATATTATTATATTATTATATTATTATATTATTATATTATTATATTATTATATTATTATATTATTATATTATTATATTATTATATTATTATATTATTATATTATTATATTATTATATTATTATATTATTATATTATTATATTATTATATTATTATATTATTATATTATTATATTATTATATTATTATATTATTATATTATTATATTATTATATTATTATATTATTATATTATTATATTATTATATTATTATATTATTATATTATTATATTATTATATTATTATATTATTATATTATTATATTATTATATTATTATATTATTATATTATTATATTATTATATTATTATATTATTATATTATTATATTATTATATTATTATATTATTATATTATTATATTATTATATTATTATATTATTATATTATTATATTATTATATTATTATATTATTATATTATTATATTATTATATTATTATATTATTATATTATTATATTATTATATTATTATATTATTATATTATTATATTATTATATTATTATATTATTATATTATTATATTATTATATTATTATATTATTATATTATTATATTATTATATTATTATATTATTATATTATTATATTATTATATTATTATATTATTATATTATTATATTATTATATTATTATATTATTATATTATTATATTATTATATTATTATATTATTATATTATTATATTATTATATTATTATATTATTATATTATTATATTATTATATTATTATATTATTATATTATTATATTATTATATTATTATATTATTATATTATTATATTATTATATTATTATATTATTATATTATTATATTATTATATTATTATATTATTATATTATTATATTATTATATTATTATATTATTATATTATTATATTATTATATTATTATATTATTATATTATTATATTATTATATTATTATATTATTATATTATTATATTATTATATTATTATATTATTATATTATTATATTATTATATTATTATATTATTATATTATTATATTATTATATTATTATATTATTATATTATTATATTATTATATTATTATATTATTATATTATTATATTATTATATTATTATATTATTATATTATTATATTATTATATTATTATATTATTATATTATTATATTATTATATTATTATATTATTATATTATTATATTATTATATTATTATATTATTATATTATTATATTATTATATTATTATATTATTATATTATTATATTATTATATTATTATATTATTATATTATTATATTATTATATTATTATATTATTATATTATTATATTATTATATTATTATATTATTATATTATTATATTATTATATTATTATATTATTATATTATTATATTATTATATTATTATATTATTATATTATTATATTATTATATTATTATATTATTATATTATTATATTATTATATTATTATATTATTATATTATTATATTATTATATTATTATATTATTATATTATTATATTATTATATTATTATATTATTATATTATTATATTATTATATTATTATATTATTATATTATTATATTATTATATTATTATATTATTATATTATTATATTATTATATTATTATATTATTATATTATTATATTATTATATTATTATATTATTATATTATTATATTATTATATTATTATATTATTATATTATTATATTATTATATTATTATATTATTATATTATTATATTATTATATTATTATATTATTATATTATTATATTATTATATTATTATATTATTATATTATTATATTATTATATTATTATATTATTATATTATTATATTATTATATTATTATATTATTATATTATTATATTATTATATTATTATATTATTATATTATTATATTATTATATTATTATATTATTATATTATTATATTATTATATTATTATATTATTATATTATTATATTATTATATTATTATATTATTATATTATTATATTATTATATTATTATATTATTATATTATTATATTATTATATTATTATATTATTATATTATTATATTATTATATTATTATATTATTATATTATTATATTATTATATTATTATATTATTATATTATTATATTATTATATTATTATATTATTATATTATTATATTATTATATTATTATATTATTATATTATTATATTATTATATTATTATATTATTATATTATTATATTATTATATTATTATATTATTATATTATTATATTATTATATTATTATATTATTATATTATTATATTATTATATTATTATATTATTATATTATTATATTATTATATTATTATATTATTATATTATTATATTATTATATTATTATATTATTATATTATTATATTATTATATTATTATATTATTATATTATTATATTATTATATTATTATATTATTATATTATTATATTATTATATTATTATATTATTATATTATTATATTATTATATTATTATATTATTATATTATTATATTATTATATTATTATATTATTATATTATTATATTATTATATTATTATATTATTATATTATTATATTATTATATTATTATATTATTATATTATTATATTATTATATTATTATATTATTATATTATTATATTATTATATTATTATATTATTATATTATTATATTATTATATTATTATATTATTATATTATTATATTATTATATTATTATATTATTATATTATTATATTATTATATTATTATATTATTATATTATTATATTATTATATTATTATATTATTATATTATTATATTATTATATTATTATATTATTATATTATTATATTATTATATTATTATATTATTATATTATTATATTATTATATTATTATATTATTATATTATTATATTATTATATTATTATATTATTATATTATTATATTATTATATTATTATATTATTATATTATTATATTATTATATTATTATATTATTATATTATTATATTATTATATTATTATATTATTATATTATTATATTATTATATTATTATATTATTATATTATTATATTATTATATTATTATATTATTATATTATTATATTATTATATTATTATATTATTATATTATTATATTATTATATTATTATATTATTATATTATTATATTATTATATTATTATATTATTATATTATTATATTATTATATTATTATATTATTATATTATTATATTATTATATTATTATATTATTATATTATTATATTATTATATTATTATATTATTATATTATTATATTATTATATTATTATATTATTATATTATTATATTATTATATTATTATATTATTATATTATTATATTATTATATTATTATATTATTATATTATTATATTATTATATTATTATATTATTATATTATTATATTATTATATTATTATATTATTATATTATTATATTATTATATTATTATATTATTATATTATTATATTATTATATTATTATATTATTATATTATTATATTATTATATTATTATATTATTATATTATTATATTATTATATTATTATATTATTATATTATTATATTATTATATTATTATATTATTATATTATTATATTATTATATTATTATATTATTATATTATTATATTATTATATTATTATATTATTATATTATTATATTATTATATTATTATATTATTATATTATTATATTATTATATTATTATATTATTATATTATTATATTATTATATTATTATATTATTATATTATTATATTATTATATTATTATATTATTATATTATTATATTATTATATTATTATATTATTATATTATTATATTATTATATTATTATATTATTATATTATTATATTATTATATTATTATATTATTATATTATTATATTATTATATTATTATATTATTATATTATTATATTATTATATTATTATATTATTATATTATTATATTATTATATTATTATATTATTATATTATTATATTATTATATTATTATATTATTATATTATTATATTATTATATTATTATATTATTATATTATTATATTATTATATTATTATATTATTATATTATTATATTATTATATTATTATATTATTATATTATTATATTATTATATTATTATATTATTATATTATTATATTATTATATTATTATATTATTATATTATTATATTATTATATTATTATATTATTATATTATTATATTATTATATTATTATATTATTATATTATTATATTATTATATTATTATATTATTATATTATTATATTATTATATTATTATATTATTATATTATTATATTCTCGTGAACTTTATTCATAATCCAGTAATGTAAACCTAAAATAAACAATCGGTACAATTGGTGACAGCGGTGGGATTAAGAACAATAAAACAAAAAACTATAGGTATTTGGTATGATTTAATTGTTATGGAATTGAGATAAAAATTTCGAAGTCCAGAGACGGAGCGACGAGATTTTTCAACTAACTGTATTAAAGAGACGTTAAAAGTACGACTTCGTGAGGTTAGGAGAAAGAGCGATTAAATCCTGAAGAACAATAGAACATAATCTTTATGAAGAACATAAAGATGAGCAATAGAACACAAGAAGAAATCGTCGAGCAACTAAAGACTAAACGCAACCGTTGGTTAAAACGAATAAAAACTATCCGGATATTTCAATATAACTGTAATAATACAATAATTTGAAATAATTTGAAACAATAATGATGTAGCAGCAAAGTGAAATGAAACAAATGATGAAGCAGTAAAGTAGGATTTAAATGGGAAATAAGAGGTAAACGATCGAAGATGGCCAAACCAAAATGAATGAAAAATTAATTGAATTGTCTATTACAATCCAAAGTGAATTTAAACAAATTCAAAAATTAGTTTGTCAAAAGTTAAATAAAAAAATTAAGCAACTCGAACAAAATTTTCAACGTCTCGTAAAAACAAATGCAGCTGAGACTCTACAGATGATTCCAGAATGTGAACGTGGTGATTACAGGAGATTAAAGCAAAATGTGTCCACATAACTGAGCTAACAGACCAATATCAATCACTGCAAGAGTATATGCAGCAGATATCGAGAGATATCTAGATATCGAGAGATATTTGATACAAAGAATGGAGACACAAGAACCAGCGATGAAAAGAAGAAGCACGCAGTCGTTATTGAAATTCAGAGATTTCAATCAAATAATCAAATACTAGACTTGTGACAAAGTTGCACACATATCACGATCTTGATGGGATAAAAGGTTTAGATGACCAACTACAATACCATGCCGAATGAGCCATTTGGTAGTTGCCAGGAATGAGGGACATTTAACGACAGAGTCATTAAACAAAATTGATCATCGTAACGGAAACGCGCATAAAAATGCTGATGTAAAGTATAACGTATAAATACATTGCAAATGCCAATTAACTGAAGTTGTACTAAGTGTTGATTGGCAAGGATGCGTGTGAGAGACCCTGAAAAATTCAGTATGATATATGGCATCATTCGCACAATAATAATATTTCTGAGAGTTGATTTTAAATTAATGGTGCAGTTATCTCTGCTAAGAGAGCCGCCATTAGGCAAGCGCAGAGTTATAGTCTATAACAATTATGAAGATCAAACTTGGGATCAAAACCAATGGAGCCAATTTACTAATTTGTTACAGGCAAGGAAAACCAATTTTTTTAATGTAAATTATCTTAATTGAGAATAGTATTTTAGGCAATTCTCTTCAGAAAGTCGAACGAATGGAAAGTGGTATTCATGTTTGAGCATGACTACAAAAGCTAAAAGCTTACCAAACCAAACCAAATTAAAGTGTTTTGTTTTACTTCTCTGGTGATCTTATATAAATAAAGTTTGTTGGAAGAATTAAACAGTTAATTTGCTTAATTTACCTGCTTTTATGTGACCAATGTTGGTTGATCATATGTTTATAGTCATATTTTCAAAATTGAATATATGGATATGGCCGTCAATATGTTAAGTCCTGAATCTGTCAAAACTTTTCATCAGATCTTAAACAGATATAATTTTACTGTACATACATATAGTAAACTACGGACCAAATTAACAAGATACAATAAGCTATATAAAATAATATTTTCACCAAAACTTTTAATACCAGGGTCTCTTTTTTTTTTTGTTGAGTTTTATCTTAAATTTAATCGAATTTAAGTATTAAACTAACAAGTTTAATGAAATTAAAATAGAAAAAAAAACATGCAAACTTTATAATTGGGTTTGTCATAACGAAATCATCCTCAAACTCTTTAAAATTTGTTTGAATAGAACATTCTTCGTATATCTCCATATCGTATACACATTTTAAAGACCAAAAATGTGTTTCGATGATTGTTGTTGTTGTATGCGGTATATGGATGTAGATATGTTTAAAGGCTTCTCTATACTGAGAGTAATTCCACTAAAGTATTTTTGTTCCATAAACTTTGATTTTCTGGTTACTCCAGAGTCTTTACAAAAATATCTTTAATTCTCGCGGTACCAAATTAAGTGGGAATTGAAAACAAATTTTGTCACTGTTGATGTTTTTTATAAGCCCTGCCTACTTGTATTCAAGTTAAGAAACATTTAACTGTGTGAATTTTACAAAGACTTTCTAATATATGACATATCGAGCATCCTTATTAGAAAACCCCGGATATGTATTACATAAATACAATAATATATATTTTCGCAATATTTTGTTAAGTTCCGCTTTTGTATAGTACGAGTACAGTTTATTTTTTTGGCAATTACATAATCATGCGCATGGTTCCTCTTATGTTATATGTTTGGTTATGTAGTTTTTTTTATGTTGGTTTTTTAAACATAAAAATGGATTTTGGTTAAATGGTAAAAATTCACCAACAGACTTCTTGGTAGACGTTTTTTAATTTACAGATTTTTATTTTTTTGGAAAATTCATAAAAAAAACTTCGATTGACAATAAAAATGTAATAATAAATAACATTTTAAGCACTTTGAAGCAAAAAAATAATAATAATACTACGTTGAAGTTTTCCAGACAATTTTCTTTTGTGCAAATGAATTTTTTCGATTAAATTTTAAATAATTTGATAACACTTTAAGTAATTTAATGTAAATTCGTTGCCAAAAAAATTAATTTTCCATCGATATTTTTAAACCCAGAAATATGTGTATATACATATATAATAATAAACTGTGGCACTGTATTTTCAAGCATGCTTACTGTACCAATATCTATATAACGAATTTAGGCCAGTATTGTGACATAGATTCATATAAAGGATGTCCAAATACGGATGTTTCTTGTAAATAAAACTTTTTGTATGTCTAAAAAAATAATTCAATATTCGAACTAGTGTTTAGGGGGAATTATCTCGCTGCTTTCTTCTTCATATGTCCATTTAATATCTGAAAGAATAAAATCCCTATAAACCAAAACAATATGAGACGAATCTGAATAAAAGTGTTGAAAAATACGTGTCATAATTGTAGATTAATGGATTTTTCATGCCATTGATTATGTGGAGCACCGTCAAAACCAGATATTGTATAATAGGTTGGATATATAAACTTGCATTACAAAATCTTGCATTACAATTTTATAAATGTACAGGAAATTGTGATGCAAGATAACAAATCAGTGGTTCAATTAATTCTACTGTATTACAATAATTGCCAATGTACTGAAAGTAATAATAAAATGAAATCAAAGTGTCCTTTGTTCCACAAACATAATCTCACTTACATTTATATATTCACAAAGAAAAACCTTTCGTACATTAACTTGGGGCGTTAATGAACGACAGGCGTAGAGTCTGACTGTCACCTCCAAGTAGAGGAAAATTATTAATTAAATATTTAATTGAATAATATCCTCGCGGTGCGCCCTGGACAGCTATGGTAGCCAAACGGTCAGTATAGCTATGGAAACATGGTAAACTTCTGGCATAGTAGGCACCTAGTTGACGAACGACAGCAGCATAATAAAATCCAGGAAGCATCTGTCTTACAATGAGCGGCTTCTCGGTCTGCGTCTGCACCGAATCGGTCGGCAGTATTTAAAGTCTGGCCGTAGACTGAAAAGGCTATAGGAAGGACACCCTTAAAATAAACCAGCAATGAATAAAACACCAGGAAATAATAACCCAGGTGGCAGAACTGCACTGCAGGAAAATTTACCCTCTACGGAGAATCCATAACCCCATGGATTCTGGGGAGGGTCAATCATTGCAAAACAATTATGACGCCATTGACTCAGACAATTTCATGAGCAGAGGTACTAGTTACAACCCATTCAGAATGGGCAAGCTAATGATGAGATCTCCTATAAGGCCACGAAGTATCTCTGTGGAAAATTTAGCAAAAAGTAATGATTCTCGGCAGATGAGTTACAGTAGTTCTTAACAAATATCTGGGAGTGAAATGATAAAATAATCCAAACATTACAAGCAGAATTAAAGGAAGCACGAAATGAGATCCAAAAATTAAAACTGATGATAGAACAGAGTCAACCACAAGTAAATAATTATACTATACCTGATTCGAGCGAAGAAGAAGACATACTAGCACAAGAAACAGCATGGCTACTACCAAAATCCAAAAAAAGGAAGCGTTCGTCAGAAAAATGTAATCAAGCAGGTACTGCATCAGACAAAACGGATAACCATCTAAATTCAAAAACTAAATCTCAGCCAGAAAAAAATAACTCACCAGGAAATTATACAACTTTTTAAAAAACTAAAGAACCTAAAAAAAGCAAACAAAATCCTCCCCCCGTAATAATTAGCAATGCGACAAACTATTCAGTCATTAACAAGTCATTACAGGATAACAGCATCCATCAATTTTCAAGCTAGAATGATGGACAATAATCAACTAAAAATAAATGTAGACATCGATACAGATTATAGAAATCTAACAGAATATTTAAACGGTTCGCAGCAACAGTGGCATTCATATGAAAATAAGCCCGACAAGGGTTATGGTTAGAAATTTACACCAATCATGCAACCCAGAAGACATTAAAAGTGAACTGTGCGAAAGGGGTTTTAAAATCATTGATGTCGTCATTAAAATTAAAAAGTCTAAGATAGGGGATGAAGAAATAAGAATTCCTCTTCCATTATTCATGCTAACCTTCGACAACAAAGAAGATATAAGAAAAATTTACGAAATAAAACATATGTGCCATATGGGAGTAAAGATCGAGGCGGTAAGAAGTCATCATGTCAGAGGTGGTATATCTTATGCACAGGTGGCTGCGACAGGAAAGGTCAGCTCAGCACCAGTGTTGAACCCTACACATTCGAATACTCTGATGGAAATGATGCAGAATGTTTCGAATGCCATAAGCAACCTTTCTGAAAGGCTACAAAGATTGGAGCAGGACAATTCTTCTTTATTATTCTAGTTATTTCTCCCAAAATGATGTACCAAGAAAACTTGAAAATTGCTACATGGAATGCTAATGGTATTAAAAATAAAAAACATGAACTTGAAGTTTTTTTAAAAATGCAAAATATCGATGTGTGTCTGATATCTGAGACCTACTCAACGAAAACTTTACGAAACAATTCATCCGGATAACCAAGCAAGAGGTGGAACCACTGTTATAATAAACAATTATATTAAAGACCATGAATGCCAGCATTATCAATCACCTGAAACCCAGCTTACCGTAGTAGAAATTACATCTACCAAGCAACGCCTTCAGATAGGAGCGATATATTTTCCACCTAGATACAACCTGAAGAAATCAAACTACTTGAATATCCTACAACATTTCGATGGTAGATTTATATTAGGAGGAGATTTTAATGCAAAACATGTTGACTTTGGATCTAGGCTTACAACAACCAAAGGTAACGAACTACAAAATGCAATTAATGAAATGGAATGTAACATACATTCCACTGGCAAGCCGACATATTGGCCTACAGACGCAGTTAAAACTGCTGATCTACTGCATTTCTTTATATCAAAACAAGTTTCATTAAATTTTATTGGAGTAGAGGATAGCGTCTCTGATCATTCAGATACGGTCTCTGATCATTCTGCAGTGATACTTACCATAAGCGACAAGATAATTAGGAAGGAAACAAGACTAACTCTTGTCAATAAAATAACTGACTGGGTTAGCTTCAGATCTGAATTAGAAAGCAAAATTAACCTACAAACACGATTAAAAACGGTAACGGAGCTAGAGGAAGAGGTTGAAAACTTCACAAATATCATTCAATTAGCCGCGTGGAATAACACTAAATGAACAGCATCCAAAACTACTGGTAAAAGCTACCAAAGAGAAATTAGGAACCTGGTCTTAGAAAAAAGGAAAGTTAGGAAAAAATGGCAACAAACGAGAAGTCCATCTGACAAGACGATCCTAAATAAAAAATCACAGCAGCTTAAGCGAGAAATTCAGAAGCTAACTGAAAAATCGTTTTCTTCGTTTCTTGGAAAGTTGACGGCTGATGAAAATACAGACTACTCATTATGGAAGGCAACCAAAAGAATGAAAAACCCAATCATACAGATCCCTCCTATTAAGCGAAATGATGGCTCGTGGGCCAGGGATAACAAATCAAAAGCTGAAGTGCTTGCTGATCATCTGGCTGGTATTTTCCAACCAAATGAGACCGAATCGGATATTATAATCGAAAATGGAACCAACGACTATGGGGGCAATATCCCATTAATAACTCAGAAAGAAGTTACTAGGGAAATAAAACTCAATCTCTCAATCTTTTAACATGAGAAATTCTAAAGCAACAACCAAAGAAAGCTATTGTTCAACTAACTCATTTTGTTTAATGCTATTATTAGATTACGGCATGTTCCTTCTGCCTGGAAAGTTGCAGAAGTTATTTTGCTACCGAAACCAGGAAAACCGCTAAATGAAGCTCTATCATATCGACCAATATCCCTGCTTCCTATCATCTCAAAGCTAATGGAGAGACTTCTTCTGAGAAGAATGACACCAGTAGAAACCTAATACCGGATCACCAATTTGGATTCGGATGTAAACATTCAACAATTGAAACAAAAGACTTTTTAGAGTAAAACAAGAAGATGAGTATTCTGAATTGAGAGAGGTAAGGGCAGGAGTCCCACAAGGCAGTGTCCTGGGTCCACTCTTATATCTACTTTATACAAGTGATATACTACAGTCCGATCATGTAAGCATAGCAAAGTTTGCTAACGACACCGCTATACTAGCAACAGCGAAAACTGTCGAAGAGGCAGCGAATAAACTTCAATATGCAAGTGAAGAAATTCACCAGTGGACCAAGCGATGGACGATCAAACTTAATGAATTAAAATCTGCGCATGTCAACTTTACGAACAAACTATTGGTTAATCCGCCGCCAATCAGCATAAACGATGTAATGGTGACATACGAGAACTCCGCCAAATACTTGGGTATGACACTAGACGTTAAGCTCAAATGGAAAGAGCGTGTGAAGAAGAAAAGAAAGGAGCTTGATCTGAAATATAGACAATTGTACTGGCTAATTGGACGAAAGTCAAAATTAAGCACAGACAACAAAATATTGATTTACAATCAAATCATAAAACCAGTCTGGCTATATGGTATTCAGCTTTGGGGCTGTACTAAAAATGCTAACATCAAACCTAAACAAAACTTCCAGAATAAGGTACTTCGGAGTATAGTCAATGCACCCTGGTACATTCGTAATAAGGATTTGCATCGAAATTTGGGGATACCGGATGTAAAACATGAAATAAAAAGATTTTCTTTTGTTTTGTTCATTTTAATATACAACTATGTACGGTTTATGATAATTTTTAATCATGAATATTAAAATTACATAATAATTTTTATTTCTACAAAGGTTTCCAATAAAGTAAAAGACAAATCATTCATTGATGGGTTTAGATTTAACCTAGCCCGTAAAACTGAAAAACAAATACCATTGGGCATGGGAAGAAGAAGCGCCGCAAACTGCTATGCCAACACTTGAACATATTTCAACCTTTATAAAATCCAGAAGCCACATGATACACGGTCAGCGCGGCGAATTAGATACTCCTAGTACTGGGCATACGAATAGCAAATCGCAAGTTAGATCATTTGGTTTACGATCCGGCACCGCTTTTCTGCGGATGCGACCAGCACATTCATTGCATGTATACCGTTTTTTTTACGTAAATTGGAAGCAGGAAGGTCATTTAATTATTCGGTGTCACAAGTTTCTTGCCCTATCAGTGGATGACCGGAAGAAGTTAGCTCTGCATACCAAATTGTGCCTTAATTGCTTAAAACCATCGCGCATGCATTGAATGTTCCTTTATGGCATCCATTGGTGAACTATACATTCTTCGCAACTGTACAAGTGTATGTAAGTACCGGTAATAAGAAAACAGTGGCATGCACAGCACTTTTGGATACGGGGACCCAGCTTATTTTTATTTCGAAATCACTTTCACCCAAGCTAGGTTTGCCACCAGTAAAGCAGCAGTTATATATTAATGGGATTGATGGCAGTGCCACGCAGTCTATGGGTGCACTCACAATAAATATTACATCTCGAATTGGAAATTTTACGACGGATCTAGAAGTAGACGTTTTATCCAGAATACCAAGCAACCAACCGTCAATCGCATTGGTTCGAGAGGAATTGGGTATACCGAATGACATAGAATTGGCTGATCCTTCATTCCATGAGCCGAGGGCCATTGATTTGCTAATTGGAAATGAGCTATTAATTTAGATGGTCGTTTAAAGCTGGACAGTGGAAATATGTTGCAATACATAACTCTGGGATGTATTGTGGCTGGCAGATGTGCACTATCAGCAAGTGTAAATGAATGTTCAGTGTGTGTAGCTAGTTCATTGCTAGTTCAACAAATTTAACCCTTCTGGAACTTAGATGAAGAACTGATTAAGTTGCCACCAACCAGGAAAAAAGAAAATACGTGCGTTTACCATTTGCTAAAGCAGTCCAATTGCTTGGGGATTCTTCGAAACTCGCGTTAAACAGATTTTTAAATCTCGAAAGGCGACTGGGTCAGGATGTAGTTGCAAAGAAATTATATTGCAACTTCATAGACGAGTATATACGTTTGGACCACATGGAACTTGTGAGGTATATAACACCGAGCAAATGTTACTTATTGGCTGTTTTTAATCCATCAGGAAGACTGAAGTTATCAGTGTATATATTGGCGGTTTAGTTCCAGCGATCTAGTTCAAACTTACCAGTTAGACACGGTTATTTGCGGTCTAGGTCCGGTGTCGTGCATGGCTACAAGATGTTTGCATGAGCTAGAGCTACAGCATCAAAAAGATTTTCCAGATGCTGCTGCACAATCGACAAAGATTGTTATGTAGATAAAATATTAACTGGTTCCAATTCCGTAGTCGAATCAGCTGAGATTAAATTGCAAATTATGAGTTTTTTTGCGGGCTTTAATGAGTCTTAAAAAATGGGGTACAAATAATAAAAGTTTGTGGCGATGAATTGATGAAAGTTCTGGGTCTCTTGTATGATTGTTTTAAAATCAAAGTGCAGCCAAATAAATTCTCAAACAAATTTATGAAGCGCAGTGTAATTTCGGATGTGGCCATAATATTTGACCCGCTGAGGTTGATAGCTCCTGGTTTTAGCAAAAACGTTAATGCAGTGGTTGTGGTTAATGCAGTGGTTGTGGTTTCTCAAAATTGACTGGGATGCGAAATTACCAATAGAGGTTCATGAGGAATGGTTAACCTATAGAAACGAGCTCTCCGAATTAAAGCATCTGAGCGTTAAAGCCTCGACATTTATTTGGTGGTTGTTAAAATCCTGCGGGAATGTAGTTGCATTGCTCTGCCGATGCAAATGGGAAGGCTTATGGTGGATGTATTTATATACGCAGTAGAAGCAACAATAAAGTAGTTTGCCGATTAGTGTGCTCCAAATCGAGAATCGCACCGAAGGGTAAAACTATACTCGAGTTATGCACTGCAGAGGTAGTTGCAAAGATGGCTGCCAAACACAAAGAAGTTGTTAATTATCCAGTGGAAGGGTTGTATTTCTGGAGTGATTCAACAATCGTGCTACACTGGATCAATACACCAATTCAATACCTGGAAGTCTTTGTGGCAAATCGAATCAAAACTATTCATCATTTATCATTGAAGGTAAGTTGGTGTCACGTGGATTCAAAAGCAAATCCGGCCGATATTGTTTCGCGGAGAATGAAAACATCATTATTAATAGCCGCTGAGTTATAGTAGATTGGCCAGGATAAATTATTGCAGGATTCCAAAGAGTGGAATCGCCTTTTTCTATCGACAGACACTGTAGTAAAAAGCGTGGCTCATGTAGCAGTACGAGAAGTTAATTGCGATATGCTTTCGAGTTTGCATCACCGAAATTCCTTTATGACTTTACAATACACTTTTGGTTTTGTCATGCACTATTTACACAATTTGAAATGGAAAGGCAGGACCTGTAATGGTATAAGCTATCACTGGCATAAGTTGCCGCGGGCATGACGCATTGGTTAGAGCTGTTCAGATAAGTGAGTTTGTAACCGACGTGAACTATGTATCAACAGTGAAGTATCAATTGAAGAATAAATGTCTTCGGTCATTAGATGCTTTCAAGACTAAAGAGGTGTGATACGTGTTGGAGGACACCTAAGGTTCTCAAATTTAACCTACACATCGAAGCATCTCACAGTCTTGCCAGCAAATCATTTCGTGACAACAGCCATAATACGGTTTATTCACAACACACACCTACATGTGGGGCCTTAAGGCTTTTTGGCCGCGACTCGTCAACTATACTGGGCAAAAAATCGTAAATACTTTGGTAAACAACTGTGTCATCGGCACTAAGACGATTTGTAACTACACGGGGATTGCCGGAAAAAGGAATTATCGATAACGGGCGAAATTTTGTTGGTGTCAATAACAAATTGCGCGAATTGGCGAATTGTGCGAATTTGTTGATGAGTACTAATTTGAACGATGAAATACAATCCTGGTGCGCAGAGAGGAGAATCGAATGGAAATTCGCACCGCCAGGTTCTCCACATTTTGGCGGAAAGTGTTTTAAATTCCAGGCCGATTGTTCCCATGCTTGCAAACGATGTAATAGATGTGCTCACAACGGGGCATTTTTTGGTTGGACGGCCTGATACCGGAGCCAGCATATATTGATGATGGTGTAACCTATAATCAAAAATGGGAGCAAGTTAACCAAATTTATAAAACATTCTAGTCACGATGGGCTACCGAATACTTGTGAGAGTTGCAGAAACGAAATTATTGGCAGAATAAAACACCAAATATCAAAATTGGCATGATTGTAATCATTCAGGATCCAAATCTTCCACCATTGCAATGGAAGTTCGGGAAAGTGACCTCGCTAACATCCTTCTCCGATGGCGGAGACACCAATTCGTAATAAATCTGCTGATGTCGAAAAAATGTATCGACAAGTATGGACAAAGAATCTCACCTAATTTATTTTGGTCCGGTGCATTAATATTTCTGGTCGTTATGTTGAATTTACTGGAGCGAATTCGAATTTAGTAAATTCGAATATGGATTAGACCGAAGTCAATGATATGTTGATACACGCGACGACGTATAAGGAAATCCAGGCCAAATTCTTCTAAATTGTGATGGCCAAAGTGGTAGAGAATGTAACCATTTGTGGTGTCATAAATCCCACTCAGGTCTTAGCAGGCGTTGTAAGTTACATGTTCTATAGCGAATTTCTGTTAACGTGAGGGGTTAAAACCTTTTTTCGATATTATTGTCAAAAAAATTTTATTTTCGAAACGTTGAAGTGCAGATGTTGTCCACTATTTATCCTACAACTCTCCTTGATTTAGTTAATGTTATTTCTTCAATAAACAAATGATGCCTAGACGGAATTTTCATCTGAACCTTTCAGTATAAAGACCATATACTCTTAAAAATTCATAACCGATCATAATATTATTAAACAGTACATCCCACTATTTTAAAAAAAATAAAATCTAACCTGTTAAGTTTACCTATTATTTACGATACTATCTTATAAACCATGAAAGGAACTCACAAAACTTAGTTTGTAACCATATAATGATGTTGGTTCGTTAAAGTCGTTATTAAAAAAGTTAAAGTCGCGTTGGTATATTTTACCATACAAACGAAATGTTTGTTAACAAGCGACAGTAAAACTAGGGATTTTTCTTTATCATATGTTTTATCTTAACTTTGTTTAACCAACTGATACAAATACACATACATACACACACATGCTATATATAAAAAATCTATATAATTTTTTTTATATAAAAGTCATTTGAATGAAACAAACAACAACAATTTCATGAATAAATATAATAATCAAGGAGAATGAGAGCAATGCAGTAATTTCATAATATACCAAAACATAATATTTGTGCTCCTTATCCGGCAAACAAATAACCCTATCTCGTTCTCGAACGAAGTTCGGTTCTAATGGATGTTTTTTGTAAGCATGAAAAATGTCGTTCTTGTGTTTTTATTTGCTTATTTTACCACAGATGAAAAAATCCACAATCAGACACATTCCGTTTTATTGACACTTAGAAAGATGCTTATTCCGCTAAATTTTTGACGCCATCAATTTTTACATCTCTAGCCAAAACAATTTAGTAACCGTTGTAAGAAATTCGATTTATTATAGGACTTGATTTTAAACTAAAAATTGGAAACTTTGCATGGTTTTATAGATTTTCCATTGTCTGCGACCATTTATTTTATCGAAGAACTGGTATATTTGTACCGAAAGCCTTTTTTGAGTATATAACTGTATTTTGAAATATAATTAGCCCCTTGAAATCAGGTCAATCACTCCCGGAACAAATCGAGTGGGTTTTCGTACCAGCTTATCTTAATTGGCTGGAGGCCTTCAACAAAGTTTTATGGGCGAAAAAATAACAGATAAGTGGAAAGCGAGCAACAGGGTGGTTTCTACAAAGTTATATATAAGATGAAAAAAAGCTATGTAGTAAGTACGTGGAAAAATATGTAAAGAAATGGCGTCAGGACAATAAGAAATTATTTGAAGTATTTTTAATTAATTAAAAGAGCATATGGTTGGAAACTACCGCAACTTTTTTTATAGTAAAGGTTTTCTTGGAAGATCTGTGAGAATAAGAGTAAATAATAGAGTTTATAAAAAAATGTTTGTTAAACGGTAATAGATTTTATTTACGCATTAAATCAACTAGAGCCAGGAGTGAATAAAATTATAAAAAACTTATAATAAAGTTGTCTCCTATACTAAATGTGGTTGTAGTTTTGGGAGAGCAATACGAATGAGCTTCAGTTAACTTTTAAAAGTGTTGCCTGATCACTATAAGGTGCGAAGAATGTTATCAAAAGGGAAAACTAATAATAATATGTCGAGAAAGGCCTTAATTTTTTCCAAAATCTGTTATTGTATTAGTGTTTATGGTAGTGAGGTATTTAGCAAGTGCTTACGGCAACTTAACTTGTGCGCAAATTCACCAACCCATTAAAAGTTATGCGTTACTTAGAGCACACTATTTTTATTTATTGCATGTTTAAAATACTGCTCTAAGTCTCTATCAAATGTTCTAGACAACCCGAAGAAAACAAATCGTTCTCCACCCCGAGGAGTTATCAATAACAGCAACCTTTGCTTCTGCCAAATAGCGGCTCTGTTTGCGGAGATCGCTGCTCCATCCATTTAGCAATAATTAAAGGGTCAATGACGAAGATGGCCACATATTCGAAGAACAATATGGAGCAAGTTGGTCTAGACGACATTGTTATTAAGCAAAAGAGAGTACAAAAATTACTGATTGAAATCCAAATTATTGAAAGGGAGAGGTTTGACCTAGGCCACAAAGCAGAATCAGACTTATCCGAATTCGAAGACAATTATTATTTGGTTCTCGCAGGTCTCAGTGCTGCGTCACGCAAGCGAAGTCTAGCTCAACCTAAGCTAGCACCACTAATGGATGTGGCTAGCACCACTCTTGGATAATTCAATGAACACAGCTACATGCTATATGGCAATTTTTCTTTGACACAGCTCCACGATACGACAGGAAGCGTTACACAGTCAACTCTTTGATCAAAACAAACATAGAACAGCCAAATATATCGCAACCCAACTTTGTGAATATTAGAAAGTTAACCGATGCATTCGATGAAATAATTAGAGGGCTAAAAGCGTTAGGTGTAGATGCTGAAAAGGGAGATCCATGGCTGATCTATATTACCCTGAATAAGCTTGTCAACGAAGTCAGATCGCTTTTGGCACTTGTGCGTATCAAGTGGCTAATTATACAAGATCAACTAGTAAATGTCCAATATGCAAAGCAGATGAACATCGCATAAACGATTGCCATACAAACAAGAACATGGCTTCGGAGCAAAGGTGACAAATACTTCAATTGTTTAACCAACAACAAATACTTCAATTGTTTAAACGGAGGACTACGAGTCCTCAAGATTGTTGATCAATAGTCAGGTTGTCAATATTGCCAAACGAGGCATCACACCTCACTACATTGTTCATCAGACGAAAATAAAGCGTCGAAATTCGGTCACTCAGCGAAGGCTCCCGTCGCTTCTCAATATAAGTTCTCAATATTGGATTGTCAACAAGAAGAAAACAGATCCAGTGATGATTCCGATACAAATACGTATGTAACCATCCCTGCAACTTCTTATGCTATACTACCAACCGCATTGGTCAAAATCAAAAACAGCACAGGGCAGTTCCAGATGTATAGAGCATTATTGGACTCCGCATCCCAGGCACTCTTTATATCTGAAAGGTGTGTGAAAGAATTGAATCTCGAACGTGAAGATGCCCGAATTCTAGTTAAAGGATTGAGAGGGACGGGTATGGGAACAACCAGAGGTTCTACAGAGCTAACAATATATTTAATCAATGGTGCAACATATTTAACGACACAGGAGTACATTATTCCGAAGGTATCCATCACAGCAAACCAGTACAACATAAGCGAAGGAGATATTCAAATGCTTAATGAGCTAGGGCTAGCTGATCCAAAATTTAAGAAGAGAGGTCCAATTGACCTATTATTATTAGGAGTGGATATACCTTTCAAGAAACTTAAATTGAAGCACTTGATTCTAGAGAGTGGATTAGCAACAGTTGGAACCACTTTTGGTTGGGTTGTGGCCAGCAAAAGTTTAGATACGAAACCTATAAATATATCAAATCTTAATATCTTTCTAGACATAGATAACTCATTCCGTAGATTCTGGGAAGTAGAAGAGATGCCCAAAGTTAGAAGAAGAACAAAAATGCCAGGAGTTATTGCAAGCCTTGTTCATTGTCAAATTACCTTTCAAACAACCAGGCAATCTACTTGGAAAATCGTACCATGCAGCATTAAATATATTGAAGGCATTGGAAAGGAAATTTGAACATGATGAGGGGTTTGCAAACATGTATAAAGCATTCATGGCAGAGTATCAGGAGCTTGGACACATGAAAAGGGTTCATACAAAGGACAACCCAAGCAAATAGTATATACTACATCACGGAGTGTTGAAAAAAAGCAGCACGACGACTAAACTGAGAGTCGTGTTCGACGCATTTGCTTATATCGGATATATCGGATATATCGCTAGCCACCACTTATCAAAATATAATTAAAGTTCTTTCCCACAGCATCAGTTCGTCGTCTGTGGTGACAAAGAGAAAATATACCGGCAGGTGTGGGTTAAATATGAACATCAGCAGTACCAGAATATTCTATGGAGAAATAACAGTAATCATCATCCAGCTACGTATCGGTTAAAAACACTTACGTATGGCACTGCATCAGCAGCGTACCTCGCAACAGTCAGTTTAAAAGATATTGGAAACAAATTACTACCATACCAGCTAGAAGCAGCCCAAGTAATAATGAAAGATATGCACGTAGACGACATGATGACTGGAAGAAATTCAAAAGCACAAATAAGAAAGATAATGACACAAGTTACTAGTGCATTGGAGAGCTATGGATTTAGAATGCGGAAATTTCTCACCAACGATGAGAATTTGCAATCATTCATCCAAAGTCAAGCCGCAGAAGAAGAAAACGCCAAACCTATCGGAGAACACTCGGATAGTCCAAGAGTATTAGGACTTCAGTGGGATCCGTATCAAGATTCTTTTAAATTCACTGTGAAGTTACCAGAGCGAGCTCCCCACGATATTATCGCATGCCAGTCGTACGTTTGATCCACTGGGGTGGTTGTCACCGATCATAATTCGAGTCAAGATTTTCTTTCTGATCTCTTGAACAGTGAAATAAGTCTAATCGGTTTCAGTGAGGCCAGTGAATGTGTCTATGCCGCAGTTTTATATGCTGTGGTGGAAACGAGCGATGGTCTAAGCGCAAACATAATTACAGCCAAATCTCGTATATCACCTGTCAAACAAATCAGTCTACCGCAAATTGTTGGGTGCTTTGCTGTTGGCTGACCTACTGAGAACCACAGAGGAGTCCCTAACTATTAAGGTAACTAACGTGTCATTGTTTAAAGATTCCCAAATAGTATTGGACTGGATGTCGGCACATCCTAGACGTTGGACGACATTTGATGCAATTAGAGACAGCAAAATGTCCAAAATGTACCAGCGAGACAGATGGTTCCATGTTGTGTCCAAGAAAAATCCTGCTGACATCGCTTCGAGGGGCATGATAACCTGTAATTTAGTTAAAAGCAGGTTGTGGTGGCACGGACCCAATTGGTTAGAGGACGCAAAATATATGAGATCTATTCAGACAAGAGACCAGCAAATAGGACAGATCACAACTGACGAACTACGCCCTGCAGCATTGGATGCTTTTCTAGTGCATACACACGATTTCCTGGACAACCTCATCACTAGATATTCCAGCTTTATCAAGATGGCTAAGGTTTTAGCAATGATAATGCGATTCATAAACAATCTATAGTGTAAGCAGGAAGGGCCAGACTTAACCAGAGAAGAAATAGAAGCTGCAGAGCAAATTCTATTACGACACATTCAACACACCGAGTTTCCTAGTGAAGTTGATGCATTACAAAATAAATGCGCCTTACCGCAAAACAGTAAGCTATTTACTTTTAATCCATTTATCGATGAAGGTAGCATCATCCGTGTAGGTGGGCGTATACAAAATTCGATGGCAACTTTCAACGTGAAGCATCCCATCATTTCACCGACGAAGCATCATGCGGTCAAATGAATAATAAGGGATACACACATATTCATCATCATGGAACGAGCCTACTAACCAGTACAATTAGGCAAATGTTTCGGATAATCAGAGGCAGGGTATTATCCAAAGCAGTAGTATGCAATTGCATTAAGTGCGTCAAGCAGAATCGGATTATGGGGATCTTGCCGTCAGCGTGAGTTCAATATGCTTATCCATTCGATAAAGTAGGTGTGAACTATTGTGGACCATTTAAAACCAATCCGGTACGAAGGAAAGGTCAGATACCCATAAAAATGTATGTCTTTATATTCATAAGTTTAAGCACAAAGGCAGTGAATATTAAAGCAGTGGGCAATCTCACGACCGAGAACTTCATTGGGTTAGTAAACCGATTTATATCGCGCAGAGAAGTATGTCACACTATATACAGCGAAGATTCTTCACAGAAGAAACAGATGCTGTGAAAAAAAAATGACAGGATGAATATTAAGTGAAAAGTTGGATGAAAGGTAAGAAGTTCAAAGAGTTGAGTGATGCTCCCTTGAAAACTTCTTTTTTTTTTAAGCAACTCCAAGGAAATTCCAACCAGGAAGTAAAGTGTCAGAAACATTTGTTACACAATACTTATCCACTATTGAGAAGTTAAGCAAATTAGAAATGGTTAAAAGAAGTAAAAAATCAAGGTTCATTGTCTATCGTTGTTTGAGTAGGATAAATTCTGTATCTTGTTCCGTCTCACTGAATTCTGCTATCTGCAGCCAACTTCTAACTCAGTGATAAAAATTTTATGTTGCAGAATAAACCACGTTTAATTGAATAAATATTGTGGCTCAGGCATCTTAATTCAGAAACTAAAGCAACACCTATTAGAAACGGTACTATACAAACATCTTCTAAACTCAAGCAATGAAATCTGTAAAATTGCCCCGACAAAAACCAAAATAGTCAAACACTTCTTTGTTTAGAAAGTCTTTGTTTGCTGAAAAAATTACAACATACTTCACACTTATATATCTGTTACAGCAACCATGACAAAACGCTCAAAATATACTACTGACATTTCATTATATTGTTTGCATTGTTTGTGTCGCACAAACAATGCAAAGGAATTGGGTGTAAATTAACAGCAGCATCAAAAGAAATTATTCGAAAGGTGAAAGCTCAAACTGAAGGAAGCACCCGTTGTAGTGGTAAAAAAATGGCTGCTAGGCTATAAACATATTCAGAAAAAGGATACAACACGTTCTGAAAAAGGAGGTTTGATTGAAGCATTTGAAGTTTTAAAAGGCCCACGATCTTCCTCTTGAAAAGAAAAAATAGACTGGATGGAACAAAGGAGTTGCTTCGTTTGTACGCAAGTGGGGTTTGTCGAATATCGTCTTCTCTAAAATGGCTTCGTACCACATTAGACAACATGTCAACTGTGGCGGCGCTATTTAATCTCTAGCCGCAATTTTAATAAAATTCATTTGTTTCATTACAGATAATTTCATTAAAATTTATTTATTTTACCAAACGGTAAAAATACCAATTTATTTAAAATATAATTATATATAATGTCGATAGCCCCATCTTACGTACGGTTTGTGTGTTATACTTCATACACAAACCACAATTGATATGTTATACGTAAAATAGCCTCTTTTCATTATTACTTTTATTCGCAGTATACCATGAACAAAAACAAAATATGAATTGCATATACTTTGAGTTGGCCATTACATTACGGTCTTACGAACTGTAAACGCAAAAAAATTAATCGTTATATAATTCTGGTGAAGATAAGGTTCTAATTAAGCAATAATTATAAAGTATTAAATAAAATATATAAAGATATTAAGGCTGTGTCCGAAACCCATGATAAATATTTGTGAATACAATTTTTGATATTTATTTGAAAAATATTCCCCTATATTTCCTGGTCCATAGGACACATCGGCATTTACACTTTTAATTGAGTTGTAACTGTCAAATGTGTATTCATTCAATTAGAATCCCAAAACATTAATCAAACTTTATGTAACTCGTCTTTAATGGAAATTATAGCATGTGTCATTATACGAGCATTTTTTAAAAAACTTGTGTCTGTGAAAGGGTTAATTGTTTATTGAAATTGTCATAGCAATGGAAAAGTTTAAATTTTTTTAACATGGATTGGTAGTATTACAAGACCAAGTAGTGCATTTTAAATGTAGCGCATGCTACGTGATGAGTTTGGCTGTTATTATAGAAAGTGTTGGTATTTGTCAAAAACTATCATAGCAACTGAAAATTCGGCTGTCTTCGATTTTATTAAGTAAATTTCAAAAATTTGTATTCCCAAATATTTGGGTTTCGGACACAGTCTTAATACATTAATAAGTATTAATAAGTGTTAATAAGTATTAATATCGAACACAGGTGATGATTTGGCCGCCGTTATTACAAATGGACATTTTCCACTCGTTTTTCTGAACCGTGGCGTTAGATTCAGAGCGATAGTTTAGGTAAACGTTTTACATGAATATAGACTATTTAAAAAAAGAGGCCATATCGAACAAAAGTGAATTGAAATGTTTTTAGTTTCCTTCGTTTATTAACGTAATCCGCAGTATCAACAAAGCTACTTTGTAGTTAACCTCAAGCCGAACGGTTAAATCGTAAGTTCCTTTTTATTAAAAACCGTCCATATATTTCTTAAAACTTTGCCATTATTCAGATAACTCTTGCGCGCTGAAGTTACACGATGTAGTGATCAGACCCATGGTCATATATGGGTGTAAGAGTTCAACCCAGAAAAATGGGAGTATGAAAGATGTCCTCCATAAAGTAAAAGAAAAGCGAGTATGCTGGCTCGGTCACAATCTGTGAGCCGATCTTCATCTGGCAGAAATATAACTTATTGTCAGCGACGAAGGCTCCTCATGGTAAAGATCGAATAGAGCAAGTTTGGAGTTTCGGGCCAGTAATGGCCTGTAAAACCGTTTAGTACTTCTATTATCAATAAAATCTATCTGTAATGAGTTGTTTTAATGACTGAACAAAAAAATGACATAAACAATGTTAAAAAAACGTCGTATTGTCACCGCAGAGTGTTAAAGATTACTCACCCTCTAAGGAAATCTCTTTATTTGCACTAATAGTCAAATAGAAAATTTAATTATAAATAATGCTCCGTTCCGGTTTAATCAATCAAATTGAGATTTATTGTTGATTAGATAAATTAAATTTTATCTTAAATAGATATATTATGTATATAAATAATAGACTCTTCTTCCCTATAGATCTAGCAAAATATTTAACTCAAATCTATTTTTAAAAATGAAAATAACAAATCTCTTTTAATATGGACATAAATCGAAATTGATGGAGAAACTAATTTCTTGTATCTTTCAAAAATTTAATTACTACTCGTTTATTTCAATATTACAGTTCGTTTTAAAATATGAGGTTAGGTTTAATTAAAATTGATTGTGACATTTATGGTATAATCGAAACGTTTTTTAATTAACCCATTGAATGCATTTATTTCCCAAATGAGAATAACCAAATGTGGGAAGTGGTAACTTTAAATAAATAAAGTTAAGGTTAAGCACTGATATCGCAGTCCATTATCTGAACATCCAGCAAATCGTAAAATAAACAAAATTTTGCACAAAATACGGAGCTCCTGTCTGTAGTATGTGCAACGTAAAACATAACAATAAAAAAGCAAACGCAAAAATTATTTTTAACAATTTTTGACAATATTTATAAAGTACGAAGTCAGACAGAAAACTATGATTAAAACCCATTTTCAGACCACTCAAGGAATTATCCCAGATTTGGAACATAGGAGAATATAGAAAAAAACACCGCCAGATTATAACAAATCTCGATGAGATATGAGAAAGATACAGCATTGTAACATATCTATATACCTAAAGTTTATGCAGGAAACATATGAAACTAACCCAGAACAAGTCTGCATATAACATATCTCGTCATGGTTTATAAAACCGAACACTTTGTACAGAAGGGAAGTTGACTTACAACCGCGATAGTGTTCACACGTAAAGTTGAAATATAAAGACTAGTGTCAAATCCCCCATCAGTGGCAAGCGGCTAAGTTTTAGGAATTAGTAAAAAGTGAATCAACTTGATAGATCATAAAGTTAGAAATTAAATAAAGAAATACTCTGAAATATTGCAAATATTAGTATTTTATTAAATTGCGAAATCCAACACGAACCGTACTAGAAAGCTCGAAAACGTAACATTGGTGTCAAAAATGGGTTACCGCAATTGGGAATGGAGAACTTCCAGGACTGCACAACCCAGCAGCCGCGTGATATGAGAGCGCGAGGGTTATCCAAGACTGGAGATAAATCAGAGCTATATCGACGATTGCAGAAAGCTGTGAAACAGGAGCCAAGGGAAGCTAAATTGTGTTGCTGAGGACAAATTAAAAACCCAGCAAGTGAAAGCACCAACTGCTAGGATGCCACTGTCCAATGAAGGAGCGGCTCCAAGAGTTTGAGGAAATGTTCAAAGAAATCGAAGGCCGTCTAGAATATTTCACTCCACTCGCCGATTAAAGTTCCAAAAAAAACACTACGACAACCATTGAAAACTAGTTGCTGGAAGCTCAAAAAGACTATTAAAACCACCTGCATTTGATGGCGAAACTTCATTCGAGAACTTCAGGGCCAATTTCAAGCCGCAGTACAACTCAACGGATGGGCAAAATGCTAACAACTCAATGCGTTAATCCTGGCGCTTCGAGAAAGTAAGCAGCAGATAGTTTACAAGAGAAAGTATCATGAATGAATTAGAATTAAGATACGGGCAAACTCACGTTCAAGAATTAAGTAAGATCCGGCTTCACAATAAGAGACAGCTGTGCGGGGAGAGCTTTCAAGAGCTTGAACGGGACATCACCAATTTTGCACGACAGGCATACCGTCGAAGCCCAGCTGACATATTGAGTGGTTTGACGGTAGATGCATTCATTAATGCTGTTAGAAAGGACAATTTGGAGCTTCATCTGAGAACAAACTCAAAAGGAAAGCCAATGAATGAAGTCTTCGCATCCGCATTAGACTACGAAGCTGCCAGAGCAAGTTTGTCGACCGATACCGCCATAAAATTATGAAAGCTAGAGGCCGATGACATAGCACAAATAAAGGCGCTAATACAGAAAAGCAAACGACGTCCAGCGTTCCGTAATCGTCTAACTCCATCTCGATCAAGATGTTTTATATGTTAGAAACATAGTCATTACATCCGAGACAGCAAAGAATCGACGGCACTGAGAACAACGCAGCTGAGCGATAACCGCGACAAGAGAATGGCAACGGGAGATGTGCGGCAGATAATGACGCAAAATAATGAAGATGGAGGACAATTGACCGATCTCTTCAAAGAATATCCGGAAAACTAGGTTTCACCAGCTTTAAAGCTGGTGAAAGTGGAAGAGCGCCCCAGGGTCACGGTTATAGGCTCGGGAAGGTTTGCAACCGTTTAGTAGCTAATGAGATATGGAACAATGCTCACTAACACTAGATACCAGAGCATCAAGATCAGAAGTACAGCCTGATATGTTATAACGAGAGCAGGTAGGAGATATGATTCATTACAAACTGATGACAGCGACGATGAGTGCATATTGAGATTGGACTTTATGACAGAGCATCAAATGTCTTTCAATATAAAGAACCAGGTGTTAAAATGGCGGAACATCAAGAAAATCTAGAAAATAACATTTAGAAAATCTTCGGCAGGTACTTCGCATCATTAAAAGAAAAAGAACAAGAATTACTTGGGACACATCGTATGGGGAGAAGGAGTGCCAACCTATTCACAAAAGCTATCGGCAGTCAGAAGGTGGCCAATTCCAAGAAATGTACAAGAAGTAAGAAGTTTTCTGGGACTGTGCTCGTATTACCGAAGATTTGTACCCAATTTTGTCGACGTCGCATGAATTTTGCACTGCCTGACCGAGAAAACCTAGAAATTCCAATGGACAGGAAGCATCAAATAGCACTTGCAGAGCTAATGAGGAAATTATGCTGTTCTCATATATTAGGATATCCGAAGGCAGAAGAGCTCTTCATACTGGACACAGATGCTAGCAAGCATGGAATGGGACCTGTTCTTTCACAAATCCAAGGAGGCAAAAAACGCGTACTAGTCTATTACAGCCGTGCGTTTTCCAAAGCCAAAACAAATTATTGCGTGACCCGACGGGAATTATTAGCTGAAGTAGATACCGTCGAATATTTCCACAAGTATTTGTATGGACAGGAATTCCGGCTGCGAACAGATCAGGTGATGCTAAAATGGCTCATGCGGTTCAAAGAACCAAAAGGACAGGTGGGGAAATTGATCGAGCTACTCCAAGCGTATTCACTAAAAACGGAACATCGCAGAGGGCTGCTCCATAACAGCGCAGATGGAATGTCCAGATGACCATGCGCCATCCAGTGTAAACATTGTGAAAGACAGAAGCAAAATAGCAGTAACATCGAAATTAAACGAATCCGAGCTGAAGTTGAGGACTGCTGGAGCAACGAGCAACTAAATGAGAAGCAAGAGCGAGGCGTGGCTACCGGTTCATCAGTAATTGCGGCTGAAAGCATGACCGTAAAAAAATATTGGGTAGCCCCATGTCAAGCCCCATTGGAAGTCATTGAGATTGTAAGACGGATTGCTCACCAGGCTTTGGACAGAAACAATATACAACAAGCCGTGTTAACGGAAATGCTCCAGATCGCACTTGGGAGTCAATAAGACACTGGGAAAAATCAGAACGCGGTTCTATTGGGTTAATTGCCGAAAACACGAGGAAGGATGGTGAAGAACGTGGACAGTCTGTGTAAGCAGTAAAGGACCTCAAACTAAGACAAAAGGAAAGATGCAGCAGTACATTGTTGGAGTGCCCTTCGTGGGGATAGCAATGGATATTGCGGACCCGTTTCAAGAAATGAACGATGGCAATCGGTACATTCTCGTATGTATCGACTATTTCAGCAAGAAGGTGAATGCATGTCCGATCAAAGACCAGAAAGAACAGTAGCGGATACCTTTGTAAACAAATAGTTATGCAGTTTAGGGGTATGTCACATACTCAACATCAAAAAAACAAGAACAACACCACTACCCCCAATCTGATGGAATGATCGAAAGATTTAATAGTACTCTAGAAGAACATCTACGAAAAGAAGTTAATGCCAACCAGAACAATAGGAAGGCGATGCATACTTTTGTTTTTTGTGGGATATCGTAATTCAATATACAACACAACGGGAAATTTACCATCAATCGCCCTGTTCGGTAGAGAATTACGTCTTTCATGTGATGTCCAGTTCAGGTCGCCAAAAATTTAACCAGTGTCTACGCCTGATTATGTTGCCAATCTGCGAGAAAGAATAATCTAGGTACACGAAGCAGTCCGAAGGGATGCAATAAATGCGAGCAACCGTATGAAAACTCGCTACGACTTGCGAGTAAATAATGAGTAATTTTTGAAAGGAGACCTCACCGCTTGAATTGTAGAAACTACAGCGACAATATTTGCTATAACATTGTACTCGCTATAGACTCATCCATTTCACTGAAGCGATATTATGAGACTATCACTGTGAATGTAACCAACCGTTCAACCATTGATCAAATTTTTAAAATCAGGAGATTTTCGAAATAATTGTAAGAGTGTCATCAGTATGCATCAAACATACATCGATTTTTAAAAAGCATATGATAGAACCAACCACGGAAACATGCCTTGATATCACAGAAAAATTCAATTTCATATGCAAATCAACTAAGATGACCCGGATGATCAAGTGTGTGGCTTTCACTCGCTCCTATTTTATTCAATCTGACGCAAATCAGTGCAAAGTTTGGAAGTGATAACCTGAAATACACCTGCGCAGAAGATTTTAGTACTGTGGGTCAACTGTAACATCGAGGAACGATTCACATGCAAAAATAAAAAGTCCGAATTACTGCACAATTGCTTTATTCGCACAACTCAAACTTTAGCAAACAAAACGTCTATCATGGTCATAAAAACTTGCTCTTGATAAATACGATCAATGTCTTCTACTAAAGCAAAAGCAGGACCTTGACCTTCAATGAATGCAGAACTCTCTAGGGTTCATATAAGGCGCCGAGAACCAGTATCAGATTTTCATGAATTTCGAAATTTTTGCATCAAATCCAACTGAATTGTTTTGGTGCCAATAACAACCAGCTGATTTACATCAGACAAAAAGAGGCAGAATACGCTGGCGTGAGGACGTCAAACAAAGCCTGCGTGACAAAAGATATCGAAGCAGGAGACAATGTGCGAGAAACAAAACTTCCACGGACGCAAAATCCTTCCATGAGATTAAAAGCAAGAGAAAGAGCAAACGTATATGCGCATGAGTTTATATACTAATTCCAGTCTCAAACATCAATCATATGCAATATCTTTTTGTCAAAAGAGAAACTTTACAGGTTACAGATGTTTGTACAATTTTCATGAAGAGTCTCGTTTAGCAGAGTTATTTGATTGATTACATGCTATGAGTTACCGATTTCCTGCTCATAGTGGTAAGGACAGCTTACAACAACATTGCCAAGTCTTTTAACAAATCAACTGACCGGTTAAACGAAGCTAGTCAATTATACCAACTGGCCAATACTAAGGCTAAAGAATATGTGGCAAAATGAAGAATACGCCAACCAGCCATATAAGAATGGCAGGGCTCGCGAATAAGTTATAAATGTATGTTATATTTTATGAAAACCCAAATAGCCCATGGCTAAACAGTTCCTTTTAGAGAAGTCGACTTTAAGCTTTTAATTATTTAGTTTATTTGCTTTCTGCATAGCGCAATTGCAACAAATTCGTTCAATAATACTTTAAAAAAGTTAATTGCACTATCCTGAAACTCTAAGATAAAGCAGCAATTTGCAAATTTGATAAATTTTTTTTATATTTTACACCTATTTTATTACTGACGATAATTTCCCACTGACCCCATTTTCCAAAGAAATGTCAAATAATTTTTATTTTATAACACTTTTCGAATTTATTACTCTTTACCAAATGTCAAATTTAATTAATTCTATAACCTTAAACAATTAATTTACCATTTTAATGTTAATTCAACATTTTCCAATATCATTTCTCACTGTCAACGAATTTTTTTTTTATATTAATTATACGATAAAATTGAATTGACTGGTGACCCTTCATCCTATGAAATATCCTACACCATGTGTTATGAACGTTCATCATAGCTATTATCTTAGCATTACTAATATAAATTTCGGCCATAACACAAGACGAAAAATTCAAGTAATCAATCATATCGCAATATTTTATGAACCGCAAGTAGATTTTGAAACAATAAATCATGCCGTGTATATATTATATACAGTTAGTTGATTGTTACGATATAAATCATAAAATCATCGACAAAATCATTAAAAATTAATTTGAAAGTTTACAGATTTTTCAAAAATCCGCAAAGCATTCAAATTTTTGCATTTCGCACCAAAACACAAAAACTCCTCAACAATTTTAATCGAATGTATACTCGGAACAAAATCTAGAGGGAGTCATAAAATTGTAGTAATATTTTTATGGTATATGTCGTCACAATACAATTTACAGTGTTCTCACACACACACAGATTGATAGATTTTCCCTTGGTTTATCGTTAACATTTTTATGGCGATTATAATTTTTTTTTTTGGTTTTTATTTCATCTGAACTTGTTATCATTTTATTACGATAGAAGACCATTCTTTTCATGTGACCCATTTCGTATCTCTAATGCCGTATCACAAAAACTCTTTTTACTCAACAGCTAAGAATACGAAGAAGACGATGTAACAACATTTTCGATGAGTAATTTTTTACTATATTCTGAAAAGAAAATCTTTGTTCGATGATGATATGAATGAATTACTAAATGAAGCATTTTGATAGGATAAAAGTAATTTCAATGACCTGAAGAAATAAGCTCTTCAAGTTTAACAGTGTATTAAGCCTTTTTTCTATATACATACGTATATGCCATATATGATGTATACATTGTGAAGTGATTAATTACATGTATCATAATTATTTATGTTATAAATTTTATTTTATACACTACACGATAGACTACAATAATAGAATATAAATTAAACATTATCAATTTGCTATAATCACTTAAGTTTCACTTAATTTTGTTTTATGTCGATGAAGAAATCATAAACGAACCAGTAAAGACTGTAATAAAATTAATTCTAACAATATTATTACTCGTTTAATTGCTTTTTAGAAAATGCGATGAGGCAAGAACATTTTTTTTTTTAACAAAGTCGTGGGGTGGATTTTCAATTTTTATTGCGGAACGTGTTCTCCTTTGTAATATTGCCTTTGGTGAAAAATAAAGGAGATTTGTTGATTTTGTAATTTATTACAAAACAAAGTTTGCCTGAGCGCTGAGTTCAATTCGACGAAACCAATAATCTGTCGAACCAATAACCACCAAATTTTCGCATGCACAAAATTCATCACTAAGGATGTAGAAACAAGAAAAGATCTTATCAACATAGACGTGATTTGCATTAGTTGTCTAAAACAACAAACATATAGTATACAACTGTCAATCAAAGAAAAGATACCGAATTTAACACAAGAGACATCTCTCGATCAATGAGATCTCTATATTAATATTTATTTTTATTTATTTAAGAAACACTATTCCACGGTTGTTATAACTTAATGAATAGATAGAGACATAACAATATTAAATGATACAAAATATTCATACATTAGTTCATTCGGAAAATTACATATGTTTATATTAAAATACAAATTTCTGAATAATACAGAATAAAATTTAATAGAAAATTAAAAATTAAAATTACAAATTGCATTTCGAAAACTCGTTCTCGATTTTTCAAAATGAAATAAATCATAACATTCATTAAAGATTCTCGCCATTGACATTGTTGGTTCCATAGATCCATAGTTAGTTCTATGAAACATAATAAACAGGAAATCTCTCGGACGTAAAATCTTTGTAGGTACATAAATGTTCCAGGATCACAAAAGATTAGGACACTTAATACGGCCATTCATATAATTGCCAACAAACATGGCTGATGCAATTTATCGACGTTTCAATAGAGTATCAATGTGTAGATTATGACATCGTATTTCATACGATGGTAGATGTCGTACTTGCTGCCACATTGGTACATTGTGATCTGAGAGGTGTCCGAGTTTTCTATAAATATAAATGGTAAAGCGTTTTTGAACAGATTCTAATCTTGCAATATGTACATCATGGTGAGGATACCAAACCACTGCTGCATATTCAAGGTGAGATCTAACCAAAGAAGCAAATAACCTTACACAGGAAAATATATCAGCAAAGTCCTTTGTCATTCTAATAATGAAACCCAACATAGAGTTAGCTTTTAATATTATTTTATTTATGAGCAAACCAAAAGTTAATTTATGATCAAATATTAGACTGCCAAGTCTCAACTGGGCAAGAAGTGATGAAGAAAAAGCCAATGCTTTCGCTGTTCATCTAAAAAGCGTATTCTCACCACATGAACAAGTTAACAACTACATGCTACCAAACCAAACGGCGAATGATCCAAATTTTAAAACTATAAAGTTCAAGTAGAAGGAAGTTAAGAGCACAATCAAAAACTGCATAAGTCCGAAAAAAGCACCAGGACATGATCTTATTACCGGGAAAATAGTTAAAGAATTACCAGACATTAAACTAATAACGTACATCTTCAAAGCAATCATGCGAACTGGTTACATTCCTCAAAAATGGAAGATATCGCAAATTACAATGATACATAAGCATGCTGTACACGATATCAAAGTTATTTGAAAAATTGTTACTAAGGAAACTGAAACCAGTACTAGAAGAACGGCATATTATACCAGATCACCAATTTGGTTTCCGAAATCAGCACAGCACTATAGAGCAAGTTCACAGGATTGTCAACGCAATCAAATTCACCTTCGAAGAAAAAAATATTGTTCTGCTGTCTTCTTGGATATTGAACAAGCCTTCGACAAAGTTTGGCATAGAGGTTTAATATACAAAGTTAAAGAATTTTTGCCGAAGCAGTTCCATGTAGTTCTTGAAAACTATCTTCTTCAAAAAAAATACTTGGTTAAACAAAACGCAGCAACCACTGGTTTAAATGATATTATCGCAGGTGTTCCACAAGGAAGTGTCTTGGGACCAATTTTATACTTGTTGTATACAGCCGATTTGCCCATTTGCAATGAAGCTATAATATCAACATTTGCTGATGATACAGCCATATTAGTGTCTTGTGAAAATCCTCAAACTGCCTCAACGCAACTGCAAAACAATCTGAATAAAATTGAAAACTGGCTAAAGATTTGGCGAATAAAAGTCAATGAAAATAAATCAACACATGTTACATTCACACTTAACAAACTCACCTGCCCACAAATTAAATTGAACGGTGTAACTATTCCGCAGCAATCTAGTGTCAAATACTTAGGGGTACATCTGGACAGAAGGTTGACATGGAAAAAGCATATAGAAGCAAAGCATAAACAAATAAAAATAAAATTTGCTAAGATGTATTGGCTAATAGGAAGAAAATCAAGATTATCACTCGACAATAAAGTTTTACTATATAAAGCGATACTTATGCCCATATGGACATATGGTATTCAGTTATGGGGATCCACCAGCGCATCAAATAGAGAGTTTTTGCAATGTACACAATCAAAAATACTTCGTAGGATCGCGAATGCTCCCTGGTATATTCGAAACACCAACATACATCATGCCCTCGGTATTTTAACCATTAAAGATACAATTAGAACCTATAGTTCGAGATATTGTTCAAAACTAAAGAAACATCCCAATGTTTTGGCTCGGGACATTCTAAAACAACCGAGATACAGACGACTGAGAAGAGCTTATCCACTTGGACTCTTGAATTTATAAATTAAGTAAATGGTGCACACTAATAATAAGAATTACAATTGGTTAACACTTATAAAAATAGCATAGTAAGGTTAGTTTGTAAGATTCGCATACATCTTGTTAGTTTCTTTTTAGAAAGATTCAAGAATAAAGCCATAGGCAGTTGTAATAAAAAAAAATGATCAAATATTACTCCAAAATCCGTAATTGAGGTAGTCCTACAAAGTTGATTCTCATCAAAATAATAATTAAAAATCCTCGGATTCAGTGTTCTGAAAATGAGACTACCTTACACTTACTTGTATTGATAAACAATTTGTTCCTAGAACACCAACTAGATAATGAATTAATTTCCGACTGGAACGTAACTACATTACATAAAGATTGAATCCTCATGAAAATCTTTAAATCATCGGCAAATAATAAACATTTACAAACTTTAAATATGTTTGGAATGTCATTTACAAATAAAAGAAATATAATTGGACCTAAATGAGATCCTTGAGGAACACCTGAATGACAATATAAAAAGTCAGATTAAATATAATTTAACACCACATACTGTTTCCTACCCGTTAAATATGAAGAAATCCATCTTAAAAAATTTAGCAAAATCGAAATAAATTGTATCGACGTGCACACCCCTAGTTTCAAGAGATTCAATGACAAATTTAGTAAATTGCAATAGATTTGTAGTTGTAGATTTACCACTAATAAAACCATGCTGAGAACCCGAGATTATCTCTTTGGTATTGAATGACAAATGCTTCGACACAATAAATTAGAACAGTTTAGTTATAGAGGAAAGAATTGAGATACCTTGATAATTGGAAATGTCAGAACGGTTACCCTTTTTATAAATTGGAACAATATGTGATATTTTCCATGCTGTAGCAAACTGTCCACAAACTAAGGATTGATTAAAAATAAAACATAATGGATTAGCAATATTCACGGCAACACACTTAAGAATTGAAGACGGTATTCCATCAAGTCCACTTCCATCATTAAAGTTAAGTAGAGAACCACATATATCATCTTCTAAAATAGATAAATAAGGAATATCGAAATGGTAATTACTAACACGTGGAATATCATCAACGGTACCATCATCAACTTTATAAACAGATTAGAAGAAACTAGCAAAACCTGTGCATATTTCAGAAACCGTGTTCAGTTTTACGCCATTATAATTCATGATTGATGGAAAGCCTTTTAATTACCATTACGACTTTCATTAACAAACTTCCAAAATGATTTTGGATTTTCTTTGATATTACTTTCCATTAACTTAATATACCGAAGGTATTTAGAATGGAATTCAGAGTTAAATTGTTGGCGAAGATTTACAAATTTAGATTTACTAAATGCACATTGACTGCTTCTAAATTTATAGTACGCTCTATTCTTTCGGTTCCGTAAGTTGATCAAATCGTTATCAAACCAATGTGGGTAGTTATGGTTACGTTTTTTCCTGATTGGAACGAATCGGTCAAAAGCCACAAAAAGTAAATTATTAAAACATTCCACATTAGCATCAATATCCTTGTTTCTAAATAAATCATACCAGGGTAAACAACGGAGGTACTCAGACAGGCCGCCAATATCACAGGCTTTAAAATCATAATAAAAAGAATTATCCACAGAAAATACCCTGCATTTTTCTTTAAGATTTTTAATATAAAATAGAATCTCCAATGAATTATGATGTAAATCGGTATCCTTAAAATTCGTCAAAGATTCCTGAACCGTTAGAAATTCTGTATTATTAACAAAAATTAAATCTAAAAATGTATATTTATTATTAGAAAATAAATTAATTTGTTTAAGATTAAAACTGAATAACGCATCTAATACCGCTGACTCATTTAATGATAGACTATCTGACGATAATAGTTCCACTGATTCAGAATCAATTGACCATTGAATGTTACTTAAATTAAAATCACCCAGGGGTGGGATGTTGTAACATCACTATCGATACTATCGAAAGTGATGATCACATCACTAGTGATGAAAGTCGGTATGTTGTATCATTTTCGACAGATAATCGATAATTGTATATTGTAACACTTTTTTTTGCTTGAAATGACAGCTGTTTTTGAGACATTTTAATATTATTATTCTTATTAAATAAAATAAATAAACAATTGTTTCATAAATAGTATGATAAATAATTGAAGTAATATTGGTGAAGTTATTTTGTTTGTTTTATTATTAATAAAGAGTTCCGTCATCATCAAAACCTCAAAATACATTTTTAAAATGTCATATGCTAAGGGACAAATATTTATGACACCTAATACCCTAAATATGATATACAAAATTCATATCAGAATTTTACTTTGTTTTATAATAATATTATTTGTTTTTATAATATTATAAATTAATAAACAAGCTTATTCTTAATTTTTGAAAATTATTATTAATAAATTTTAATTAAATTGTATTAATATTTGTTTTCCTTGAAGTCTAAACATATGTATCACTCAGATTTTTGATGAGTGATGAAATATCGAAGTTTTCGCTTGTCGAAAGTGGTACAACATACCAAAAGTGATAATTTATCGAATATCGAAAATTGTGATGTTACAACATCCCACCCCAGAACTACTATATTATCATTACAATTACTCAAATTAACAATTTCATTAATGCAATCTATATGATTTAAATAAACATCGATAGATGATCTAGGTGGTATATAAAGAACTATAAAATAAAATATTAGTTTACCAGTAAACACTTTAACACATAAAAATTCAATCGAATCACAACCATCCACATCAATACATTCACTATGCAATAATGAATTAACAGCTAGCAGAACTCCTCCTCTTGATTGTTTACAGCTATTCAGAGGTGATCTATCATAACTAAAAACAGAAAAATCATTAGGAAAGAACTCCGCATCATAAATTCCACTATGAAAACCAGTTTCTACAATAGCATAAAAATGGAAATTTTTTGCATAAAATAAGTTGCGGAATCGTGAAGACATAGATGACATTCCCCCCACATTGCGATAAAACAATTTGATGGGGGAAGAGCTGCAATTATCCTGAATGACTACTCCTGCTGACGGCGAAACGTTAAACCTATACCATTTTTTGCATTTCTTGATCGGTTGATAAATGGCCGAATAATAACTCCAGTTGGCCATATGATGGACTGATTTAATTGTTCAAATTGTGTTTTGATCATGTCCATTTTAAAAGAAACAAATGTAACAGAACTGTCCACTATGCGATCCTTAGGAAGCAGTAATTTACAGTCATCATCATATGTAGATACAATTCCCAATTTTCCCAATTCGACTAACATATAAATACTACTTATTCGGTATTATTGCCGCTTTAATACAATCCACCGGTTCACCTGTACCAATTACTCCACCAACCGGAAGCGATGTAACATTTGAGGTAGTCCCACCATCAGTCACTAAGACATAAGATGGCTCAAGACTAGGAACAGTTCCATTGGACATTTTTTCCAATAATTCTTTGATTAATCTAGAGTTTTCGGCCACATTCTATTCAATATTTTTAATACCTGAAGTATTCACCGCTCAGTCCGCAATATCATCAATTTTTTTGTACAAGTTTGTAACCTGATTATTTTGAATCCAAAATTTGCATCCATCTCAAAAATATAACAGGTTTGTCAATTGTTTATATGAGTTAATAGCAGCACGATCAATACCGCTACACTCATGACGATATTGAAAATTAAAAACCGAGCAAAAGCATGTCCATTACAAAGTGGAAGATATCTCATCAGCGATATCACTTCATTGTGCCGGACCTTGACTATACCGTCTTCTACCTAAGAGTGAATTTCCTTTCCCTTCTGTGTCTACACTTAGAAAGTGGGGCTCAAATCTAGATATTCAGCCAGAACTATGCAAAAGCGTCCTTTATTTGCTACAACAGGTAGATTTAAGTGAAAGAAATAAAAATTGTATCAATTCGTTTGATGAAATGAAAATTTCAGAGGGTTATGAGTACGCTAAAAAGTTGGATACTACTCTAGAACCTGCTAGTTATGTTCAAGTTGTCATGATACGAGGATTATTCAAGGCCTGGAAACAGCCAATATTTTATCAATTTAATTGTCCTAAGACAAAAAAAAATTTAGATTCAATAGTTTCATCGCTAGAAGCTATTTCTTTTCATGTTTGTGCTATAGTTTCAGACTTAGAACCAACAAATCAAAAATTGTAGAAAGAATTAGGTGTTTCGGAAACCAACACTTTTTTCCTAATCCAGTCAAAACAGATAAAAAAATATTTGTATTTGCTGATGTTCCACATCTTCTTAAATTAATCAGAAATCATTTTATTGATGATGGTTTAATGATTAACGAGACAATCATAAACACAGATCCTATTCAAAAACTAATTCAATTGACTGGAAATATAGAATTAAAAGCAAGTAACAAAATTTCAGCAACACATCTAGACATCCGAGGACCAAACCAAGTTTATTTTCTAATACAGTTGCTAAGTCAATTGAACGTTGTGCTTCTTTGGGTTACTTAGGCGAGTGTTTAAATTGGTCACCTGTATCGGATTTTATCAAACAAGTTCATGACTGGTTTGATTGTTTTAATGTTAAAGTTCCTTCTGCTGACCTAAGAGCTCACAAAAAAGCGTTTGGTCTAGATTTGTTAGAACAGACCGCAATAATCGATTCATTTTCTAATGTTGTAAGCAACTTGAGGGTTGGTGGTAAGAAGATTTTGTTACCTTTCCAAAAAGGGATTTTAATCAGTAATTCGTCATTAAAAGGGGTATTTCAAGAATTGATGATATTAAATATCTTTTAACATACCGGTTAAACCAAGATGTGTTAAAGATCTTTTTCATACATTAGAGCAACAGGAGGATTACACGATCATCCAAAACAATTGGAATTTAAATACCGATTTAGATCATATTTATTAGGAAGGTATCAAAATATTGTTTCTTCTGCACAAAATTGTACCGAGGATGGATGCATCAATTTGACTTCTGTTACTCCGTTTAATAACGAAGAACAATCTACACAAATACCAACAATTTCTTCCGAAACAGCACAGACGAATGAATTAAATAAACAATTTACAGAGGTAGATTCTCCAATTATTTCGCATATTGCCTTACGTTCACTTGATGTTAGTGACGTAACTGATACGGACGTATTTGCTCATGAATTTACAGAGCTCGAAACAGACGGAATTGAACATATGGCAGGAGCAATGATACATAAATTAAGTTTAAAATATGATTTGACTAATATGGGTATAATTGCTTCCTCAAAATATGACAAAACTTATAGCTGGATTAACCAATTAAGCGAGGGTGGGTTATATAAACCAACCGAAACCTTTTTAAATGTGATTGAGGCATTAGAAAAAATTTTCAAATATGTGAGCGCCTTTTCATTGGGCCAAACTTTATTAAAAAACATATGGATCTATCTGGCGGAATAAATGTGCCGTCTTACGTTAAATCCATGTTTTATGCCCCATTTTAAATTATATATTAAAATTTCAGTATTGAGTTTATCTCCTAAAGAAGACCTCTTTGTGTCATGGTTACAATACTGATGAGTGGTGATTCATTTAATGGTAAGATTGTTTTCTTGTAGGTTGGTCTTCAAAACGCCTCTGGCCCACTGGTATATAGCATGGTTGTTTATATTTGCTGAATTATTTAAACTTGGATATGATTTTGCTGCCATTATGACGGTTCGTAATGTCGGCAATTTAGGTGACTATGATGGGACATTAATGTATTGGCAATGGACATAATTTATGAATAACTCGTTGAGTTTCACCGTCCATAGTTTTTAACGTGACAAGACAGACCCTTCCGTTTGTACCAGGATGTAATTGAGTAAATTTGCCTAGTCTCCAACAGTTAAGCAACGGATTATCTTCTCCAATTAGAACAATTTGTTCAATGTCCAGATTTGCTTCATCCGTTTTCCATTTCCATCTTTGTTGCAAGGTTTGGACATATTCTTTATACCATCGTGCCCAAATTAGCTGCAACATCTTTTGGACTACTTTCCAATGTGATCCCCTATTGTATGATATGGTGCTAGTTTTAATAAAAACTTCAATAAAAAATGTGTAGGCGAAAGTACATCTTGAACTTCGGGACCACCGCTATACAAGGGCCTTTTATTCACCATTGCTTCAATTTGAACTAATAACGTAAGTAGTTCTTCCATTGATAAGACTTTATCACCGGTGACTTTCTTCAGATGTGTTTTTGTCGACTAAACTCCGGCTTTTAAAAGCCCACTGACATGTAGAGCATCGGTTGGTATGAAGTGCCATATTATTCAGTACAATTAATCCTAATATGGTTTTATTTTTGCCACCAATTCATTTAGCTCTTCAAGTTTTCGCTTTGCACATCGAAAGTTTGAACCGTTATCTGAATAAACGTCGGTTACGGGACCCCATCTAGCCACAAATCCCAGGAATGCTTTCGTACACATACAGACGAATACACAGCCATACGCCTTTTGACTTTTTTGCCCTCGTCTATGGATTAAATAGGTTTGTAGTGGTCCAAAAAAATCTCCCCTGTTTGTTGAAACGACTTTACGAGTTCAATCCTTTCACGAGGCAATCCACAAATTTTTTGCTAAATTTGGTTTCTGCTATTACATGGCACATATTTTCGCAATATGCTCTGGATGGTTTTTCGGACACCAATTATCCAATACCTCTGACGTATCATATACAACAAGAATGACGGACTGCAACAAAAGTTTGTACGGTGTATTTCAATGATTAACTTTGTTACAATTGAATCATGAGATGGTAGGAGCCCTTAATATCAACGATTGGATCGAGTGTTGTTAATTGACTTCCCTTGGGTGTAACTTTATCGGTTGTTAATTTCTGGATCTCATAGTGGGAGTTTTTGTGTTGCAGCACTTTAATAACTCTTTCAGTAGTTTCCGACATATCCGCCTTGGTAAACAACCCTTTGATTCTAGCTACTGATGTTTTAGACCAAATGTGCAACACGTAGATGAAACCTTCCTCTAAGCTTTGTTGACATATCACTGTTACTAATTGTCTTCTTACCCCCATTGGTTTCACGTTGAGTCGTTGGTCAATTTTTGGCCAATTATTTTGTGATGATAACACAGATTCTGGACCATGCCTTCCATCTTTTTGAACATGTGACAGCCAATCGAATACTATGCAAGAGTCTGTCCACGCATACATTCGTTCATCTGAAATATCTAGAATGCGACCGACGTGCCGCATTAGTTTTGCTAATAATAAAGCACCGCACAGTTCTAATTTTGGTAATAAGATGGTTTGAACTGGTGCCACCTTTGACTTGCCAGTAATTAATCGACACTGTTTGATCCCTTTAACCTCAGTCACCAAATATACGGCAGAAGCATAAGCCTTTTCGCTGGCATTTGAGACTTTGCAGCACGCTGATGTTTTTAAACTACCATAACCATCTTGGTATAGTTACTGATTGCAATTGTAGAATTTCGGCACGTAATTTTCAATATAGAGTTTTTTTCGGTAGATCGTAGAGTGTAGAGTCTCTACAAACATGGTGTGCACCATAGAGCATCTCTACGACTCTACCGCTTTCCGTAGATTAGTCGTAGAGAAATTTTAAGTAGACCTTGCGCTCTGCAGAAAGTATACACTGTAGACCTATTTTTTAGAAACTAGCTTTTACGATTTGTGTAATACATCAATTCACAGTAAAGATTATCCAGCTGTACAAAAATTCCAATATCTAATCGGTGAGGCAGCTCAGTTAACTAGATATTTCGCAGTCACGGATGCGAATTATTTCGAAATTGGTTGAACGATATGACCGCAAAAAGTATATTAATGCTTTCATTCGGACGTTCATGGATCAGCCATCCATTAATCAAGTTAGTAGCTCCAGTATTATAAAATTGCGAACTACTTCCAACGAAGTGCTTCATTGTTTTAAAGCGTTGAATTCCAAAGCAGAAACCGGACACAGTTGGTTAATTTATATTCTAATAAAGAAATTAGATCAAGAAACCAAAATGTTATGGGCGCAAGACTCCAAGTCGGTCACCAAGGAGGTTTTTTGATTTTTAGAACAAACAATGCGATGCATTAGAGTTCATGTCATCCTACACAAGAGTTAAGCCGGTGCACGCGAGAACATTAGTTATTGAAACAGATGACACAAGAAAACCATCATGGAAATGTTCCGTATGCAAGGACCAAAGGCATTTGTTACTTGAGTGTACCGAGTTTGCAAAAATACCATTATCCAGTAGGAAGGGAGTTATAACAGCTGGCAACCGATGCTACAACTGCTTGCACAAAGGTCATGGCGTATATCATTGTCGGGTAAAAGGTCAATGTAAGATTTGCCATAGAAAGCATCACAGCTTCTTGCATAAGAAAAGTATTCAAATAAATACTTCCAGCAACGCCACGTCAATACAAGAAAGTTCAAATGAGCTTAAACCATCAAAAGGGGCCAAGAGGGTACCTGGAACTAAAGTGTTTCAAAATAGTACGCAGTGTATCATGCAAGCAATTCTACCAACAGCCATAATTCGAATCAAGGGCTCAAACGGAGAATTAAGATTATTTCGCGCTCTTTTAGGTTCAGCATCCCAAGTATAACGTTTATTACTGATGCTTGTATACGTAAATTAGGATTGAGGATCACCGACGGAAGTGTGATGGTGAGTGGTTTGGGGCAGTCCAAGTTAGGAAGAACTAAAGGTGTCGCTCAGTTGGAAATCGTACCAAGATCATACATGGAACCAGAATTGAAGATACAAACCTACATCGTTCCAAAAACTACAACGTTAGAACCATCGTCAAAAATAGGAAGTGCAGTACCTGGAAAGTTAAAAACAATGAACCTTGCTGATCCGAAGTTCTACAAGAATAGAAATATAGATATTCTATTGGGTGTTGAAGTGTTCTTCGCCATAATAAAAACCCAACAACTTCAGCTATCACCTCGGCTGATAGCTCAAAAAACAAAGTTTGGCTGGATAATTGAAGGACATGTCTTAGGCGATGATCACAATAGTGATGTGGTGAACTTCAATAATACAATTGAAGTTGACGTTACGCTAAGTACGCTTTGGGAAGTTAAAGGCATTCCAACGATTCACGAGCTCACTGAAAAACAAAAATTATTGTGAGAAATGGTTCGAAAAAGCAACACAAAGGAATAAGAATGGAAAATTCGTGGTGAAATTACCAATCAATGGAGTATTAGCGGGCCTAGTGTCCAAGTATCAGCGTCATTTTTATCAACTAGATGAATTAAACAGGCTGCACTGGAAAACGTAAGCAAATACCCCTTAGCTGATGCAGTCATTCAGACAGACATTTACGTTGACGATTTGATGACAGGAGCTAAAAATTATAATTTCCACGTGAATGCTGGCGCCATGTTCCGTCTAGGTTTAATGCAGCAGACTGTGCATCGCGAGGGATAACAGTGAGTGAGTTGGTTAACCGAAATTGTTTATAGTGGAGGGGTCCAGATTGGTTACAATTAAATGAAGAATGGTGGCCAGAGCAAAGGTCGAACTACCAAACCGAGGTGGAGAAGAAACTAAACAAACTGGACATATTTATAAGCACTGCTAATAGTTTCTTCGATTTTTTAATGGGAAAATATAGCTTATTTGAGAAAATAAAGCTAATATTGGCGTATATGTGGCGCTACATAAACAATCTCAAATGTAAAATAAACCAAGGAAGGAGTGCTGCGAATCGAGTAATAGCGTAATCTAAACAATGCTTAATCTCAGAAGGAGATGTAGTGGGCCGCGATAACTATCATAAGATATATCCAACATCAATACTTTGAAATACAGATAAAATGTTTGCAGAAAAACCAAGAAGTACAAAAATGGAGCTCACTCAAAGCTTTGAATCCTTTTCTAGACAATGATGGTATTATTCGAGTTGGTGGGCAAATTACCAACTCTTTAGCTAGTTATAACAAGATGTATCCGATTGGTTTACCTTGTGGCGCATTAATATCCCAACTAATTATGTTGGACTATCATAATAAATGGTTGCATGCTGGGTATGGCTTATTAGTGTCTCTGTCGCAACAAAGTTACTGGATCATACGATCAAGAGATGTCGCAAGACATGTAATCCATAAATGCATCAAATGTATCTGATACAAACCAAACTTGGAGCAGCAACTAATGGGTGACTTACCATCAGCTCGAGTCTGATACACCGATCCATTCATCAATGTTGGAGTGGATTATTGTGGGCCGTTTATGATACAATTGATACGACGGCGAGGCCAAGTTCCTGTAAAAATATATGTCTACATTTTAGTCTATCTTAGGACAAAGGCGATTCACATCGAGGTCGCTAGCGACATGTCATCCAGCTGCTACTTGGGTGTACTAAAAAGATTCATATCGAGAAGAGGGATGTGCCACGAAGCGTATGCAGAAATAACAGGCATAGGAAAAACCGATGCTGGAGTAGCGAATTCAAAAACTTAACGCGGAATATGCCAGAACAGCTGCTGGATCCCTGGAAATCGAAACATGCCAGAAATTTGTTATGGGCTGATTCATCATTTTATACTCCTGGACTTATTATGGGGTGCAGATTATTATGGAGAAATTTTCATGGAATATATAATACAATCCTCATCTGACGAACCAGTTGCTCAAGAAACTAAATTGGGATAGATATTTCTAGGCCGTGCCTTAGTCGATTGTCACAATTTAACAGTGATACAATCAATGGCAACGAGAACAGACTTAGATACTCATTTAAAAAGTTACTATAAAATAGAAGAGGTTCCTCATAAACGAACATTGACCAAAGAAGAACTAGAATGTGAAAAATGTTCGCAACCATCCAAAGACGTCTTAAAAATGGCCGTTACGTATGGTACAGCAGCTGCTACTTATTTAGCGATAAAACCATTACAACAGCTTGCCATCGATGAACAAAAAACTATCTAAGGGCGTCTAACCTGGTGTTAAATGATTTTTACGAGGATGATCTGATTTCTGGGCAAAACACACTAGAAGAAGCCTATTATTCATCCAAATCATTGATTTACTAAACAGCGGTTGATTTACCTTAAAAAAGTGGGCAACAAACAATACGATTCATTTGGAAGCCATACCAGAACATCTAAGAAACCAAAATCATTTGAAATTCAAACTTGACAATACCATTAAAGCTCTTGGACTACACTGCAATCCAACAACAGATACATTCGGTTTTAATGTAATCAAGTCTAGATCTGATATCGGCAAATCAACCAAACGCAGCTTACCTTCAGGTAGCGCAAAGCTTTTTGATCCGTTAGGCTGGTTGGCACCAATCACAATTGTAGCCCAGCTTATGATGCAAGAACTTTGGTTGACAGGTCTGTCTTGGGACGGCGAACTTCCGTCACACCTATCAACAAAATGGCATTATCCCACGTTGGATCCAATTTGAGAACAACAATAAAACAGAGTTACATGGATTCTGAGACGCCTCAGAAAAGGCCAATGCTGCAGCCATATACTTCAAATCTATAAATTCAGAAGGTATCACTAATGTAATACTTCTCACATCAAAAACGATTAAAATTTACTTTCGCTACCTCGACTTGAGCTTTGTGGTGCACTTCGCTAAACTTATGCATCAACTTATAGAAGCAATGCAAATTCCTGAAATAACTTCGTCCAAGAAAACTTTCGTGGCAATCGAATATCAGAAATTCAATTTTATTCTAATCCAGCACAATGGCATCACGTTGGATCAACCGATAATCCAGCCGATTGTGCTTCAAGAAGTACCGGTCCAAATGAACTAAGAACCAATCATTTATGGTGGCGGCTCCAACTTGGCTACAACTTTCATCCGAACATTAACTGCTTGAAGTAAAGTCAATTGTGACACATGCAACATCATAGTTAATCCATTCGTGCAGATAATAGAAAAATTTTCTAACGTGAACAAAATAATTCGCGTAGTTGGCCTTTGTCGCCGATTTATAAATAAATCCTTAAGAAAACTGGATACTGGATTTTATTATCTGCCAAAGAACTAAATGAATCCTGTAACGAGCTTATTAAAATAATTCAACTTGCAAAGTTCCAGAATGAAATCAGACAAATCAACAAAGATGTCTCAGTATCAACAAAAAGCAACCTCCTTTTGCTTAACCCATTTATTGGTGAACAAAAAATGCTGCGAGTGGGAGGAAGAACAACTAATTGTAACATCGAAAAATAATGCCACAAAAACATAGATTTACAAAGTTATTAATCAAAGACGCGCATATAAAAACCTTGCACGGCGCAAATAAATTGACTCTGTCATATCTTAGAAACAAATATTGAATCGTAAACGGTAGAAGTAACATACGCTAAGAAATAGCTAACTGTATCACGTATCATCGCTTTAACACTTCAACAAAACAACAGCTAATGGCAAGCTTACCCAAAGAACGAGTCACGCAATCACGTCCGTTTACTAACACAGGGACGTGGAAATAAATCATACAAGGGATACAAAGGGAACTACACTATTTGTATGCTTTGCTATACTAAAGCAGTGCACATAGGAATAGTCAACGATTTAACTACTGCAGCTTTTATTGCGGCCAAAACACAGCTGACTAAAGATAAACATGAGGCAAGGACTCTAGGAAGCAGCCGTTAAGTCATTGAAATATTACATAAAAAGAGTTATTGGAACCACAAATCAGATTGAAGCTGGTTTTAATTCACGGCCTCTCACAACAATTTCATCTGATCCAAATGCGTTAATACTAACCCGGAGACACTTCTTAATTGAGGATTCACTACATCATCGGTAAGCCATAATATAAACTAAATCTTTACGATATACGATCAAACAATGGCAAAGGCAGAAGATAGTTCCTTTCTACAAATTGAATTGGGTGTGATGCTGGATGTTAGTATTCCATAAAAGATATGATTTGTAACAAAAACCTATTCATTTAAGAATAATCTTAATTACTGTATTCAGTGTGAACATGTAAAATTACAATAATTTAGCTCGAACAAAAGTAAATATAAAAAGAGATAAGACGGGATGAAATATTATACATAAATCATTGCTTTTATCAAGATTTCAAGGACAAATTTTATTATTTCACGATTTATAATTTTACCAGTCTTTAACTACACCGTTTAATATTATTTATGTTTTTACTTGATGTCATATGATAAGAATTATGTCGTACATAATTACTACTGATAACACAAATTTTTATTGTTCTGTTCCTGGCAGTAATTAAATAATTTACACCCTCCTAAGGATGTCGTCAGCTGACTAGTTACCTAAAGCGTGCATAGTATGTTTTATACTAGAATTTATGAGACAAAACTAACTGCTAGCATTCCGTAGTATGTAAATGAATCGGTATCTTGGGTAGCGTCAAAAGTACAACCACTAATCGGAAAGTGTAGACACTGATGGGTTATAATTATAACGGTATTCACGGTATAATTATAACTTGGTTGTAGCGATCGATTACAATAATCCAAATATTAAGTTCAATATCTCGCTCCAAATCATTGTATCAGATGATCGTTACACAATTGCTTATTGCGCCTTACATCGTAATGCCATGCAATCAAAAGATGTGTGCACATGATAAACCATGGGTAACAACCTGAACACATCGTCACCATCGACATTACGATAAACGATTATAAAATATTACATTCATATTCACTCCCCCCAACTGCAGTGCCATCACCAGTAAACAATTCGTACCAACCGAGCAAGGGTGGTTTGGAGATGTGAAAAGACAATTAAGTTTTATACCGAAAATCTAAACCACCTTCACGCTAACCGAATTTTACTACAAAAAATATCAAGTCTCTCTGGATTAGACGTTTGCCTGAGATTATTGAAAAAGCCTTGTTAGCCCAGCCGGAATCCTTGCAGCCTGACGATCTAGCAAAGGCAGCGGACAAATTATTCGACGTTATATCCAGTGGATCGCACATCGTGCGAATAACCTCTATGACATAGAAGAACGTTTTGCTCAAATCGGGAAGTAGATCACAAGAACATAAAAGATCAGGTACATGCTGGTATCATCGAAAATATGGAAAAAATGCACAAAAGTGTACCATTCCGTGTTACCTTCAATAAAATGAATATGGCTACTTCCTCCAATAGACCCCCAAACATGTTATTCTTACGGTCTCAGTAGCAGACTCTAAGACTGAATTAATGCATAGCTGCCTGTTCATATCGGATTCAACAAATAAACTCACTTTCTTAATAGATACTGGAGCGGATCTCTCAGGAACAATAATCAATACCTACGGTAGTAAACTGCTCCAGGTAAATATTGGACTTAAAAGATCATTCACACATGCTTTGTGATTTTACGATCGATAATGGATATGGCACGCTTTTGAAAAAATTTCCTTCGCTAACAGCAGCCATACATACATTATCAGTTAAATATTATCAGTTAAACATAAAGTGGCACATTACATTGTCATGAAAGGCTATTTGCCCGTGTCAAAACCACGACGACTTCATCCAATGCGTCAGAAACCTGTATTTACAGAGTTTCAACTGCCATTTGTCCATTCTGCAGCCCAAACCATCTTATTCCTGTCGCTCTCGAAGACATTCACAAACCGGCAATTACGACCCCATTTGGCATTTTTGAATTCACACAAATGCCATCTGATCTTCGTAATGCCGCCCAAACGTTTCAGCGATTTATGAACGAAGTCGTTCGAGACTTAGACTTCATTTTTATCTACATTGACGACATACTTGTGGCTTCACAAACTGAAGAACAACACAAACTGCACTTAGAACAATTATTTCAACGGTTAGTGGATTTTGATGTTCACATCAAGACCACCAAAAGCGTATTTGGAGTAACAACTCTTAATTTCCTCAGCCACAAGATTACCCCTAATGGCATTCTGCCGTACCACGAACAAATTAATCCCATTAGAGAATTCCCAGCTCCTACCTCAATAAAAAGAATCCAGCGATTCGTAAGGTATGGTAAATTATTACCACCGATTCATACCAAAAATTGCTGAGAAACTCACACTAGCTCTCCCACACACACATTGCCGCATTACTCAAGATGCCCAAAACAGCCAAGAATTTTTCTTAGCCCGAAGAGTGTCAGAAGGCATTCACTCAGCCAAAAATGAATTAGCAAACTTAATACTTCTATCACATCATCTGAATGACGCTTGAAACACGGCCGTTGGTGCCGTTCTGAAACAGTATAGAGAAGAATGTTGAGAGCCTCTGGGATTATTTTCCAAAACATTATCGGATGCCCAAAAGAAATATTCAGCAATCGACCGGGAATTACTCGGCATTTATCTGGCAATTAAACATTCCCGAAATTTTGTCGAGGGTAAAAACATAATGAGTTTACACTGACCACAAGAGCTATTGAGGCCAAAACTGAACGAAGTCTAAAACAATCACGTCACTTGGATTACACCTCCCAATTTACCATGGATATGCAACACATCCTAGGCAAAGACGCAATGTAACTCACTTCGACTATACACCAATGACCAAAGCACAAAAAGCTAACTTGGAACTTTAGAATTTACTTTCTGGTTAATGGCTGTTTGTGTTGAATTATGTCACAAGGTTATGTCGAATGGCATGGATAGTTCTGGATCTTAATGGTTCCGTTGGTGCTACTTATGATGTTTGTGAACTAGTAAGTTCTGGCCATTAGTTTTTAACGTTACCCAGTAAACAATTTATTATTTACTCCCGCCTCATTGGGATCGAAGGATCTCACAAAACAGCCCGAAATCGAAATGGTAATCGGAAATCACGTCCTTTCCTTATTACATTGCGGGTAATTGCTATTTGTCCGACTACGTTCAAAACCCAATAACCTTGACAGCTAGGCAAGCAACTGGGACTCGAACTGCGTCCCCTGATCGATAACGATAATTGTTTGGACAAAAAAACGTACGATCCATCCTATGAATAATAAAAGCGACAGTTATATCATGCATCGGTATTGCTTCAACCATACGCGTCTACCACCTATCAATCAAAGTAACAAAGTATCGATTATTAGACCAGTAATATCCAAATGAACTTCGGTAAAGTAATCAGTTGTTGCCTTGTATGAACGCATCGGGAGCTTTCTGTGTCTACCAGCTTTTTAGCCTTCCGGCATGGAAGGCCAAAGACCTGCTCCGTAAGCAACCGTACCGAAGCTCTCGCCTCCGGATAATCCTAATATGGGAATAAGAGACCATCCCGTAGAAGTATTGCAATACAGTGTCTTAATCGAGTTGAATTGTACGGAAAATAATTCCAACTTCAGGGTTGATGTGGTATTGACCTCAAGCAATTTTGACATTTCAATGGTCTCTGCAATGATTGATTGATTGATTGATTGATTTGATTGATTTTGAATGTACTGCCAAGCATTAAGCAGGATATCCCGGAAAGCGCCGGGCCCACAGTACACCCGTTTTTACATATACTTGGAAGGATATGGAAGGATACTAGTTAAATTATTGAGATCGACCCGGTTACAGACACCTTGGCGGCCAATAGTTAGTAAATTTTTGTGGGTTAGGGAAAGGAAAAGTATGTTAGTTATGACTTAATTGGTCCGATTTCTCGGTATCCAATATTCAAACTACTGTTAGTGTAAGACAATCACATTTTTGTTGTACTGCTCTGCATTCTGCCATCTCTTATCAGCAACCCCAATGTGCCACCATTCATCTGTAATCTGCAGAGGTTTCCTGAAAACAAAATCTATTAATTAACTAATTACTCTTAGCCATAGGCTGTAAGAAATAGAATTAATTTCAATCTAAAATTATAATTTAATTAATTATAATATTATAAAATTAAATAAATAAATACATAATTCTGCTATCCATATGCTGTAATAAATTTGATTAGTTTCCCTTGAAATTCGTTCCGTTACGTTTTTGCTAAAAATTAGGTGTTAATTTAGTATCGTACTATAGTGGTAATATAAATCATAATATAACAGTACCAAGATATGAAATAATATAACATACAATAATATAACAATATAAACACCAAAATTCAAATCTAAAACGTAAGAATATACAGAATATAAAATATAAAGATATCGAAATTAATTAAATAACATCGGCATTTGTACGCAAATTAAATGGAGCAGCGATACTTGATTCGTCACTTATTATTTTACGGCCCTTAAGATCTTCGTTAAAATATGTAATTTGTAGGAGAAGCCAGCATCCATAATCTTCGGGATGATAGCTTTCAACAACGTCACGTATTTGAGCATACGGATATTTTTTGGGTTCAACACAAAATCTTCAAAGCTTTTCTGGTACAGATATAATTTATATAACTTAATTTTATTAAATAAATTTGATCTTTCAACATATAAATTTTAATTTAAACCCTAAAAGAGACCACTCAAATATTATGAACAGACAAAACCACTCTACACTCCAACAAAACTAAAAGATCCTAAGAATTACAAATACTTAAAAACTAATAAATTTAGACTTATTAGTTAATATAGAAATATTTTATCTATTTAATATATTTTATTTATTTGTATATAGATTATAAAAATGTTTGCAAACTACAATTTCCTAATTTATTTGTTGAACTGCCCAAAAATTCAACAAATCGAATTTTATTAAAATAATTAAACAACTGAATTCGATCAAATCCACTGTTTTTTAGCAATTACACAATGAACTTGCATTAAAATCCTGTTTATATTTACTTTAAAACCAAAAACACTAGAAATCGAATTTTATTAAATAATTTGAACAATTGAACTTGATCAAATCCACCGTTTTTTAGCAATTACCACATTTCAATGGTCTCTGCAATGGCTGATTAATTAACAGATTCAGGAACAGCTATTTGCTCGATGCTTGAAAGAGTGTCTGCCACTATAACGTTCTCCATACCTGACATGTGCTGTAAATCAGTTATGAACTGCCCCACAGACTCAAGATATCTATCTCAAGATATATAGTTGGTATACGTCCTGAACTACACGGATGAGCCAGTTCAATCTTTTCTCGTTCAATCTTTTCTTGTATGTCTCGAACAAAACGGTAATCCACACAGTGTTGAATGCATCTCCATTTAAAGAGACTGTATTGTATTTCGAAAGCCGAATGTCATTCTGCAAAATTCAAAGAGTCCAAATGGCGTCGAAATTCCTGTCTTGGAGATGACATTTGGCTCGATGGGAATTCCGTAGAATTTTCGAACCAAATCTACCATCGTAAAAACACTACACCCGGCTTAGCAACTAATTTGGGGCATGGAAAAATGGGATGGATTCTGCCCCTAAAATAGGCATGTACACTTCGGCGATAATGAAGCTACAAACAATATTCCTTCTGAGCCCAATATTCAAAAGAAGTGCGTGCGTGCCAAAAGCCTTCGTTCGTGTTCTAACTTGTGCCCTTTAATGATCTCCTGTCTGAAAATCATGTAAGGTATATCTCCCTTGTCTTTTGTACAGTGAGTATTTAATACGACAGCAAGTGAATATTTCGTTGTTTCCATTATACGATGACTGATACATTCAACTGCTGCTGAAGTAATTCAAACGAGCTTGGACAGCTCTCGAAAACGTGAACTGCGCAACTGCGTCGCTGTTAACTTGATAGAGTCCGTGACAGAACCAACTGAAGAATCCGTAACCCTCGGATCCCCATGAAATATGTCATCAACGCTATAGTTTGAAGGCTTTGTTAAAATTTTATGAAACGTATTTTGGCATTCTCAAAACATTGACCGGGCGGCCATATAGTAATACTTTTGGCAGATATTTAGACCAGTTGGACTTTTAATGATACATTATGGCTGATTTAAAAGTTTTGTGCCATCTCTAGATTAACTCAATTTTTGCAGATAATAGCTGGTGATTTTAAGATGGTAAATATTTAACATCTTTGATAGTTCGTGCAATCATAACGGTTCGAATGGTCATTTCAGGTCAAACGTATTTTTTGCTACCATTTCGGAATTGCGGCTATCCGCATGTAACAAATCATCCACGTCGTTAAACATATGCTGGCAAGTACATCCTAGATAATGTATAATCTTGGTAAACCTGTAAAGAGTCATTTCAAAATATTTGTATGCCTTATCCAAAAACTGGGTATTTTAGCAACTTGAGGGATTTATTTGCTTTCATTAATTCAAAGGATTAATTCGGGATCTGTTGCTTGCTCTTTTGCTATGTTTCTAAAATTGAATGCGCTAGCCATGGATATGTCCTCGAATTTGAAGAATGCATCGGTTGCAATACTGTTTTTACCCGCCCTCTAAAATACTTATAGGCTCCCAAAGGGTGGCCTTCCAGGATATAACAAAGGTGTTTGATTAAACTGTTAGCTGCTAATAGTTTACAATCGCAAGCGCTTTATTTTCGTTGGCTATGGTTTAACTTTAGCGAATAAGAACTGAGAACCGATAGCTAAGTCTGAAGTGATTTACAATTCCGCTTCCAATTAAGGGTGTGGTAACATCACTGTGTCTCTTAGGAAGTTGCGTAAAATCATTGATATTTGAGAAACAGAAACTAAAATTTCTCATAAATGCGTAAATGCATTTTTGGAAGGTCTGCGCAGCGTTCCTGAGGCCAAAAGTCATTCTAATGAACTCACATAGTCAAAATGGTAGGTATCTGATGATATGTCTTTATATCATCAGATATAATTAATAAATTATTTAATAAATTGGTAATCTTACCAATTTATTGGTAAGAAAAATCCGTCAGCAACGAAATAATGATAAGGTTTGGCTTGGGAACTTTAGCATACGGTAATTTGGCAGTACCGATACGCCTGCCACATCCATATGGAAACTCTTTTTTTGCTTAGTATACATCTACAACTACAAGACGACTAGACGCCCCTTAGTTTTATGAAAATTTACTAGTATCACTTTCAAGCTTTTAAGTGCCTATTATTACGAGCTTTGCCACCAAATTTGTTCATATATCGAAATACAGATATCAACGTACCACTACTACGAATGAGCCACTTCTCTATCGAGAATATGTGCAATGATTCGGAGATCACATCTACTGTAGCACTGATTCTGAGATCACATCTACAAGTCACCTAAGTCAGAGCGTCGGTTTGCTTTGCTAACCTGTCGATCGTATGATCAATTTATCTATAGTTAACTTTAATCTGGTAGCAAAGTAAATTTCAGGCGAAGCTAGCATGAGTTGTCAAAACCTATGGATTGTAAAAATCATGTTGCGGTTGGGGTTGTATAATATTGGTGAGGTACAAGGAGTGAAACGGATTGGCGGGAAGCTGAATTGGTATATGACTGCGCAATGGCGGTGCATACATGGTTTGTGAGCCGAACGGGT